>JARHVA010006432.1:17500-397500 GCA_037957365.1 Torreya grandis
ATTATTCATCAAGACATCCATCTAAGGAAATGGGAACATATACTTGATTATCTTAACATTGGGTCTATAATCTATGCACATTATCCATTATATAATTTTATTTGGTACTAATATTACTAGAGCTGCACAAGGGATTATTACTTTCCTAATTATCCATCTATATAATATCTCATTTACTTCCCTCTTTACCTCATAGGTTTCCATAGTTGTTAGCATATATGCTACCTTATTTTTTATTCTAGTTACAATAATAATATCCATGTCATGAGTAATATTTGTCATGGGTAGAAACCCCTATTTAAGATCATTATAAAGAATTACATTGTATTCACAAAACAAATAATTCACTTCTCTTAACAAATCACCTTATTTACTTATTGTCCCAAATTACATTTGTTTGGGATGAAACAAAAAAAATGGTTTCACTTTATTCACCTCATTAAATAATTATTTTCTTGAACCAACAACCCACTTTTTCTGTTATGTCCTTGAATGGGATCAAATTATTCTTACCTCCATTATTTACATGAGTGTATGTATTTTCCCTACCATTATGTATATCCTTTTTATGAAATCACAAGGCCTTCTAGAAATACATGAAAAATATCCATAAGCATTATATCACCCAACATTCAATGCATAAACACCCCACTCTAAAAAATTACATACTATTGCTCATTTAATAAAAAATGATGTCAATATAACAAATTTGACACCTTAAATGAATTAGAGAGCATGTTTTTTTCAAAACACAAGCTTCTATACGATCTCATTTCAAATAATATTATCATTGGTACCACTTATTTACTTTATAATTATTTATGAATTATAATTGACTACAATCAAAATGTAAAATATTGAAAATATGATATAAGAAGTAAAAATAAGACCAAATACAAAGATTCACATAATATACATAAGTTGTAAATTACTAAAAATAGAAAATAGGGCTATGGTTATATTATTGTTCATGAATACATGTTAATTCATATTGTAGTAAATTTATATGAGATATGAGTACCTTAATTAACCTAAAAATATAGATGCATAAAAAAATAGTAATTCATTATATATTGAGACAAGGATATAAAAATTAGAAAAGATAATAATGCATTATTGTCTACTATTGTGTCTTTATCAAGGTATACTATGTAGTAGATTTGAATACATGGGATTATTTTATTCTATCTACAGGTGATATTTTTTTGCACTGAAGCTTCATTTTGATACATGAGAGACCTATAAAATTGATATCTTAGTGGTCTACAAGCACATAAAAGAGATAAAATTCAAAATGGAGAAACTGAGGGATGTGGGAATGACCGATCTATCCTTAGAAAATCCCTTGTTGATGAAGTGATGCCTACATATACCAAAGGCCTTAGACCAATGTAGTTATCCCTTTAGGAAAGATCATGTGAATGTAACTAGAAATGATTTGATTAGAATGATTTACAAATGATTCCCTTAACCTAAAATAAAACAATTTTATAAGTTGCCAAGGACTATGGTCTTGTATTTATTTACTCAAAATATAGATGCTTTTGAAATCATAAAAGATAAGTTTTTTTATTAGTGGGGGTTTTTTATGTTTAAGTGTGTCTATTGATTTGAATTTATATGAGATTATTTTAAATGTTTCTAATAACTAACCTATTGTTTTACATTGGAAAACCATTATGGAGCATCTCATTTTGAAAACATGATTATTAGAGCGCTGTGTATAAAACCACACTATTGAACAAGATTGTAGTGCACCCTTTTCAATAAGGAAAATAATATTTTGAAACGAAAGTCATAGTGAATTATATGTTAAATAGAGATGAATAGAGATAAAACAAGTAAGTCTAGGTGATATGCATAGTCATTACATAACTTTGAATGTTTTCTTAAATATTGGGGGTTATCAGAATGGAAAAGTGACCAAACAAGGTAAAAATTTCAATAACAAGAATTATCAAGCATCTATTGATTAAATTTCCTTGTCCACATTTACCAACCCTTTATTATAGTGATGCATAAAATTAATATAGTAAATAAAATTATATACCTAAGTATGTTTACACACTTTGTCCTTTTCATGGAGATGTACATATACCCTCATTGAGGTATGCGGAGAAGTTTTGAACATATGGAGAATTTAGAGTGATCAAGTCTCAATTTAAATATTCAATAAAGATGCTTGAGATGGAAATATTATATGGTGCAACCATTATAGATTAATTTTTAATTCTTTTGAATATGTGGGAACCAAAACATTCATTCATTAAAGAGCAACCAAGATGTGGAACATCACTAATCTAAAATATGGTTAAATTATTGAAATGAATATAAGATGTTGGAGCTAGTATATGGCTCTCTAAACTGAAACTAAGACATGGATAGTAATTATGTCAAACATGGTCCAATCTCAAAATAAAAATCACAATGTTACAATTACATCTACATTTGTGATTTAAAATCTTTGAAATTTTGATACTTAAGAAAGAGAAATCTATTTTTTTTTTAAGTAGTAGCTTAGAAATGAATGCATATAATGTTCCCTACAGCATATAGGGTTATTAATTGATATTTTTAAAATTGTTTTATATATTTTAATTTCCTTTGGAAAAGTGTATTTACTTTTGAGTAGATGTAAGAGTAGAGTGCATAAGTAATTTAAATGCCTCCAAAAAATTAAAATTATGATTTTGCATATTGTGAATTATCAAATATATATTATATTACTTGTGAAATATAGGATATAATCACATTATGATGCACCCTTTTAAGATGAGATAAAATCACTTGCAAATCACTTGTCAAAAAAAAAAGTGAGATAAATTGTGAAATATGTCAAGTAAGGTCATGTGGATATTTGAATTTTATTATAGTCTAAAATATGTAACATTAAAGCATATGAAAAGTTTGGATATTTCATTCCATAATTATAAATGAATATAACATTGAATTATTATCATAAGAATGTAAATAACTTTTAAGTATTGTATATGTATTATAAACATAGTATTGAAAAGATAAAGCATTTGAAGAACATATGTAGTATGAGCATGATATGTAACTTAGAACCATATATGAAAGTAATTAGATAAATATTAATTCATGATGACCATAATGGAATGTTAATATCAATGAACAAAAATATATGAAAAGACACACAATGTATTTCAAGAAGTAACAAATGGTGGGACATGTAATATTTTGCATAGAGTTAGAAAGCTTGAATATATGTCATGCATAAGCCCAAAGGATAAATATAAGGGACATGTCAATGTAGAACACACATATAATGACAAAGGACACTCACACACAACATAATTATGCCATAATTTAAATTTGGTGTATGATGAACATACACTAGGACAAGGGCCACATACAAGATGTATGAAAGTTGAAGCATATGATGCAATGAAACAAATATATTTAAGAATAATAGATAAACCAAATTTTCCATATTTTGATCATATTTTTTTATTTTCATTTTTATCAAATTCCATATTCATTATCATTAATGTAAAGTATGAATGAAAAAGAGGGATATTTTCATTATATATCAACACAAAAAATGTTTTAGATAAGTAAAAACTATCAGAGTGTTTGCATATAATAATGAGATGCCCTAAACTGATCAAGGCTATTAGTATAAGGCTAATACAAAATCAAATTCATGGAAAATAATTCCTTAATCTTGAAATCTAATTGATATATGAGTACAATATTTGGTTTATGATGAAAAATTATGTATGAAGTTCCTATGATTATGTTGCAGTTGATATTAGAGATGTAAAATTAATAGGGACAAGACCAAAATCAAGAATGGAATGTAGTATGTTGTTATCCAACTGGTGTGGCTTTGTCTTTAATGACTATATGTAGTTTTTTTAATTAGGAAAAAATATTGTGTATGAATATTTCTTGTTTTTATACAAATGTGTCATCTTGCACACATAGATACCTTGTAAGAAAAATTATGAATTGAAAATATAATTAAATATGTTATATACTAAAAAAAAGATAAATTAGGATGATTGACCAATGTATAAAATTGAATGATGGTGTGTTGGTGGCTATGCAAGTCAATGCCGAGCTAGGGAAGTTGTGCCCTAGCTTGTTCAGGAAGTGGCTAGATTGCGCAAGAGAAGACCAGGGGATGGGCATGTGGGGAAGGTACTGAGGCATCCTAAGATCAAGATAAAACAAGGGTGTCATCATGGCCCATCAAGAACATTCAAAGACAATGCTTGGTAAGAGTTTGAGTGAATCTATGGGTTTGAACAGGACGGGGCAGCATGTTAACACAATTGGAAATGATTTTTCCTCACAAACTACAAGTGTTGTGGACTGGAGCTTGCCTGGGGAGTCCTGTATCATGAAGATTAATGGATTCTTAGAGTAGTGTAGGGAGCAACCAAAATTGGTAATCCCCTTTGACATAATTTTTGAGGATGTGGAATATTATTCTAAGCACTCACTGTATTACAAGTTTTTGGGATTGAGAGTCTCCCTTCAATTTCTGGAAAGTTGGGCCAGAAGAGTGTGGGAACTAGAGGGAGAAATGGAGGTCACATTATTGGCAAATAATTACTTCATGGTGACATTTCTATGCTTGGCTAACTAAAATAGGGTTTTTGAGGGGGGGCCTTATTTTTACAATTAGGTAGGACTTTTTGTCAAATCATGGCATGCAAGTTTTAATCCTTCTGAGGAACTATCAAATTAGGTTCTAGTGTGGGTTAGGCTACCCAAATTTCCTATCGAATGTTGTCAAGAGGATGTTCTCTAGATGCTAGCATCAATGCTAGGAAGGCTGGTAGGGTCTTTAACATAGACTTTAGGTAAGAAAGTTATGACTTTTGCTTGTATTTGCATTGAAATTGATTTGAGCAAACCACTACCTGATGTGATGGAGATGACTGCAGGCTCATACTCCTGGGTGCAACAACTAGACTATGAGACCCTTCCTTTTAGTATTCACCTATGCCATGAATATGGACACCTAGTGTGTAGGTGCCTAAAGGCTAAGCCAGTGGAGCAACAATCTCAACTGCCACCTAGTAGTACTCCAAGTACTGATAAAGGGAAGAAGTCTGGAATTGATGAGGGAAAGGATGCTAAAGGTTTTGTTTAGGTGAAATATTGAAACCATAATAGAGGCTAGAAGAGGACCCTTATGGAGCGATAGGATGAAGATTCATTTAACAGGTTTGAAGTCTTGGATGAATTAGGGCAGCAAGAAATAAACTTGGGATTATTAAGTGTGGAGCAGCTTGTGGGAGGATCCAAACTGGAGATTAATTTGGTCAATCTTCATTTGTTTCTTTAGGAGGAGTCAGCCTTACCCATGGTCTTAGAGGGGCAGACATGGGAACAAATGGTGGTGGAGACAATTGGTGATCAGGGACAGAATGTAGAGGCTGCAGACCTTCCAGCATGGACTGCGATTGGAGAAGTAGATAAGCGAGGCAAATCTTCTCCTCACTTGGGCATTCTTCAAAAGGAGGGGAAGAAGGGGATGTCAGAAAAAAGTGTTAAACTGGGGTGTAAGGACATAGATAAAATTAAGATGATTAGGGAGACCTTGGTTGAGTCAGGTTCTATTAAGACCTTAGATTCCCACTTTTTAAATCCTCTGAAATGATCATTATTTCATGGAATGTAAGGGGCCTAAACAATGGCCCTAGACAAAAGGTTGTTTGGGAACTAGTTAGATGTCAAGTACCTAATGTTATTTTTCTTTAGGAGATGAAGGTTTCTATGGATGATATGAGGAATATTACACTTAAGTTATGGAGGCATGGTTTATGTCAGTGCATTGGAACTCAGGGGTCTTCGAGAGGTGTGGCATGTTTCTAGAATCTGTGAAAGATCTAAATAGTGTCCTAGATTTCCTTTAAGTCCTATTTATCCATGGTGGCCTTGTGCATGGTGTTAGGTGAATCAGTCCTTTTTTCCAATATCTACGCTCCTACAAATTTTCTAGGTAAACTTCTGGCTTGGAAAAATATCCACTTAGTTCGTCAATTATTTCCTTACCTACCTTGGATTGTTGGTGGAGGCTTCAACACTATTTTAGATTTAACAAAGAAAAGAGGAGGCAATGGAAGGCTAGAACCATCTTCTTTTTTGCTCTAGGTTAAAATTGTGGCACTCAATCTAGTGGATATCAAGCTTGGTAATGGTTGCTTCACTTGGAATAACAGAAGGGTGGGGGACAGATACATTGTTGAGCACATAGACAGATTCATGACCTCCTATTATTGGGTGGGGGATTGTGGTCTTCTAGCATGGAGATACTTGATTAGAGAGGTTCAGACTTTTGGCCCATAAAATTGATAATTTCATCAGCCCATTCACCTCAGAAGCCATTGTTTAAGTTTCAACTCATTTGGTTCAGGGACACGGACCTGTTTGGATGTGTGGTAAATTGGTGGAGGATAGGCAGGCCTACTATGGGAACAATAATGTATACTTTTACTAAGTTACTACAATTTGTCAAGTACCAGCTTAAAAGGTGGAACTAGTAAAGTTTTGGGAACATTTTCCAAAGGAAAAATGAGGCTCAGAAGGAGTTGAATGACATTACCAGATTCATTAGGGAGGAGGGAATGACTGAGTTTTTATAGAGGGAGGAAGCCAGGGCTATAAAAGCATTAGAGGAATGGGAACTAAGAGAGGAAATATTTTGGAAACAAAAGGCCCAAATTGAATGGCTTCAAGAGGGGGATAAGAATACCACCTTCTTTTTCAATTTGGTCTGAGCCAGACAACATTGTAATGTGATAACTTCTTTGGTGACAAACAGTGGGGGGACTGTCTCTTCAATGCAGGGTATCCTTAATGAGACAGTGTAGTATTTTGCTTCTCTATTTAAGGAAGAGGCATAGGGGAATTCGATGGTGGAGGATTAGGTCCTTTCTTGCATTCCTTCTTTAGTGACCATGGATATGAAGCATAGTTGATGAGGGATATATCCTTGGAGGAGTTAAATAAGATTGTTTTCATGATGTTGAAAGGACAGGCACCTGGCCTAGATGGATTCCCAATTGAGTTCTTCTAGGAATTTTGGGAAATTATCAAACTAGATCTACTAGTAGTTGTTCAAGAATCTCAAAGGAATAAGCAAATGCTTCAGACTCTAAACTCTACCTTCTTGGCTCTCATTCCCAAGGGTGAGGGGGCTAATCGATTGAGTCTTTTCTGGCCCATTTCCCTCTGCAACATCATTTATAAAATTTTATCTAAGCTAATTGTGGAGAGGTTAAAGAAGTGGCTACCAGCGCTTATTTCTAAGGATCAATGCAGCTTTGTGGAGGGCCATTAGATTTTGGATGGGGTGGTGGTGGCTATAGAGACTATCCACTCCATGACCTAGTCCAAAGATAAAGTGATGTTTATCAAGTTGGACATGTCCAACGCCTATGATAGATTTCGGTGGGCCTTCCTCTAAAAGTTCTTAGGCACCTTCAATTTTGAGGAGGATTGGATATGATGGGTTATGAGTTGTGTGAACTTAACCTCCTTTTCAATTTTGGTCAATGGCAAGCACTCTATTCTCTTTGGGACTTCTCACGGTCTGAGGTAAGGTGACCCTCTCTCTCCCTACTTGTTTCTTCTATTGGTAGAAGGCTTAGGTTGGTTGATCAAAAGGAATGTGGATGATGGATCTATTTAGGGCTAGCATTGGGGTGGGGGCTTTCCTATACAATCACACCTCTAGTTTGTGGATGATGTGGCATTGATGGGCATGGATACTATTAGAGAGGCATCTAATATTCACAAAAGCATGGAAGTTTACCTTGTTACCTTAGGATATGTAATTAATGAGGGTAAGTCTTCAATTTTTTTCTTTAACACCCCACCTTCCATACAATGAAGAGTGGTGCATATCCTCAAGTTGTAAATTGGGAGTCTCCCATTGCTATATCTTGGGATTCCAATCTTTGCTAGCTAGTAGTCTAAGGAGTCATGGATGGTGATTTTGGACAAGTTTAGAAGCAAAGTGAATCATTAGACCCTTTGCTAGTTATCCTTTGCTGGTCAGATACAACTGATTCAATCAGTGGTGCAGGCTCTTCCTATCTACAGATGTATAATCCAAGTGGCTCCAATGAGCTTTGTTAAGTAACTAGATTCCTTAACTAGATATTTTTTTGGGCTAGTAATTTATCTTCTACCAAGTGGAGCCTCATTAAGTGGGAGGTAGTCTATAGCCCAAAGAGGTTTGGTGGTCTTGGATTACGGTAATCTATGCTATCTGGTATTACTTTGGCTACTAAGCTATACTAGTGCTAGTGTGTGGAACAAGAGTGGGTGTGTGCTAGAGTCTTATCCCATAAGTACTTCTTTGGGATCCCCTGGTAGGATATCCCAAGGTATGATGTGACTAGGAAAGGCTCAGCAATTTGGGTGACTCTCAAGAAAGGAGCAACATTGATTAAGAAGGGTCTATTTTGGATTTACAGAAGTGGGGGTGAGGCTCAGTTTTGGCATGACTCCTGGGATGGTTACCCTCCCTTAATTGTCCAATATCCTCAGCTGAGTATTTTATCCCAAAGGTTCAGTGAGGTTGAATGGATCAGGGTGTGTGATTATAAATCCCTTTCCCTTTAGGGGAAGGTGATGGACACTAGATGGAACACCCTTGAGGAGTGGCCTATTCTTGGTTTGGATGCAAAGTGTGTGGAGTTGCATTATATTCTATTATGTCATAGCTATAATGCACTTTTGGATAGTGATGTGTTAGCCTAGTCCCCAAATCCCAAGGGGAAGTAAACTGTGTCTTATGGTTATGAGGAGCTGATTTCTCAACAATATGAGGGTAGGGAGGAAGTTCAGTGGTGGACAAAAGTCTGGAATGGATTATCTTAGCTGAAATGTGACTATTTTATTTGGACTTTAGTCTAGAATAGATGTTTAACTTGGGATAATATTCGAAAGAGGGGCTTTGTTGGCCCTTTGAGATGTGTTCTTTGCAATCATGAGGAGGAAGACTCCTCTCACCTATTCTTTTGTTGCTCTTTCACTCTTCATTTATGGCATCTATGGTGGGATGTGTGGAGGTGCCAGTGCATTCACACTATCTCTTTGGCCACTTTTTGGTCTAGAGTGGGTCATCCACCTTCATTGACCTCCTTCATGTAGGATGCGTGCTACGTTGGCCCTATTTTTTTGCTTTGGCAACTATGGCTGGAAAGGAACTGTAGGATTTTTTGGGATGAAAAAATGGAGATTTAGTAGGTCTAGAATATAATTAAAGGAATGCTCCAGGAATCTATTGAAGTGAAGAGTGAGGTTACTTTGTCACTGAAGAGAGGTGACGCTGAGATGGTGGAGAGGTTTGGCATATGGGGGTTATCCCCAATTTCAATGTGTGTCAGGAGAGGTATAAGGGGGAAGCAAAAAGTTTAATGGTTGGGGAAATGGCTGCTCCCACCTATTGGTCTTTAGAAAATTAATACGGATGGACCTTCCAGGGGCAATCCAGGGTTGGTTGGGATTGGTGGGATTGGTAGGGATTCTTTTGAATCAGTGATTTTTATTTTCTCAGCATTTTAGGGAGTTCAGAGTATTAATAGGATGGAAGGTTTGGCTATCCTTTATGCACTGAGGTGAGCTTATGCTTTAGGGTGGAGGAGGGTTATCTATGAAGTGGATTCTCAAGTCCTAATTAATTTGCTCTAGGAGAGGAAAATTTTAGAGGTGAGTTGGCAATTGGCCATGATAGTGCAATAGATATTACAGGTTAGTTCCTTGATGGATTAAGTATCTTTTGCCCATATTCCAAGGGAATGGAATAGGGCAACTGATTGCTTGGAAAAATGGGCATTGGTAGGTGGAAAGGGCCATAATGTGGATGACTGGGAGTAGCTGCCCTACAATTTATGCCAGGTAATGGAGTCCATCCTTGTTGAAGATGTCAGTGTAGTTGAGGCGTGAGGCTTTTGTTATTGGTTTTTTTATCTTTGGTTCATGCTGGTGTTATTGTAATTTGTTGTTATAAGTTTTAATAAAGTTTTTACCCCTTTTATTAAAAAAAAAGAAACAAGATAAAGTAAATATGAAAATATGTAATACAACAATATGAAAATATGTATGTAGGTCCTAGTTTTATGTTTTTTGCATTTTATTTTTTTTGAACTTTTTTAACATATATGAATATTTTTTGTATTTTTCCATATTTATAAGGTAAGCATGTATACATTAAATTTAAAAAATCCTTGAAAAAAAACATCAATGTTTTGAAATGGAAGAAGGAAGGAGAGATTCAAACAACCTTATACAATGAATGGAAAGTATGAATTCAAGTGAAATTCCCCCAATGGATATGGCCATGTAATTTCATCTGAACATAGATAGATGCAAGCATGAGCATATAAATGAAAAATAAATCTTGTGTATTTGTGTAATAATGTTCAAATATGTTTTCATGAAGGATGTGCATTGAAATATTAGTAAGATATTTGTCTTAGATTTTTTTAATTGAGTTAAAAAAGAAAAGGTAGAAAATTACCAAAGATGAAAATAGAGCCAAGGCATAGAATAAATAGATTAGGTGTAGAAGAATAAGTAAAAGCATTAATAAGTAAGAAATATATGTACACATAGGTAATATAGAAATAAGCTATTCAAGGTCATCAACCCAACCATGTATCCAGCAAACATAAATAGGATCTCATATGTGTGTCTAAATCCTTGATAAGAAGAAGCAAAATATTGTTAGATAGAAGATGTTCCAAAAGTATAAGCTTCTAAATTTAAAGAAGAACCATGTGTTATAAAATAACCCTATAAATCACTTCTCATATATGTGTATAAACCTATATCCTCATGCATGTGAGTACATGATGTTACACCTTGTACCTACTTAGGATCCTCATTAATAACATGAGATGTTGTATTAGATAAAGACATTATACTATGTGCCAATTTACACCTAGGATTATATATCTTGTTTATTCCAATTAATTGAACATGTTCATATGTATTCATATTATGCTCAAGAATAGATGAATAAATCATAATAGCTTTATGTTCATAGCTAGGTGAAGAAACTAAAATATGCTCACACTCATAAGTAGGTGAAAAAACTAGTTTTGGAATATGCTTCTAGGAATGTAAATCAAGACCCTGAATAGTTTTATAAACTAATTCACAACTAATTTGATCAATAAATGTGTCAAACAATTGTTGTGTACCATTGGTTTCATGGGATATTCATATTTAGTGCCTTAAATTTTAACCACTTGATTATTTTTATTAAAATTAGTAAATGAGGGTTTTTAAAGGTACCCTTCCCTTAACAATGGATAAATAGATAAAAATTTTAGAAATAAAATAAATGCCTCTTCCAATAATGACCTTAGGTTATAGATAGATTGTAAACTATATGTCGAATAACAATAAAATTGAAAATAAACTTATGAGAAGCCTAGACCTCCTTGACTAACATATTTATAATAACATAGTATCATATTAAATGGTTGACACTCCTTGATTCCATGACATTTCTTCTTGTTACTAACAATAGTCCACTCACCACCTTCCCAAAAACTGAGGCATATGGGAAGTGAGATTTCAATCAATTTGGGAGTCTCAAAATTCATCAATGGGTATCAAGCCATAAAATATTAACTTAAACGCTTCTCTCCCTTATCAATACTTATATCTCTCATAATATCCTTATTCTTAGATTCCTCCTTCATTTATTCAATATTTAACCACTTGATTATCATGAATATACTTTAGTCATTTATGAACTATAGAGGAAACTAATGTGATTCTCTATAATGAAAACCTTGCTAATAACTTATCAATGACACATGTACTTGATAAAAAAGACACATGCTTGGTAACACTAAGAAATGAGTATGAAATATGACATGTCCCACTTAGGTAATATGATATATCTAAGAGTATCTTGTGTATGAACATCAAATTCTCTCACAACTCTAGATGTATGTTATATGTCCATTTTCTTATAACAAAAATAATGTAAAAGTGTTATGATGCACACTTTTTAACTTGATCCATTATTATCATGACAATATTGATTGATTTTATGCTAACATGTGCTCTAATTAATAATGATTGTCTTTCAAAATCATCATAAACAATTTTAGAATCATCAAAAATAATATATGGGTGTGATGATATCTTGCTTTTACTTGTAAAAAATATGCTATAAAGTGGATGTCCATATGAATATGGATGAGTATTATAATTATATGCATAAATTAATTCATATTTTATCTTTTAATCTTGTGATTCATTACTTTGAAATGGATGTTTATACACTCAGATATTTTCACTATCATTTTCTTATGGATTATCCTCTTTATTAGGTGTACCAATGTCAATAAAAATCTCATAAATAAGGTCATGAGTTTTAAGTTTAATATTCATAAATATATTATTGGAATTTATATCAAATCTTTGATAATCAAAAAATTAATTCCAATCAAAGCTTATAGATTATGGTCTACACACACACACACACACACACACACACACACACACACACACACACACACACACACACACACACACACACACACACATTTATAATGGTGGAGGAAGTGTAATGACACTAAATTCAATAATTTTATACTTAAGCACATAAGGAGGTAAAAGTGGCCTCAAGAATTAACTCCTTGCCAGAGCTTATATTTTAATCTTATGTGGTGCTTGTGTTATTAAATTTACTATAACATTAGATACATTTTTTATGTCCTTAATTTTTCTCTTATTATTAGGATTCCCTTAAATCTTGATATTTGAATTAGAAGGGGCATTGGATTTATATTTGGACCCATTTGATGTAATCAATTTGACTTCACATTCTTTAAATATATGACATATATCATCAAAGGATTTTAACTTATCAACCATGATAAAATATTTAATAATAATAATAAATAAGATTTTTAATTATCATTCTTTTGATTTTTCATTTTATAAAGCATAGTCTTGTATCTTAGAACATACTCTCTAAGTTTGTCATTTGGACCTTGTTTTATATTTATGTTTTTAGTATAGGATAATTTCTCACCAATATTGATGGAAAATGTGACCAAAATATTTTTATAAATGATTTAAATATGTAATTGATTGGAGAGGAAGATAATATAACCATGTAAAATAATAATCCTTAATCCTTAGTAAAAATATCTTAGTTAATAATCTATGATTATCCACATAATATAGGAAAAATACATGGAAGTCATGAAAATGTCATTCAATATCACATTTGATATCGTAAAGTTTATAATTAGTAGTTATAAATCCATTTGGAATAGGATAGGATGTATTTTTGTGATCCAAAGGGTTATGTAATAAGGTAATATAATCTATGAAATGGATACCATGATAAATGGTTTGCTCAATATTAGCTAGGTTGGATTGAAATAAAATAAGGGCTTGCTCAAGGGAACCATTGGTTGTATAAACTATGTGGGTGAGGTATAATTAAAATCATTAGAATTATTAACATAGGTTTATTTCTTATGTTCATATCAAGCAATATAAAGAAATGAATCAATCTTTTCTAGATGTGCTCTATCATAATCTGGAATTTCAACATGGTTGGTTTCAACATAAAGTTTATAGATAACGTCCATGATATGAAAATTAAGAGGATGATGCATGGGTACTAATACATTTTCTGGGGATAAATTAATAACATATGCCTTCTATTATTACCAAGTCATTGAATATTTGGAAAAACTAATAAGGTCATATGGATGACAAGATGAGGTAAAATAAAAATTTATATTAAAAGGAAAATGTAAACTATGAGAGGGAGGTTCTTTGATTGATTTATATGAAACACATAATGAAAATAATGTTGTAAATAAATTTTATATGATACAATAAATTTCATGATTATGTGGAATATATGGTAAAAAAAATTATATGTTACACCCATGATAAATATGAAAATGAAACAAACAAATATACTAACCATGAAGACAATATAAGAAAAATCAAGGATAAAGGGTGACCTAGGCAACGTTTTGAGTGATTTATATACTCTTATAAATACTATTTTTTCTTCAATAAGTTTTATCCTAGTTTATTAGATTACTAACTAAAAAAATAGAACCTTTTTTTGTAGCAAATTAATCCCTGTTTCAATGGTAAGTTGAGAGTAATTATCTTGGGTGATACACTCCTATCCTATGCACCAAAAATTAGATGGATAAAATATGATTCCTATTAGTTTAAACAATTTTATGCTATGTTTTTTTGATATAATATTAGGCATAGTGAAAAAAAATTCTTTGTTTAGGTATGTGTTATGGATATGAGTATTGGAGTAAAAACTCATCATGCCATGATGTATATAAGTAGAACAATGTGTATCCATTCACAATACTATCTAAATAGTTTAAAAACATATAGAATATAGTGCATCAAATAATAAAAATCAAATTTAAAATAGTTTCAAACATTTTAGAATATAAAAACAATAAAATTCAACCTAAAGATAAATGGAAAAAGACTTTGTTTCAGTATTTATTTAAGGTGATAAGAAAAAAAAGTGTCAAATTACTCCAAGTTATAAAAAGTTGAAAATTATGTTATGGATAATATCAAAGGTTAATAATTTAAATGTCAATAATATATATAATTAAAATGAAACCCATAGCCAAAAATCATCAAGGAAAATAATGCTTGAAAATAAAATGCGGGTTCACCAAAATAATTACTCTAAAATTAATTATGAATAAAAATCAACTCTAATTGGAAATGTAAACTATTTAAATATGATTTATGAATTCAAAATAATATATAATACATTAAATAAAATGATATAAATAATTTATATAAATTTTAAATCATTAAATATATAAATTAGGTCTAGGGTTAGAGAATTGTCCTTCCAATTAGATTAATTCAAATTATAACTTTCCCAAAGGTGTGTATGCTTTAAATAACCTAAATATAATATGAAATAAAAAAAATCAAAACACTATTTATTGGGACAAGGAAATATAAGTTGGACATGTTTATAATGTGTTTTTGTCTACTACTATGACTTTGTCTAGGTAGACTATGCACTGGATCTAAAAATATTTGATTTATTGAATATGTATATAGGTTATATGTTTTTGTGAAAAGATTAATTTGACATTTAGGGGACATATAAAATAAATTCCTTAAATTTTCATGAATGAATAAAATAGATCAAATGAAAATGGGGGAAAATGTGAGATGTGGGAATGGTTGAGCCATCCTCAGAAAACCCCATATTGATTGAGTGATTCCTATATATCTTGAAGCCCTCAAGATGATGTAGTTATCCATTTAGGAAATATCATGTGAGTGAAAGTATAATTTTTTTATTATAATTATAGATAATTTATTCCATTAAATTTAAATAAAAAATGTTATAATTAGCTAAGGGTGGTGGTATCATAATAGAATGATAATAACACTCTTTACTCAGAATATAAATGATTTTGATATCATAAAAGAGATGATTTTTTCAGTGAGACTTAGTTAGGTTAAAGTGTGATGCTTTATATGATGTTATTGAAGAATATTTATTTATTTATATTTTGATAATTGACCTATTGGTTTATGCAGTAAATCTATTTTAAAGCATGTCATTTCAAAAATATGACTATTAGAGCACTGAAGCCAAGACCAAACTACTAGATAAGTGTATGATGCACCTTTATTTGCCTAGTTGCCCTTGTATAGAAAGAATAGTCTTATGAAATGAAATGGACAATGAATTATATGTTTAATAGAGATTAATAGATATAAAATAGGGAATTCTAAGAGATATGTGTAGTTTTTAAAAGAATATGAAGGATTTATTAGAGATTACCAGTTTTTAGAATGGAAAATTGACTAGGAAAGGTAAACTTGTTAATAAAAAGGATTTTATAGATTATATTTTGTGATTATGTAGCACCTTAGTCTTGTACACTTGGAAAAATCATACCTTAATTATTTATCTTAGTCATACACATGCCTTACTTTTGCAAACCTTGCTTCTTATCATCTTGTTCCCCTTGGCCTATATTTCAGTCTGACTAGTATCATATTGATGAAACAAAAATATTATCTTTCACATAATTATTAAAATGCACTTAGCTAACACTTCCAGATGTTTTGATCCTATACCTATTTAGTTACAACCCTAGACACTAACATTTGGGATAGATAATAGTATTAACATTACTTTCGTACCTTGATGTAAGTGTATAATGCCCTAAATTCATCTAATTTTTAAATTAAATGTATTGTAATGTTTGGACAAAGTTATTTTGTGTGAGTTATTACTCCAAATGGATTGATATAAATACAAGATGAACTCTCATTCATTCTCACCTATTAATCAAACCAAAGAGACAAATACACTTATAGAAATCACTCTATCAAGCATTCAATTAATTAAATATTTATTATTTACTTACCAAACATAGGTACAACACATATATAGTTATGAATTACTAAATTATTAGTCGTAAGGTCTTATTTTCTAAGTTACAAGCTCGGTCACTATTATACTTATTTTACACACATTGCATGATTTACACACAGTCTAACATGTTGAAGAGAACTAAATGAATCTAAATCTATCTTATGGAGTATTAGCTATGTAGATAGTGTCATTTGGTAATGGGGTCATTGGGGAAACTCAACACCTTGTACCCACAACCTCATTTTTCTCTAAGGTCACATTGAATATGAAAATCTATAATTTTTCCATTTCAAAAGGAGTGATAGTCCATGACCTATATTTTAATGCATTAGAGTGAAGGTGAAGTAAAACCCAAAATCATTTAAGTGGTCACATATTATTTCAATAGATATTGTATATAATACATTAGCATCAAACCCAAATAATAACATTGTTATAACCATCTAGGGATGACATCACTATCCATATATCAAGAGGCACTAGAATTAGAATCTAAAAATATTGTAGAACCATCTTCCCATATACTTTCATCTTATTCCAAATTTACATTATCATCATAAAAAGATAAGTACATCAATTCTTTGTCATTTCTTTATCTAGCATATTTGTAATTTCATTTAATAGTTTATCTTAGTTTAATAAATTAAGTATATGTTATATCTCAATTTAGAATTTAATTATGCTATTTTAGATCTGATATCGACCCTTGTGCCCTATCATTTTTATTTTCTTAACCCTTTCTATCTAAGAGTATCCACATCTAGTTTAGGGTTAAACATTTGGTGAACCTGACCTTTTACCACCAAAACCCTAAGACATATTGTGTTTTTTCTAATTTATTTCTCTATAATTCCTAATTTATATACAAATATGTGTACTATGTATGCATACGTCACCTATTTTTTGGTTATAATTTTTGATAATTGTAATGGTTTTCTACATGAATTATCTTGTAAAAATTGTTAAGCAATTTTTTGTACATAGTGAGAAAGTGTTAAATCAAAGACAACATTTGATATCTCTTCACAATTCTTATTGCAATGGTATAGAGTTACTATCTAGAAGATAATGTACAATATCTAAACAATTTATTCTACCTAAGACTTATTCAAGTTATAGTTACCATCCCTCACCCATTATTCACCCATGGATTATATTGTATTTCTTGGTCCATGATATTACTAATTGAAGAGGTAAGGTTTCTCAACCTACTCCACTACCTACTAATATACAACATGTTCCTCCTAAGCCTAAACTTGTGATAAAATTTAAGGGATATGACCTTTCTAACTAATTAATCAATAGACATGTTAAAATTTCAATGCTTGAGCTCCTAAATCAATCTATCTTTTACAAATATATCATATATGAGAAATTGCATTAAAATAAAGTTACCAATGATATTGAGCCTTTTTATAATGTATATACAATGAAATATCTCAAGAACAATGACAAACTTACTTCCTTTAATAAAAATAAATTATCATCCAAAGATATTATTGATCAAGAGTTATCTTTGTTCATACAAGTGACACTACAAAATAAGGCCATGAAAGGGTTCTCATTGATAATGAATCAAGCCTAAACATTTTTAGTATCCATTTTTAACCACCATGGAAATTAACACCATTATGTTTCAAAATTTGATTATGCATATGAGATGGTTTGATAATTTACATAGTCCTCTAGTTGGTCAAATTACATTGGATGTGACATTGGGACCAAAATTATTTCAATTATTTTTAAAGTAATGTCTAAATCATTACATAATAATTTAATTTTTTTTAGACCTTGGATACATTCAATGGAAACCATCCCATCTATACTTAATATATGTTTAAAATTCATACATGATAGGATTTTATTAACAATGCTTGTTGATGATGAACATTAAAAATTTTACAAAATACAATCTAAAAATGAACACATTCCTACATTGATACCACCTAAACAATGCATTACTTTTAAATATATACACACTTATGAAATAGGTGAGTCAAGTACAATGGCTTCTTCATATTAATATGAAAATAAGGTACCACAGAATGGCATGCTCATAAATTCACTTAAAGATCAAGAACCATTATCAAAGCATCATAAATTTAATGATTGAGAACTTGTACTTGTTATCCATGAAGATAATCATAATCATGTGTCTAAATCCAAAATAATTGTTGTTTTAAAACCAATTATAACACATATGTAAAACACCATCATTCCAATGGATTATCTTATGTCAATGAAAAAATTTATTGGGGATCATCAAAAATAGGTTTATACACTTAGAACGAAAGTGGATAAACATAATGATAATTCAAATGTTACATCATTCACTAATCAACCTATTACATAATATACAATTAAAAATCCTTCTCCACATGGATTGAAATTACCACATTTACCTATTTTTGGGAAACATAAAAATCCACTGGAGCACATGCTAAATTATGTACATTATTTTGGTTAATGGGAAAATAATGACAAAATATAATTCAAAGTATCGCATATGGGAATTTTAATTGAGGCTCACACTTGGTTATATAGATTATCAAGGGGTTCCTTAACCACTTTCTCAAAATTGGAATGTGCTTTATTTATTGATTTAAATATTCACAAGGTTACAAATATTACATTATAAAATTTACATAATTTTAAGTAATGCAATGATGAATACCTTAATGTTCATAATTTTAAATTCAAAAACACATCATATGAGCTAGAATTTAGACATTCATATTTTAAAGTACAATTCATATTTATTATATCCATTATTTTACCCCTAAAGTAAAGAGAATTACTTATATAATATGATTCCTTAAATCATTTACATGTGTATTTACATATATATGTTGCATTCATACTTACTCATCCAAAAAAGCTTAACATTTCTCCTTCCAAGAACCAAAATTTTATCCCTTACACAAAAGAGGGGGATAAATTAAAAAATGAGAATTATGAGAAAAATATAGTGTTACTAATATTTATATGAGTTATTTGAAAAAATTACATAATATGGGGCCCATATAGGGTCCTCATCCTATGGCAAATACTCAAGTGAAAAAAATTAAAATCTGCACACATCACTAGGATTTAACAATTACACTATACATGGTTGATGCTTATTTTTAGCATAACCATATTGATCATACATAAATAAAAACCAATTTCAATATAAAACATTCTAAAAAACTTTATTTTAACTTACAATACTTGTAAATGAAGGTCACTTGGAAATAATCTTCAAGACACATAACACTACCAATTTATTTGGTCTTAAAGTAAACCAAAAGTGAGTTTGGGTTATACCTAAAACATATTCATATGCATTTACACTATGAAATCTTTGGCTATACAAAATGGAACCAAAAATTTATCCAAATCAATAAGGTATTTCCTTTCCTCATGAATTCACATTAATACATATTTCAAATGATATCATTACATCTTATACTACACATGTAAAATGTGAGGAGGAACATGCTATGTACCTCTTCAACCTATCAAATCATTATGAAAATAATGTAAAATATAAAACTTAAGGTTATAAAGTTAATAATGGGGGAGATATATATGAACCTCCATTGTATGGCATCATAGGATGACATTTCCTCATCATCAAAAATTCCAAAAATATAAAAAATGTTCAAAATACCAAAAATAGTTTTGAAACCTACATTTTATATTGAGTACTTGAAATATATGTGTTATTTACATGTTGATTGATATAATATAATTTAATCCTACATATACATTTACAAACATACATATATACATGATTCTATGTCCTTATGGGTGTTGGTATTTCCCTCTACCTATGTCACTTGATGTTGGGGGAATCCATCTTATATGACCTTGATACTTATAGGTTATATCATTATATAGTCACATCAGATTATCATGATTGGAATATTATTTAATTACACATGACTTATCCATGCTTATATATTTCACATGGTACTTGATATGCTATGCACTTGATATTTTTTGCCAACACATTGGATTTATGGGCTACTGTGAAATGCTTATGTTGGTACTTATGTTTTAATATGTGCACTTCATTGAGTGTCTTGTATTTATTATTTCATCATTATAATATGATTAATTTCATGTTTCCCTTATGCCTATTTCTTCCTTCATTGACATTTGAAAATATCATTTATTTCTTTGTGGACATTTGACTAATTCATATTTTTTTTATTTTAAAGTAATTGAATATGCCCCTTACTTGTGTTCTCTTAAAACCTTTATTTATTTACTTCATTTTAAGTTATCTTATATTTTCTATTGTTTTCTTATTTTTTGTTAAGTTATCCACCATTTATCATGGTATGTTCAAAAAATGTTTTGAGTTGACTAACCTTTCAAGTTTAAGTATTTTTCAAATAGTTTAGCATTGTTTACAGTAACTTTGGATATGTTAAAGTTATTTTGTAAAAGTTAATGCATAATTGATCCATGATGAAAAAAGTGATATGGTTATCTCAAAATATGTCATGGTGATCCATAGTGGATATTTAACTAGAATTAAATCTAGTAAAATAGTATTTTTGTCTTTACAAGCATTTTGAAGAGTTTAATATATTTGTAGAGAGATTAAGGTTTCACTTTTTCTAGTTATATTGCTTATTACTTGTGAAATATCAAGTGTTAAGAGTAAATACCATGGTAAAAATCAAAGGGAGTATTTCTGGGTCATTTTACAATTGATTAAGTTCATATTATAATTCATTATGCTCATACACTCAATCAAGGTGTCAAAATACTTATTTTCCAATGTACACTCACTTTTAAAAAACCATTTTGATCATTGCTCTAATGTCCAAACATAGTATGATTTAAAAAATAGAAATAAAATAAGTTAAATAGAATATTTTTATTTTAAACTATAATTTTAAAAGGTAAGAGGAACTCCATTGACATTTTGGTATGTAGTTAAAGTAGGGTATTCTAAAAGAATAAGTCTTCTTGATGAAGATAGGTCTAGAAGTGAGTATATGGTTTCAAGATTGATCAAGAAGCCTCATTGAGATTGTTTTATTATTAATTAAGTTATTTTAATCCTCTAAACAACCCCCTCCATCTTCCTCAATATCAAAACTATGTAGATAATGAAGTTGGAAGTCCATAAGGGTAAAAATACTCAAAGTCTTTATCAGGTCATTGGTAGAGTGAAGAGAGTCATTCTAATGATCTTAGTTTATAAATGAGAATATGTACTAGGAAATAACCATTATGGGAAGGATACTACCCATATTACCTTAAAATTAATCTCAATAGTTTTGGGATTAGGGTCAAAGCTCCATGAATCATTGTTAACATGTTAACTACCTCCTAGACCCTACTAAACCCTAACATCTCAACTTTTTTTATTTTAATGACATGTATATGTTTTATTAATTCATGGTAAATGTTTAAAATATAATATTTATAGTATATATTTCCTTGAAACATTAAACTTAAAATTAAACCATAGTTATCATACTTTTAATAACAATAAATTTCATTATTGTCCTAGTACATGACATGCAGATTTGTATGAGTTGTGAGAAGTTTTATAGTATGAGGGTGATTGAAATAAAGTGTCAAAAATTTATCTAAATTAAAAAATCTAAATATTCATTCCACACCATCTCCAATCAAGCATCAAATTCATGAATGACTGAAATGTGAAGGTACATATCTACAGGTATTGAGAAACTACAAGTTTTAGGCATGTTTGATTCTTTTGGAAGGTTTTGAGATTGTGAAATAATATTAAACACATGTTACTAATCTTAAATAATCCATAACACCCCATTAAATTTTTATCCAATCATATATTCATGTCCAAAGTGACTTTATATTATTGGTTCAAGAATATAGACTGTAAATGAAAGGGGTGATCCTATTGGCAAGTGTATTTGATGTTTTGGGGAGTAATCCATATAATATCTGGCTTCAAAAACTCATGAGAAGTATATGGAACACTAATATAGAATTTATTTGTTTGGAAAACCCTCCATGATCATATTTTATAGGAAATTGTAGGTGGTAGGCCATGAAGGCCATTGAGTTAGGGTTCTTTAATAAGGCTTCAAGTATGAAAAAACAAGTAATAGAACTGTAACCAAAAATGAGGTCAATAATGGAATATTTGGATGATTAACGTAATAATATCTAACCTAAAACCTCTTCCAAACATGTAAAAATAATAAATTACAAGAAGATAGTTGATACATGCATGCCCAAGTAGACTGTGTCTAGTCTGCCAGTTTGAAATGAAAGGTTATTGAAAAATACTATGTGGTTTATCATTTGAAAAGGTCATAAAATAATTAAAATAGACTCCACATTATCCCTAAGATAATTTAAGGTCATAATAGTTAGAGGAGGCAATTCAAGAGAATGTTTGCAATGTGTTTTGAGTTTATAATGTACACCTATAAGCCTACACATAGGAATATAGAGAGAGTGAAAGAGTTATCAAAACTCTTCAACCAATATCTCTCTAATGGATCATTAATACAACCATTTATACTTAATCATACACTTAAAACTAATTGAAAAAAAATATATATTTATACACATAATACATGGTTATAAAATCATGTAAAATCATAAAAAAACCTATATATTATAATGAAGATCACTTCCTTATATAGGCAAGGAAAAATAATATACAAGCCAAACTAGGTAATGTGGGACAAACCCCATATACAAAAAAACTAGGTAAACATAAATACCTAGAGACTATAAATCATAAGTAATGAGATAATCTAACACCCCCCTCAAGTGAAGCTAGGGGATAATAATAGAGGATGTAGTCTGAAGTCATTTATCCTTATAAATTTTAATCCATCATTTTAGAGTACATGGATGTCGATTTCTTGTAACCTCCAATTAAAAATAGGAATGGTGTTAAATATGAGGATCACTAAACACAAAAATTTCAATCCAATTTAATAGGTAGAATTATGAAAAAGAGGAATCATAACTTAAACACCCTCCAAAAGGATGGTGAGAATTGAACACAAAGACTAGTGAGGCTGACACACTAGTATCTCTAGTGGGGATAACACATCGATTTCACTATAAGAATCAATAATAAGGTCATGGTGTCAAGTATTAATCATCATATGGGTTTTAGAAAACAAAGTACCTAAATAAGATACCTATATATAAAAGATAAATCCATAAAATACTCAAAAAAGCAAAGTACATAACTCTCATAAAGTGGAAAAAAATAGAGAAAACCCATAGTTAAAACTCCACCCAAAAATAGAGAAAATAAGAAGAGAGAGCTAGAAAATTACCTAAATATGATTTTGAATAAGTCCTCATTATAAATACTCCCAAGTCACAAAAAAAAAAACTTAGTCTACATGAGTGGTCCAAATCCACTAGTCGATTACATAAAAAACTAAAACTGGGTTTCACTAGAACAACTTCAATCAATAATAATGTTAGTGATGATGAAAGTACAAAAGATTATTTTATTTGCAAGTAATTCTCAACATCAAGAACAAAAATGTACATACCATAACCCCCCCATATTTCTAACTAGGTGGAGTGGAGGAAAAAGGTTTACACGAGTGGTTTGAATCCACTACTCAAACACCAAACAAGCTAAAAACTATATACACCATAATAGCTTCATGCTATGCTAAAAGATAATATCAAACTATCAAAAAAGATAAAATGACACTAGGATTAACCAAAAGAAGTACTTTCAAGTTGTGGGAAACTATCAACTATAAAAAATGGTGGTGTCAAAAATATAGAAAAGTTTCTCAAATACAATGTCCCATGGTGGTGATGGAAAAGACAAGCAATTAAATAAGTGAAAAAGTGTCTAGGATAGAGAAAAAAATCCATAAAGGTAGACAAGGTTGAATTATAAAACCCCCCATAACACTTTATAAATTAGTGTGAGTAAAATATAACCCATAAAATAAAACACTAGATGGAAATAAGTAAGGTATTGGGCTTTACTAGAATAGCTTCAAACAATGAGACTATTGATCTATTAAATAATTCATCAATAAAGGAGCCCCAAAAATAAGGGAGCAAATATGTATCTCCATAGAAGAAGGTGAAGTACTAAGAAAGGGTCTTCGAATAGATATGGCATAACTACCAGTGTGTTAAAGTCCTAATGCATGTTATGGTCTAATAGATTAG
Source organism: Torreya grandis (assembly GCA_037957365.1). Lineage (NCBI taxonomy): Eukaryota > Viridiplantae > Streptophyta > Pinopsida > Cupressales > Taxaceae > Torreya > Torreya grandis. Next base: position 42,096 of record JARHVA010006432.1, read on the forward strand.
TCTAGAAAAAGGCAAAAAGAGCCATAATGTATATAGACACATTAGAAAAGGATTAAAATACTAAAACTATTGATGTGCAAAGCATAGGAAAAAGGATGCTGGGCTTAGTTGGAAATTCATCTGAGATAGTACATGTGCAAAGTATAATGTAGGGCTAATAACATATGAAACCTCTAGTAGTGACAATGCATACTCAAGAATATGACATCGAACTTAGCTCAAAATTCATCCATGAGTACAAAAAATGATGAAAATGCAATCTAGAAGAAGCAAGAAGGAAGTGTGTGTTGTTTGTGAGGGTCTAACCTCCTACTAGACAAGACCTCTCCCTCCAATCTCTGACAAACGAAAGAGATAAGTTACATGCAAAAGAATGAGTATTCCCTTAGTAAATTCTAAAAAACATAGAAAATGCATCACCACTAAAATGTCACCACAAACCATAAGCATAATGTAGCACATCCAATGTGAAGAGACCCCATAAAATGCAACACTTTATATTTTAGTGTGTTTTACAATGTAAATAGGCCCAATCCATTGAAAATCGATTAAAAAAAACTTTTTCAAAAATGGTACTCGATTTTAAGCTATCGATCAAAAGTTATTAAATAATTATGTTCCCATAAATAAGGCCTATTTGATAAAAAATTGTACTAAAAGTTTCAAAAATGTACATGACTAAGGTGGACCTAGCCTTCTAATCACACATTGGAATTGACATGAAACCAATAATCTCCTAAAACTAATAGAATTCAAAAAAAGACCTACACATACACCCTTATGTGATATTTAATCCAAAAATCCTCCTTTAAGGGGTTTTAATTAGAAAAAACAAATCTATTAGGCCTATTTGATAAAAAAAAGTGTACTAAAAGTTTAAAAAATGTACATGGCTAAGGTAGAGCTAGCCTTGCAATGACACGTTGAAACTGACATGAAACTAAGAATCTCCTAAAATCAATAGAATTAAAATAATCCTACCCATACACCCTTAAATGAAATTTAATGGAAAAATCCTCTTTTAATTGGTTTAATTAGAAAAAATAAATCTATTTTTAAAATTATTAATTAAAAACAACCAATTTTTTATAAAATATAAATTAGGGTAGATTTCAATGAAGATCATGGAGATGGAGAGGCACCACCATGCTCAAAAGGAGGCCAAGGAGGAGGTCATGGAAGCCTTGTATGAAGAAAATTCATGGTGAGATCTTACCACCAGCTATCAAGTAGTAGTAGGCATCTAATAAAAGGAGACTGGTAGGCATGGTGTGAGGAAAGTAATGGAACAATCAATGCATAACTAAAAGAAAGCCAATAACTATCATCTAAACTCATATCTAAAACATCCAAATGTAAATCCACCAAGAAGAAGCATATAAAAATTCCATTTCTACAACATATCTCTTCAAATTAGAGGAAAAACAATACAATAGGACATGAAATCTATTTCATCAACCTTCTTGTAGTCAAGATAAAGGCATCATGAAATAGATCCAGAAGCTCCTCTTGACAAGCCATTTGGTATTGTCGATGGCACCATAAGGACAATGTAATTTGAGATCTAAGTTGAAAATTTCAAATTTTGAAGCCAACTATAGGTCATATAGTAGATAATATGATTGGTATAGATCTGACATCAAGCCAAAGTGACAAGAAAGTGAAGAAGACATCAATCCATGGCTATCATTGCTTTAGTTCCTAGTAAAGTTCTAATAACATTGATGGACAAATATGAAATTATCATCTCTTAAACTCTCAAAAAAATCAATTTACAAGCTATCCCTTAAGACACTTCACCTATAAAATGTCTCTTATCTAAGTGTAAATGAAATCCATTTTTGGAATAGATAATGTAGTTTTGAAGAGGTGGGCAACAACTAGAGAATTAGTAGCTCTCTAGCTATGGAGTAGATCCAGTAGTGGTGGTATCTATTTACAACTAATAGGACAAAGTAGGGTTGTGAAGACTAGGAGGTGAACCAAATGTATTTAGGGGCTGATTGAATCCTCTCTCTCTATTTAAAAATAATATTTCACCTTTAAAATGTACACAATATTGTACTTTAAAAGTTACCCCAAAACTTGATCTTATAATAGCCAAGAATAAAAAAAATCTTTGACCTGAATAGAATATAATCTTTATGAAATTTAGATATAAAACCTCAAACCGACCATAATCATGATTGGTCCAAATCAATCTGATAAAAGCGTAGACTAGTAATGACCAAGAAAACTAGCCTTCATATGCAAATGACAAATAAAACCCTCATATATGGCTCCAAAATTAAGGAACCACTACAAATAAGATGTTTGTATTGTTAAGAATATTCAAAACCATATCCAATTTTGTGAGTTGAGCAAGTAATGATAGGTCCATAATGGCAATAAACCTATGATCTGAGTAATTTTTATTGGAGGGTGGTTTTGGTACCATGAAAGAGTTATTATAACTCTTTAACTAAGATCTCTCCAATGATTATTACCATGCTATTGATGCTTCATCATACATTCAAAAGGAGAAAACCAATTGTAAATAAAAAAAGTATTATACACACAATACATGATTATAATATCATGTAAAATCCTCAATAATCATTTATATTATAAATAATATCACTTGCTCATATATTTAAGGCATAAAAATATACAAACTAAACTAGGTAATGTGGAACAAACCCCACATAGGACAAAACTAGGTAAACAGAAATACCTAGAGCCTAGAAAGCATGAGTAATGAGTTACTGTATTAGAGAGAATGATTTTTTATGTAAAAATTAAAGTTTTGAGATTAATTTTGAGTTTTATGGACCATAGGTAAGGTTAAAATAATGATTTTATAGTAGGCTAATAAAATAAATCATAAGAAAAGATCCATTAGGGATAAAATAGTAACATTGCATATAAATAATAGCCATTTCTCAAATAAGGTTTGAAGACTAATAAGGGTGTAAGTTTTTTTTAAAGGTGTATATAAAGATTATATGTCATGTATCATACCAAATTTATGTGTTTCCAATAAAACATTAGCATGAAAAAACCCTTTTTTTCTCTGAACACCCATCTCCAATGAATACTTACAAGCCTACAAGGTTGGGAAGGTAAATTTTGTCACATGATATGTTGGATCATAAAGTGCATGAGATGAAATTAAATTAGGTGATGTTGATAAGGTATATTTAATCAAATTTTATGAAAATTTTCAATCCATTAAGATCCTATACTTTATGAACAGTTGTAGAGAATTGAACACCACAAAACTGCCTTTATTTACCTTAAAGAGATTGATGACTATAAATTGAGGTTTAGGTGACTAAAATTAAATTGAAACATCTTTAAAAACTCTAAATAAAATCTTTATGTCTTATGGGAATCTATTGGATCAATAATCTTAGAACGTGTGGAGTACAAGCATAAAGAAGTGGTCTAAAACTTCACTTTTCAAGCCAAATTAAATATTTTTGGCTCTATGGAGGCTTCTCAACCATTTGAAATGACCTTATATGCATGGGAAGAGGTATAATTATCTTAAAAATAAAAAAAAGATACCTTTAGGATCATTTGATAAGTTTCAAGACACTAAACCAAGACAATATGAAGAGTTTTCCTTGCTTGCATTGAAAGGGTGAAGTTGTAGACCTTCTTAAGGTCATCATTAGCAATAAGAAAATTCATGACATACATGTAGACATATAATGGAATCCTTATAGGACTTTTAAAATCATATAAAATATTATTCTAATGGATGTAGGTAGAGTGGAAGGACTTATACACAAGCCAATGGCTTCAAACTACCAAGAGCCTTCAAATACAAATAGATGCTTGTATAAACTATTTCAAACCTAGTCAAGGGTAAATACACTATTCCCCAATATTTTTCAAGTAGTGATGAATAAGTTGGATTTTAAAACCTTAGTCTTTACTCTAAGAATCCTAGAGAGCAATCTCAAAGTTTTTTTTTAATGAATTTTTATCTTTGAGACCTTGTGATAGTTAAATAAGCTTTTGATAAACACCTATAGATATATCCAAACATCCCAATAGTAGGTTGATGTACATATTATCACTTTAATATGGTCTAAAATATATGCATAGTTTTCATGATCTCATACAAGATAGTCATGAGGTTGATAAGATTGTTGTTGTAGTCTTTAAATAAAGACTAGACCTTTTATGAAGAGATATACTTGTCTTCACTACATTTCATTAGATCAAATAAGCTTAGACATGAAAATGTAGGTTATAAGGATAGAGGTCATAGTATGAAAATTTTTAATCCTTATGTATCATTCTCATCAATATTAAAGATGCATGAAAAGAGTCATGAATTGTATATAAATATTTTAAGGAGAGTAAGTGAGACATGTGTCAAGACCCGAACTTGTAACTCATCAATAAATAAATGGAAGTTTCAATAAGGATGTGTCATAGGAGGCCATGAACCACTTATATTCCACCCCTCATAACATGATAATCAATCAAATACAACACATGAGAGTAAAAATCATATCACTATATTTCACCTTCTATTGGTATTATAACTATTCTTATGATTATATGAAAGACATCATAGGCTTCCTACACGTCGACCCTCTCTATATAATCTATTATTCTATATAATACTAAGGACATTGTAGAGGATCCTCCATGTGATTACAGATAAACCCTTCTAAAATTTATACTTTTTAATACTTTTGAAGTGAATATAAGTTATGTATACCTTCTTCATCATACATTTAGTGTTTTATAGCTAATTTTTGATGAATGATAGTGTTTAAATTCAATCTCCTTGCATTTTTACTCTTTATTATTGATTATTTGTGAGTAAGTTATATTGTCACAGTTAATATGGTGTGTTTTAATTAGTTTTTAAAATGTTAAGTGTGGAGAACCTTCACTATTGTCTCCTTCCAGACATCTTGATTTCGACTCTTAACTAATGTATCAACTATAACCTCCATATTGAAATACTTATGCCAAAAAGACTATTTGGAATTTTGTGATTAGATTCATGCTTGTCTTAACTTTTTTATAAACTAATATACAAGTGGAGGAAACCCATAATTTTGTGCATATCCCCTTTTTGTTTGTTTTTAGCTTTATCTTTACTTTTTCCTTGTAATTTGAGTAGGTGTAGTCATAATATAGGTGTATCATCAAGGGATATATCCCTCTCTAAAGGTTTTTTTTTCATAGGCCACCCATAAATTTAGAGAGTTCCCATTGTGTCAATTTAATGAGGAGACCTAAAATACCTCCTAAAATGTGAAACTCAAAGTGATAATAGTTCTTGGCATGCCCGCTAGGATAAGTACTCCAAGTATATCATCTATTGAAGGATTTTTTATTTGTAATTAAATACATAATCCTTTGGAGACATTCATGCAAGCATTAATGGGGAATCTAATTTCATTTTGTTGGTTTTAATATCCTAATTTTTATTTCTAAATGATTAACATATGTTTTGCCTTTCCACATGAATTTTCATGATTGAATTTAAAGCTGATTTCAATTTGGTCCAAGTTATTGATCCATATCAACAATCTGAAGATCCATATCAGCCCTATAATTATCCGAATTTCCTCTCATATGGAACTAATTATGTATCTAACTAGCCTTACCTCAAAGGATGGTATCCTTCCTTTCTTCTTCAACAAACTTACCAATCTTGTCAACCTTCATACCAACCTTTCCAAGCAAGCCATCAGTACTATATACCCCTTTTTCTTAAATTCAACCTTATCCTTATTAATTCCTATCAAAAATTGTTAGTGATATCAAGCACAAGCTTGCATAAATTTATCAAGAAGAGAAAACTTTTGGAAAATTTATTCTTCATGTTCCTCAAACTCCTAAATTGAGAAATCTTCCAAGCTTCTCACCCACTCCTCATACGCCAATCCAAAATAAATAGAGGGATAAAGTTATGGAATATAAATAAATAAATACTACAATTTTATTGAGCCCTTAATCCACTCCTCATGTTTTAATTGTTTATGAGGATGAAGATATATCAAAATTTTATAAGATGATTGCTAAATTGAAGGAAGAAAATAAATAAATTTTAGCACAAGCCTCTTTTCCTCTTCCCCAAGATCTTGTAAAAGATTCCATTATCCCCAATATTCCAAGTTGTAAGAGTACACCTTTAAAACCTAAGGAAACTCATGAACATATTTATCCCACTCTACCAAATGATCCATTTCACCCTTTCACCATCTATCTTTTTTAAAGAATACCCATTGTATGGAAGACAAGTGAAGGAGAGCCATTAATGACTTGATTTACATTTTATATTGAGTATTATACCCTTATTCCACTATTTATAACCCATTTCCATCACACCATCTCCATTCACATTAAATGAGTTTTTATATGGATAACAGATGAGGGGCATTCAACTTAACATGATGAAGAGCTTCAATTTTTAATTTCAGATACAAATGAGCCTCAAGAAGGATATGATGAAGATGTTTAATTGGTTTCTATAGTAGAGGTAATTTAACATTACTCAAGATGTATCAAATGAAAAATAAGAGAAGGAACATCTAGATGAAGTTCAAGAAGACATGATAGTTGATGAAGTTACATTAGAGTGTGAAGAATATCTTAATGAAGACATCTTGTTTGCTAATATTATTAATCCTCGTGAGCAATATGGAGAAGTTAAAGACAACATGGAAACAATTAGTGAGATTTCAATAGTGGTTTCACAAGGTAATAGTCCTAAATATTAACTAAGTAAATACATAAAAGAAGATGTAGTGATTCCTGGTGAACCTCTAAAAGCTTAAAATGGGGATCAAAAAGGTTTTTATGGAGTGTGGCAGCATTACCTTAGCATTTTCAAAGAGTTTTAAATACTTAACAAGTCATTAATACCTATAGGGTAGAATAAGGATGATTCTAAATTTGTGGTAGTAACACCAATATCTTGTTCTAGAATTTAAGGTCCTTAGTAGACGTACATCTTATAAAGGGTAGAATGAAAAAAAAAAAGTACACCAACTAAACTACAAAGAGAATTGCCTTAGTTTTTCATGACTGATTATGAAAATACTTTGATTATGAAAAAAATTAACTTTTTTTCACCAAACAATCAAGCTTGGATATTGTATGACATTATTAAATTGCATGATCAGTATATAGGTAAATGAATGAAGGAGATGGACCTTATAGCCAATCAATAAGATCATGAACATGCTAACGTCTTAAAAGGTAAGGCACACCCTCACTTCATAAGAAAGATTAAAATAGACTCCATACATCAAGTACCAATTTGTTCATATAAAGTCAAGAAGGTTCTAAAAGTTATACTTTTTATCTAGGTGGAGTAGACCTTTGAGGTCTTATACATAGTAAGCCAATTTTTTTATTTCTCCAAGTGTTTCTTGGACAATGTTTTCCAAGTTTTTTTCTACTCTCTTTTACTTAAATGCCTCTTGGCACTATTATATGTGTCTTTATTTATTGGTGTGTTTAGAAGGTATCTTTTGCTATCTTAACTTGTATAGGGGATTACAATTATTTTTGAATGTATAAATCATGTTTATTGATTAGTGATAAGTGATTCCATTTACTAATGGAATTCTAAGGCTACCAATATAAATGTTTAATAGATAAAGTATATCTAAATGTCATTAAAATTTTTGGATAAGTGAGCCACCCTTTATCATGATATGTGTAATCACCTAAAAATGAAAGTTAGGTTTAAAGAGTGTTACTTGAGACCACATGTCCCTAACTTATCCCTAAACCTAACTTAGGGCCTATTTAAACACTTAACTAGCTTTTATGTGGGCCACATGCAAACTGAAATATCCATAAAGTAGTCTCAAACATTTATTTTAACATCTTCACCCCTAGTGCCTTAGGTTCTACCACCTAGACACTAGCACCATAATATAGATAGTAGTTCCCCTTGGTGTTAGTGTCTTAATTTGGGTGGTATTGTCCTCTTCCCTCCTTTTGTTACCAGGAGATATATTTTCAAATGAGAAACCACCTAGGATTAGAATATAACTCTTTTAAGACTCATAAAATCACTATAATAATATATATACATGAAGTTTAACCCCTTATCCACTAGAGGCAAATCAAATGCAAATTACAAAAAAGAACTCAGAATAATTTGTGCTCAATCAAGGTTATCAATCCCTATTCTACCCTACATATACATACAACCATCTACATCATGCTTAAGCTCACCTTAGAAATATTTATATCATAAATAGCATTTAAATAACTCAATCCAACATTCATACTAGTGTCACTTTCACTTTCACTTACACTAAAGTGAGGAAAACTACTTTAGGATTGATCCCTCTTCAGAGTATTATTATGTAGACAAATCTCATCACAAAGGGGTGTTGAAGATGTCCAACCTACCCCACTAACAAAAAATTTGTTTCTTATGCCTACTATATTCCCTAGAAATATGGAGGCTTATGGATTATATATAAAATCATTTAAAATAGATCATCTAAAGAGATCCAAAACTTGTGCACATAGGAATAAACTTGGCATACCTAAACACAAGTGCACCCATAAGCTCAAAATAATACTAAAAAAATAACACTAGTGCCACATGGTGCTACCCTCTAATTTGGGCACTACTATACAAGAAGTGTTTTGACACATGGATCCTATTCATAACACTTAGATCAGCCTATGTCCTAGTTTATACCCTCTAGATCTCCTATTTCAGTCAATTTGTAGCTAAGTACTTGTTTAAATTATTTATTTTTATTTTTAGAAAATTCAAACTAGGTAAATTATATTACAAATCAATGGATATATTTATTTCATACTTCTACTTTGATTTATGTGAATTAGGAATTTGACTCAAGAGAAGTGATTAGTATTGTGTTAGTTCTAAAATGAAAACAAATTTTAAATATACACTCTAACTAGCATACATATCTAGGCATAGTTACTAAGGGGAGATTAGTTGACAAAACAAAATGGAAAGCATAAATAAAATGCAAAAGGCAACCTTCTTTCACCTTCCTTGGATGTTACAAATTTTGTATTGTAGTGGCTTGCTCAGATTGTGCTCATGAAGTTTTCATCAATGATGTGTGGCTACCTCCATCTCTCCTTGGGACCTTGTGTGGCTTTGGCTTGGCTTGGCTTGGATCAATATTTGGACATTATAACACTAAGATAAAATGATTTTTAATGCATTTGGGCATTATAAGTTTGGCATAAAAGAGATAAAAATTTTGTGTCTAAGGATTAATTTAATTATGAAATTAAAATTCATAAATAGTCTCAACATATTTGTGATATATGGGCATTAAATATGCATAGAGGGTCTTAGTGAGGCATGGGAAGGGTTAACCTTGATATTTTATGAATTTATGGCCTAGGGATGTCTTCCCAAGAAATGATGTCACATGATGATGCATATATTCAATATTCATTACCATAAAGAAATTATTCACAAAAATTCATGGAATCTTTAATTAGGCTCATGATTTGGTTTAGTTACCTTTAATAATGATTAAGCACTTTGATGCAAACCTTGGATATTTGTGCACAAACTACTCAAATTGGTCATAATATCTTTTTATTAGCTCAATTTTTGATTGGATTAGAATTAGAAGTTGATGTTAGATGTGTTGGATACATTATCCCATTAAATATTTTTTCAACACAAACTAACATAGGCACATGTATCATGCAAGATATTTGATAGAAAAGAGAAATCCAAAGCACCTAGGTGCAAAAATGTCATTTTGACTTGAAATGATCTAACTAAATTTAGTTGGACCATAAATTGTATTACCCCATTTAATGATATCCTAGCCAAAATCAGCACTTGAATATATCAATTTCAACTCATTTAATCTGTTTTAGTGTTTTTAGGCTAAATTGTACATTTTGGTAAGAATTCATCAAAAGCTTGGTTAGAGGTCATTGGTGGCTAGATTTAGGTGTCTATAATTTGCCTTTATTTTGGAAGATGTTACAAACTATAGGCATAACAATTTATTCTCAAATAATGAGTAAAGGTCTATATGCTAAAAAGAAGATGATGGTTGAAGAAAAAGCTCCAAAGTGTGTTTGGGAAGCCTCTTATGATGCCCCCTTGAGGGAGTGTCCATTACATTTATTGATGGATGGTCACTAGAAAAAGAAGTAAGAAGAAAGGTGAAATTAAACAATGGTTGAAATTAATCCAAATGAGAAAATGTTTGCATGCATTGATTTAAAAAGGATACTAATTTTATCAAAGGTAGTTATAATCAAGAATAAAAGTCAAAATAATGATTTTCCTAGAGGTGGTTATAATCATTAAGAGGACCTGGATTTTTTAATAAAGGTGATCATTCCCTAGTTAGGGTTTATTAACAAGCATAAATCAAGGATATAAACTGTAATTTAGATTAAAGATGAGTGGGTGCAAAGTGATGAATAAGATGAAATAGAAGAATAAAGATTGATCAATAAAAATGATTTAGTTGTACCTTTTAATGAGGAGATGATCATCCTTATTAGCAATAATACAACCAGAAAAAAAATAAATAGAAAGAAAAACAAACAAATAGAAAGTCTAAAAACAAAAGCAAAAGAAAGCATCCTAACAATGTTTTTCCCCTAGTAGGGTAGATCAAGGATAACTAACCAGGCTTAAATATGACAAATATTTTTGGATTTTTTAAATGTTATGATTGTTTTTAGTGTTTTTAGATATCTCAAGTTGTTAGAGAATGACAAGATACCTACTCATATAATGGTGAGAGTGTTGGCTTAGGTTGTTCATAAAATGGTGGGAGCATATGGAAAAGGGGACTAAGGTGACCTCAAAATGAATTGAGCACAACCTACTTTGTCCCACAATAAACTCAAGTCATATTAATTTCATTCACATAAAATATAGGGAAAAACTTCACTAGGTACCAACAAGTTCTCAAATCTAGCAAATGGCCAGTCAAATGAAAATATTGGTGGTAAGGTGATGCAGTAATGCATGGTAAACAAGTGTTGCCCCTAGTTTTCCCATAGGTGGTTATAACTAGGATACAATGAAATAGGTCAATGATAATAATTTACCCATAGGTAGTTATAATTAGTATCAAGACTGGTGAGACACTGATCTACCCATAGGTAGTTATAATTAGACTCACATAAACTGACTTTGATAAATGTTGGAAAATGAAAGGTATCTTCCCAAATCAACTATCACACTAATTTCATAGATTTATATTGAAATATGGACTTGATTTCTTATTGAAACTTGATAAAAATCCCCTCATAAAAAGTGTGGGAAGAACCAAAGGAACCAAGATTAAAATAGGATTAGGTAGGATGACTAAAAATAGGATTTGGTTTAGATAGGAATGGAATGATAGGATGGCATGGTCTTTCTCTAAGATAATAATGGGTTTGATAAATTAGATAAAATGGTAAGAGGGTTGATCACAAGTGATGGGGTGATTGGTTGGGATATGTGAGAATGGGCAAAGGATATGTAACAATGACAATAATATGGAAATTAAATGGTATAGCACATGTTTTTAGCCTAATTGTGATAAAAGGAATATGATTCTATTATTCCTACTAAAGTGGAGATGCATGTCCTGATCAACCAATGATATAAATAGAATAATCAATCATGTTAATTTCTATCCCACACCTTGTCTAAATAGCTACTTTGTCAAGAATTGCCTACAAATTTGGTTGTCAAGAATGTTGTTATGATCTTCATTGTTCATTTATTATGATTCCTTCAAACATCGAGAAAAGGTATCTTTATAGCCTTTATAAAGAAAAGTGTGGTTATGGATGATAGGCTTTTTTGTGAAATGGAATGGTAAATGATAATGTTTGGAAAATAAATAAAGATCAGGACTTTCAGTCACATGTAATGTTTTTGATGCTAGAAATGACATAAATTTAGTTATGGTGGGGCTAAAGACCTCTAAAGATGCTCTTGATAGAACCATCATATTTTTTTGTTGTTTGATATTTAGAGTAACTACCATCTAATTAGGCTATAGATATGAAGCTATTTTTATTTGATCTTTTATTTTTTATTCATCAAGTAGTGAATAACTTTTATGCTCAATTATTGGCACCTTGATGAGGTTTTCACCAATGAAGTTATATTGATTATCCCATAACACCTTCAAAAAGGTGTCATTAATGAATGTTGGATTTTGACATTGATTATATTATAGTGCCTCCAAAAATATTTCACTAGAGGATGCTAGGTTTAAACTTTGATTATCCCCTACCACCTCTAAAAAGGTTTCTCTAGGAGATTATTCTTCTTCTACATGAATTTGGTCTTGGCCTCCCTACTCTTCTTCAACTACTATGTCACCATGGATGTAGTTCAAAAAAGTGTTATTTTTTTGGTCCTAATCGACACTTGTGGGAGATGAAATGTCAATGATAAAGATAGTTTGGTTGGTGGTAATGGAATGGGGAGAGACTGGACAATCCTCATAGAAGATATTAGGATAACTTGTGTCAAATCTGAAGTAATCATCCTCAAAAACTATAAAAGGATCACAAATGTATTCAAACTGATCTACGAGGCATGCATAACTAGTATTATAACAATTATGAATGTATTTTATTTTTTAATGTAATTTCAAATTAGTGGACTCTAAATCCGATGTTGAGATTAATGTTGATTCTAATTTTGATGCTAAATTTGATGTCAATTCAAGAAAAAAACCAAACTCTAGTTTTAATTCTTCATCTGATGGGTACTATATTATAATGATGTATTATTGAATGTTTGGTATTAGACAAGTGATGGACTATGATGGCATAATAGGCTCCGCAAAGACAAGTTTGTCAAAGTGAGAATCTTCCATATTGGGAAAAAGGTCAAGAAGACAACTCCTTAGAGATTGGCTTGGAAATAGAAGGCTCTTGAAAAATAGGCATATGGTTGAGGTAATGATTTGCCTAAAGGTGGTTATAATCATTAACAAGTTATTCAAGAAAAATTGAATCATCATAGTAAGACTCCTCAACAACTGGTAGAGGATTGAAAATTGATTCACCATAGATTGACTTATCATAAATGGTTGGTTCAACAAGAACATCTTAGATTGGTTGGTTCTCTTGGCCTTGGTTTCCAATGAGTTGGAAAATACCAATTTTGAACATAACTTGGTCTTCGAATGATTGGATTAGTTGAGGAAGTGATGGGATTGGTACTATATGAGGAATGGCTTATGGTTGGATAATGGTAGGGTATCAAGGAGCATTATTTCTCATATGAGATAAAGGATAAATTCATGAGATGGTAACAATAGGGTGGTATGGGGTTTAGTTGTTCACAAAAACTAAAGGATAAGGTCTTAAAATGATGAGGGGGTGTTATGGAGCTTTATTTATTGAAAAAACCAAAGGATGAGGTCTTCGTATAGAAATTATATGGAATTATGGAGGATGATTGCTTGCACAATCTAAAGGACGAGGTCTTGGAATGGTAATGGTATGCCTTGGATATTGTGGGGCTTGGTAGCTCGTATAATCTAAAAGAGGGTTAGGGGTAGCCAAGGGTTTGAAAACAAAATGGCATCATCGAGCTTGATATCTTGCACAAGCCAAAGCATCCAAGTCCTCTTGATAAACCATATCATGCCAATATTGAGTTGGATCATAAGCTAGTTCTTGACTATGTTCCATGTGTTGATTATTGTAAAGAAGGTATGGATCCACATCCTAAACAACATTATCTGTAGTTGGGTCTTCAAAGTCCTCCTTAAAATCCTCTTCATACCAATTATGAATGTGATTTACATTTTGTGTATTTTGACTATGTTCCCCATATGGAGTATAACAGGGAGAATAATAAAACTCCTTAGAAAATCTTTCTCTGTAAGGGTTCCTAGTGGGATTTTGTATAGCCATTGTATCATAAGTTGGATTATACATAACTTCACCATAATTTTAGCTATACATATCTACATAAATAATAAAATATCCAAAACAAAAAGGCTTAGAGTTATAGAAACTCTAAAAAACTATGTCCAAAGGACAAATGGTTCAAACTTGGTCCAACTTGGTCTAAAGGGTGGATTTGTATCTCTAAAATGGTTTGAAAGCTGAGTTGTATCTCCAAAATGGTTTGTGCTAATACATGGCATAAAATATTCTAACATTAAATGTCTAACGTCAAATGTCATATGCACACAAGGTTAAGCATCTAAATAAAAGCCACTATGTCAAAGTTCTAGGTCAAATTGTTCCAAACAAGGTTTAAAATAGGAATGGGAAAAGAGTCACTAGATATGTTTTCCAAAAGTGGAATCAAAAGATATGCTCAAGTAGGCTATTCTAAGACTTTTGGCCAAATAATGTCAAAAGATAGACTTAAAACAAAGGCATGATGTGATTTGATTTAATCTAACAAGTTTGGAAATAACTTTGACATAGACCTAGCACATGGAGTTAAACATAAACATGATCATTTGGTATAATACATAAGGAAAAATAATTTTTGGGGAAAGGTTGTGTTCTCCCAAATAAAGGCACAAATAATGATGAGGATAGGTATTGAACAAATAAATAATCAATAGTCTTCAAATTTGGGTAATCGATTAACCAAAGTTATTTAACCCAAAAGAGAAAGATCTATGCATCAACCCCACAAATTGAGGCCTAAAAAAAATCAATCAATGTTTGAATCCAAACATGACAAGGTTAATTGAAAACTCAATGTTGAAGACTAGGATTTGACCAAATAAACTAGACAAGATTACATAACATGACGATGCATAAACAATGTCCAAATGGCATGCATGACATGGTTTGAAATAATGGTTTTTGATACAAGGTGAAATAAGTCTTGAAAGAAATTGAGTATCATAATGGCATAAACATTCTCCAATGATGTGATCAATGTTATGTTTTGAAAGACTCAAAGGTAAAACATGTTGATATGTTTTGGGTAGCATAACGCTACCTTCCTCAACTCAAATACATGGTTTTGACATGGTTATAAACAAATAATTAGGTTTTAGTCTAAAAAAATACCAAGGAAAAATGACCAAAATATACTAAGTATAATCATCCAAATCTTAGAAAGGGTATTGAAATATGGGGTTAACTAAACTATAAAGTTTTTGAATGTTTATAGGGGAATCAATTACATGACTTTCATGGCACGATGCAAAAAAAAAAACATGTAATTAGGTGTCCATGATATTTGGCTTACTGCAAGAAGGTCTTATCATTTTTTTGACCACTACATCTATTGCTTGATTAGTGTAGTGTGATATCTAAAGTACAGATACATCTTGTATATAACTCCAACACTAGAAGTTTTTTTAACCACTCAAACCTCCAATCTTAGTGGGAGTGGTTGAAGTCAATATTGGGAGATGAAACCCTAGGTCAAAGCTTACCAAAATAACTTTTGGGAGGAAATGAAGTCTCCCTTGTAAGACAAGCTTACATGAAAATAAAGGACTAATTGAAAGAGTTTAGGGTCATTTACAAGGTCACCCAAACTATGACAAGTTTTTGGGGAGTGTTTTAGATGACATTTTTTCTATGGATTGGACTAGGCATGTTTACAATAAGGATAATTCTTTTCATTTCAAAAATTGAGGTGACTAGTATTGTGTTAGTTCCAAAATGAAAATGAATTTGATAAAAACACACTAAATAGCATACATATCTATGCCTAGTTACTAAGGAAAGCTTAGTTAAAAAAATAAAATGAAAAGCATAATTAAAATGCAAAAGACAACCTTCTTTCACCTTCCTTGGATGTTCCAAAATACTTGTTGTAGTAGCTTACTTAGTTTGTGCTCATGAAGTATGCATCAATGAAGTATGGATACTTCCATCTCTCCTTGGCACCTTGTGTGGCTTTGGCTTGGCTTGGCTCAATATTTAGACATTATAATAGTAATATGAAATGATTTTTAAATGCATTTAGGAATTATAAGTTTGTCATAAAAGAGCTTAAAATAATATGGCTAAGGATTAATTCAAATACATAATTAAATTTCATAAATAATCTCATTAATATTTTGGATAGAGGGGCATTAACTAGGCATGGAGGGTCTTAATGAGGCATGGGAAGGGTTAACCTTGATAGTTTATGCATTTATGGCCTAGGGATGTCTTCCAAAGAAATGATGTCACCTGATGATGTAGATATTCAATATTCACTTCCAAAAATAAATTATTCAACAAGTTCCATGGAAATATCAAGTAGGCTCATGATTTGGTTTATTTAGCTTTAATCATGATTAAGTGCATTGATGCAATCCTTGGCTCTTTATGCACAAACTTCTCAAATTAGTCAAAATATCTAGTTATTGGCTTGAAAATTGATTGGATTTGAATTGGAAGTTGATGTTATATGCATTGGATCCATTATCCGATTTAGGATGTTGTCAACACAAAATAACAGAGGCACATGTATTGTGTAAGATAATTGACAAAAAAGAGCAATACAAGGAACCCAAGTGTGAAAATGTCATTTTGACTTGAAATGATCTAATCAAAGTTAGTTTTCCTATAAATTAAATTACCCCATTTAATGATACCATGGCAAAAATCAGCACTTGAATATATCAATTTAAACTCATGTAATGTGTTTTAGTGTTTATAGGCCAAATTGTGCATTTTGGTAAGACTTGGTCAAAACCCAATTGGAGGTCATTAGTGGCCAAATTTAGGTGTCTATAATTTACTATAGTTAAATATTTATCAACCTATGATTTATAATGACTAAGCATCTAAATATTAAAACATTTGGTAAAACTAACTTCCTTTGAACACATTATTTCAAACCCTAGTGCATAATTAGTATTTCTCTTCTTATTTATAAAATATACTCAGTTTTTTAGTTTATAGCCTATCATCATGATTATCATGACACATATCATTTTTTAATTTTTTCAAAAAATATTTTGGTTTATCTTTCATGATTATTACATGCAATTTGTATAAAGATGCGTATATATCTCACTACTCTTATGAATCATGTCAGAGCTCATCCTATTTTACACATTGATCCATCCTTTTTTACATCCCTTTTTTATGAGGATCATTATTACATGGATCAATTTAGGGTACCTCTAATTAATACTAAATGATAGAGATATTATAGGACTCAATTTGTTCCACCTATACCTAGAGCAGGTGATAATCGTTTCTCACCTCCCACCTCTACTACTCACCCTTGGTAAATAGTAGATCCTATGGTTTGAGTGGTTACTAGATAGAGTGGTATGTTTCCTTATTCTATATAAGAAAAACAAAATCCCACCATTCCTTCTCATCCCTAGAACATTCTACATGACCTAGAGATTAGAAAAGAGAATTTGATATTATGGATCGGTTGAGAAACACACTAGCTAAGATATTCATATTGAAATTACTTCAATAGGAAACTATTTTAAAATATGTTGTTTTTCAAACACTCACTCATACATCTTCAGCTTTTGCCATCGAGCCAAATTAATTTGCATATATAATAAACACTATCAATGACATTGAGTATGTTATGTCTTTTTTCCAATGAAGATTTTCCATCATAGTTAGTTGTTAATTAGAATATACCACTCTTCATTAAATCAAAAATCAATACCACCACTATTAAATGAGTTCTAATTAATAGTGGTTTAAAAATTAACATATGTAACCTCACATTTATATAGAATATGGGGGTTTATATAGAATTCATTCATAAGAATTATAAGAATATCAGAGGTTTTGATGATACTCTTAGATAAACATTAGTTGTTATTACATTAGATATTATAGTTGGGACAAAAACCCTACCTGCATAGTTTCAAGTAATGCCTAATAATTTACACTATAGCTTATTACTTGGGAGATATTGGTTACATGCTATTAAGGCCATACCCTCTACCTTGTATAGATTGTCAATTTTTTACATGATGGATAATTATACACTTATCCTTAAGATAATAAACCATTTAGGTATTAAAAATTTACCAATCCACACACCTTCAGTGCATCCTCAAATGGGAAACCCCATGTTATTATAGAGTCTCCATCATAGAAGATTCAAATTGAGAATATGCATACATATGAGGTTGGGGAATCCAATATCACTATTCCTATTACCTATTCGAAATCATCCTAAAACATATTAGCCTTCACACATGATGAAGGAGGACCCTCCTATACTAAAAATATCTCCACCTAGGGCAAATGATGGGATTCTCATATGATAATTACCATTACTCATTAAATTAGAAGAATTATACAACCATAACTCCAATATAGTTTCCCAAGACACTAAAGAGGATAATCCAACACCCATTAACATTTATGACTAATTATGTGGATTCATCTATATGCTAGTGGGCCCTAGAGAGTACATAAATTATTATAAGTCATTCATGCCTTTTTATAAATCAATAATACCACTATATCATAATCTTATATCTAGAGGACCACCTACTGAGTTATATTTAGAGGTAGATACCTCCGTTCACTCAGTACATATGATTACATCTATGGATATGGACCTAGTTATATAGATTCATGAGGGTAGTTCATAGGATATACCACATAATATCCTATAGATATTACATAATAGAGGATTGATGGAATTACCCATAGTTAATCAAAGATTCATCGGTAGATTATCATAGCAATAAGGTCAACCTTTTTACCATTTTCATAGTCTTACATGACATATAGAATAATTTCAAGGCTCATTACATTATTTAGATCATACAACCTTCACTTCCATAGGTACAAGAACCATGGTGTAATCATCATTGACACAAATACTAATGGAATGATCCACTGACTATATATATTTTTTATCATGATAGATACATACACTATGTTGTTTTTAATGAGGATTGTAATCCTAATACTTAAACTTTGGCATTTTTATATAATATAGGACATCATGGGAATGAGATATGGAATTCCATACATTGTTTGGATTTTGTAGGGCATATCACACTACCATTTACATGTGGTCCCAAGGTGGACAACACATTATTTTTTTCATGAGTATGGCCACTCATATACAAGGTACAGTTGGTCGTACATGGTAACATGTGATGGATTCTACAATTCATTAATTAGATAGATGTTTGACATTCAATCATGAGGGAAACATGGTCTGAATTATACATGATAACATAGATGAGAACCATAGGTTTCATACATATACTTTATGTCCCAAATTAGTTCACCCTTAGACCACATGGGAGGCATATTACATAGTATAACAACATGCTATTCACATGCACATAATCTATACCAACACAAATTATAAGGCTACACTAATACATACAACATGGTATGTTAATCATGGAAATTAGGACTTATTTGAGTTTTAATAGATATAGTATATGACATTGGATGACCTCCCACCTGATCCACTATTTTATTATTCACATCCAATGGATGTGTTCTTGGGTCTATAAAGACATTACACTTTGAGTTTACTCTATTTCATTTATTTCTAACATTTATTTATACATAACTTATATCTAGAAACTAAAAAAATAATATAATATGTTAAAGCATAAAATATTCAATATTTACTCAAAAATAAAAAATTTATAGATTGTATGCATTGACATGTTTACATTTACTATATTTTTAAGACAATACATATGTTATCTATCTTAGTATAGTGATTTTTTATCCTATATGCTTTACTTCACTTGTTCTTTTTGAGTTTTTATAATACTTATAGGACCTAGGCCCACTACACAAATTCAACTTTGCTACTATTCACCCAATAAGGACATATACATAGGTACATGGGTTCTTCATTTAATACATTCACCTATTTGGCATAATCCTATACACAATTTTGATCGACAAGTTACATATTTATAAACTCTACATCAAGGATTTAGCATTTTTAAATATTGATATTGATCATCCTATACCTACTCATATTTTTTCCAAACTACTACTACTTAAGACCTAGCTTATGTACATCTTAGCTACTATACATATTTTTACCACATGTTCACGCATACTTTAATTTATATTTTTTATATTTTAGATTTGATTATGTCTCTATGCTTCTTATATTTGAAAGAATTTGAATATGTCATTGCTTTATGGCTATAATCCACTTATTTTAATTATATGTGTGCTTTGGACATGTGCCCATGTCCTTGTGTGTGTTTTCCTGATTGTGTATGTGGATATTTGAACATGTCCTTGAATGTATTTATTTATCAGAGTTAGTGACATGTGCCCATATACCTTATATGGTGTCCCCTTGGCCTACTTTTCATACCTTATGTGTGTTTTATGTGTGATTTTTTTGTATACATCATGGCTATAACACTTTTCTCTTTTTTGTTTCACACTCTAATTTTAGATGTCGTGAGGGACCTAATGCATATCACCTTCCTACTTGTCTACCATGATGGACATCATTACCTATCACCCTAAGTATCTACTTAGTTATTACTCATATTTGTTGTTCACATGTATTGCTATATCTATCTTGCTAGCCTTGTTAATAATAGATCTAACATACACCATACGCTATAAACTTATGCTTAGATTATCTTACATTTTGATGTTATGTATGCATATTATATTGGTTTATTATGTAGATATAATATATGTTCTAGCTAACACACATTTTACAAAAATTCTTATTTTAAGATTATTTATTGCATAATTTCAACAAATACCCTCAAAATAAGGGGTATTGATAGAGCTTTTTCATAGATATGAGGTTATTTTAATGCACTCAGAGTATAATTTTTAACACATAGGGACATAATTTAAAAATTAGTTTTATGAAAAACATAGTGGGAAATAGTGACATAGAGATTCATTTTAGTTACACAAAAGTTAGAATAGTTAGATATTAACACTCAAATTGGGATATTAGCACCATATGGAACTACTATCCAAATATTTCACTATACTCAATTTTAATAAATTATAGATTAGATATAAAAGTACATTCCAAGTTTACACAAGGTCAATTACAGATTATTATCTTTAGCTTAGTTTAGCTCATATTAATACTAGTTTGATTAGATTAATCATGACTAAAATGACAATTTTAATCTTAGTTTATATACTAAAATACAAATTATTACAACTCAGTCCAAAATCCATATACTCAGATATCATATTTTGAGGCATGTGTGCAACACATTATTTTTGTATGCTCACTTATATAACACTTGATCATATGGAATGGCAAATTCCATGTCATTATTTAAATTATATATATTAGACACCATGTTCTAGATCATACACTTTATTCACTATTTACTCCATTTGTAGTGGTTATCATTCTTGAGTGTCCCAAATTTTCCTAATATTCTTAGGTGGCCATAGAGTTGACATACATAGTACTAATTACAATTACACATTTCTAGTTACATCATGAAGTTTCAATTTTAGATGCATCTACTACACATGGGTAGGAAATTATGGATTCATAATCTTCTTAATTTATTTAGCTACATACATGAGTTGGTTGGACACACTATCAGTCAAATTTGAGCTATTCATAGGTTATGATCCACTAAGTAGGGGTGAGCAATGAAGGAATCAAAATAAGAATGAGTTATTGAGCCACCCACACATGGGGATTGATCAATACATTATCTCAATCCAATCTATTCATTGATTCATCACTATCTACATACACACACATAATTTATCACTAGGTTTATGCATTGGTTCACATACCCAGTGAGGTGTATTCATTCATTTCCTCTTTCTTATTTTTTTACTCAAATTTTTCTTTTATTTTTTATATTTATTAAGGAATAGTATATGCACATTTAATTTTAAGGACACAAAATGGAGCATGATTCACATACTCAGATCCAGATTTCACCTGTTAGTTGAGTCCTAAACACACAATAAATAATGTTTCACATAGCTAGATCTATATTCATAGGCTTCAGCTCTTAGGTAAGTCTAGGTACACTTATTTTTCCTTTATCATATTCATTTTAATTTGCTCATTTATAGAATAAAATGGAGAAAATTTAAACAACTAAAAATGACACTTGAGTGATAAGAGTGTTACTTGAGATCACCCATTCCTAGCTTAGCCCTAGACCTACCTTAAGGCTTATTTAGAAACATATTTAGCCTTTTTTTAGGCCACACACATCCCTAAACATCCCTAAAGTAGTCCTAGACTATTATTTTAACATCTTGGCCCCTAGTGGCTTAGGTTTTACAACCTTGACACTAACTTCATAATTTGGACATTAGTGCCTTATGGGGTTAGTGTCTTAGTTTGGTTTTTATTTTCATTTTACCTCCTTTTGTCACCAATGAATATATTTTAAAATGAATAACCTAAGGATAATTTAGATCTCTTTTAAGACCTACATAAGCACTATAATAGTAAATATAGATGAATTTTGTCCCGTTATCCACAAGAGAAAATTTAGATTCAAATTATACAAAAAAACATAGAACAAGTGTGAAATCAAGGTTATCAATCCCTATTCTACCCTACTTATATATACATCTATAGACAACATCCCTAAGCTCGGATTACTTGGATTTATAGTCTTAATGACATTTAAAGAACCCAAGATAATATTCATACTATATTCACATGAACTTTCACCAATACTTAGGTGGGGATAACTACATCAATATTAGTCCCTCTTTGGATTATTGGTATGTAGGCAACTCTCATTATAGAAGTGTGTTGAGGATGTTCAACCTACCCCACTAATAACACACTTTACTACTTTATCCAATTTAATGCCTTATCAACATGGAGTTCTAGGTTTTGTATACAAAGTAAATCAATATGGGTAATCTATAAATATCTAGAACTCATGTCCACAAGAATAGTCTTGGTAGACCTAGACACAAGTGCACGTAGAAGCTTAGAATAATACTACATAAAGGACACTAATGCCACATGGATTTACTATCTAAAAAGTGTTTTAACACTAGATATTATTGGTGACAATATTGAGGAAGGATTTTGACACTTGGATCCTATCTGTGACACTTAGATCAACTTATGTCCTAGTTTACAACATCCAAATATCCTATTTCAATCAATTTCAAGATAATTACTTATTTACATTATTTATTTCTTTTTTTGAAAAGGTCAAACTACATAAATTTTGTTACAAATTAGAAGATGTATTTATTGCATATTTATACCTTAATTTACTATAGTCATACATTTAAAACCTAGGGTTTACATCTAATAATTTCTAAACTATCAAAATAATATGTTCAAACAATGTTTTAAGTAATCTATCCTTGCAAATCAAGTCTTTTACACACAGTTTAGCAAACTTTTAGAAGCTTTGGAGATGTTAATTTTGTTTTGAAATAGTTACGGTATAATTATCCATGATGAAAATTATGTTATTTTTATCTCCCAAGATGGCATTTGCTTCATACTGGACAGTGAACTAGAAGCAAAGCTACTAAAATAATAATTATGTGATTATAATCGTTTTGAAGAGTTTAATGTATTTTTAGAGAGATTGATGTTTCACTTATTTTGGTACTATTGCTTGTTGCTTGTGGAGTATAAAATATGAATACTAAATAACATGGTATTAGTCAAAGGGAGTATTTTGGGTCATTTATCACTTGGTGAAGGTCATGTTTTACATTCTTATGCATGTACACTTAGTCAAGGTGTCAAAATACTTCCTTTCCAATGTACACTTTTAAAAAATAATTTGTTTCATTGATCTATTATCCAAACATAGTATGATGTAAGAAATGGTATAAAAATGAGGTAAAGATGATATTTTTACATTACATCATCACTGTACAAGGCAATAGTAACTCCATTGACATCTAGTATGCAACTATAGTAGCACATTTTTGAATAATGAATAAGTTTTATTGATGAAGATTGGTCTAGAAGTGAGTATATAGTTTCAAGCTTGATCAAGAAGCATCATTAAGATGGTTTTTAGTCTGATAAAGGTTTTATAATCTTATATATAACCTGATTCATCCTATATAAGCTAAAACCCATGTATATAAATAAGTTTCAAGTTCATAAAGGGTAAAAAAATAATCAAAGCCTTCACTAGGTTAATGGCAAAAAGAAGAGAGTCATTATGATGAGGTTTGTTCATAAAGGATGAGATGTAATAAGACAAAATAAATTAGGGTAAGGATACCACTCATATTCATCTTTAATACATGTCAATAGTTATGGGATTAGTAATTATATCTCTATGAATCATTGTTAACAAGTTAGTTACGTCTTAAACCCTAATAAATTAAAGTATCTCACTTTTCATATTATAATGGAATGTTTGTGTTTTATGAATTCATGGTAAAGGTTTCAAAACATATATTATGATTATAAATTTCTAATAAAAATCAAAACTAAAATAAAATCATAGTGATCATACTTGTAATAATAAGAAATTTGATTATTCTATTGGTTTTGGCATGACAAGTAGGATTGTTTGGGTTGTGAGGTTTTTTTTATAGTATGAGAGCGATTGAAATAAAGTTTAAATAATGTATATAAATTTTAAAAATCCAAATATTTATTCCACACCATCTATAAGTAATCAAATAATGAATGAATGAGTGAACTATCAAGGTATAATTTCATAGGCATTGAGACATTACAAGTTTTACATGTGTTTGATACATTTTAATGTTTTTGGGATTATGAAAGAAGATAAAACATAGGTTATGAATATTTAATAATAACTCACAACCAATTAAATATTTACCCAATCCAATATTCATCACCAAAGTGAATTTATAATATTGGTTCAAACATATAGACCCCAAATGAGAGAGGGACAGTCTTATAAGCAAGAATATTTGATGTTTTGGGGAGTAATCCATATGATATTAGGATTGAAACACTCATTTTAATTTTATGGGACACTAATAAAGAATGAAATTTTTTGTTAATACCTCTATGATCATATTTAATAGGAAATTACATGTGGAAGACCATTGAGTTGGGGTTCTTTAACAAGGCTTCAAGTATGAGTAAACAAGTAATAGATCTATAACCAAAAAATGAGGTATATAATGCACTATTGGGATTATTATACTAATATATCTAACCTCAAACATATTTTTATCATGTAAATATAATAAATGGTAGGAAGATAATTGATGCATGCATGCCAAAATAGAATGTGTCAGGTCTACAAGTTTGAAATGAAAGGTTATCAATAAATCTTATGTGGTTTATCATTTGAAAAGGTAATAAAAAAAATAAAATGGAATTATAATTATTCCCAAGATAATTCGAGGCCTTAATAGGTAGAGGAATCAATTCAAGAGCATGTTTGCAATGGGTTTTGAGATTGGAATGCACACCTACAAGCCTACACACATGAATATGGATAGTGCATTTTTGTATTTAAATTTAATTTTTCAGGTTCATGTTGAGTTTTAGGGACCTTGGTTAATATTTCAATAATGATTTTTTAGGATTCTAATAAAATAAATCATGAAGAAAGAACCATTAGCGATAAAATAATCACATTACCTATAAACCCCAGCCATGGTTTAAATTAGGTTTAAAACCTATTAGAGTTAAATTATTTGTAAAAGTTTATAAATACCTTATATTTCATTTATAAAACCCATGTATGTGTCTCTAATAAAAAAAACCATTTTTTCTCTAAACACCCCTCCCAAATGCAAACCTAAAGGCCTACAAAGTAGAGAAGGTAGTTTTTCTCACATGAGAAGTTGGATGAGAAAGTGAATGAGAATAAAATAACTTATATTGTGTTGATAAATTCTATTAACTTAAAATTAATTTCACTTTTCCATCCATTAATATCCTATACTATGTGAACAATCCTTAAGAAGACAAACACCCCAAAACTGCCTTTATTGCCCTCAAAGAGCTCAATAACTATAAATGGTATTTTAGGGGAATAAAATGAACTTAAAACATATTTAAATACATTTAATATAATTTATATTTATAATTAACACTTTTTTCATCAATAATATTAGCACGTGTAGACTAAAAGCGCAAGGAAGTGGTGTAAAACTACACTTTCAAGCCTAATTTCATGTTTTTGTCTATGTGAAAGCTTATCAACCAATTAAATGGATAATATAGGCTTGGGAATATATATAGTTACCTTAAAAACCACATTAAATATACCTTAATTATTATTTTACATGTTTGATGTCACTATACCAATCCAAGATGAAGACTTTTCCTTGTTTGAATTGAAATAATGAAGTTGCAAACCTTCTTAAGGTCATCAATGGAAACAAGAAACTTCATAAAAACCATGTATGCATATAATTTAAACCTTGGATGACTCTTAATTTCATATACAATCCAATTCTAATGGTTATAGGTATATTTGAAGGGCTTATACATAAGCAGTCAACTAGCTTCATAGTGTTAAGAGCCTTCAAAGACAAATGCATGCCTCTATCAACTATTTCAAACTTCCTCCATGGTAATTATACTATATACCAATATTTTTTAAGTAGTTATTAGTAATTTTTCATGAAAAACCTCATTCTTACCTCTAATAATCCTACATAAGAGTCTTAAAGGCTATTGTTAGTCAAGTGCTACCTTTAAGACCTTGTGACAATTGAATAGGCTCTTGAGGAACACATAAAACTCTATCCAAACATATTACTAGCAGGATAATATAAAAATAATACCTTAAACATGGTATTCAATTTGGGAATATGTTGCATTATCTCCTACAATACATTCATGAGGTTGACAAGATTATTGTGGCAGTCTTCAAACTAGGATGATAACTTGTATGAAGAGATAGACTTATCTTCAGTATATCCCATTAGATTAAACAGGATTAAACATGAAATTATAGGTTTTAAGGAAAAATATCACAATATTAAATTGTTTAATACTTAAGTCTCATTTTCATGAATATGAAATATGCATTTAAAGAGTCATGAATGGGGTTGAAAGATGTTAAGTAGAGTAAATGATTGATGTGTCAAGATCCAAATTTGTAACTCTTAAATCAAGAAAGAACAATTTATAGAGAATAAAAATGAGTCAAAGGAGGCCAATATCCATTTATACATATAACATCATCAATAAAAACTAGCACATATAGAGGAAGAATCATAGGATTATTTTTCAACTTCTATTGGAATTATAACTAGTTTTATGATTGTATGAGAGTCATCATATGCTTCCTACATATCCACCCTATCTCTCTCTTCTCCATTATTATATATACAATCCTTAAAGGGACATTGCAAATGATCATCATTTTTAGTATGGTGAATCTCTAATAAAATTGATACTTTTTTATTTTGAAGTCAATATAATTTTTTTATACATTTTTCATCTCACATTTAGCATTTTATGGTGAATTATTGATGAGTTATAGTGTTGTTATTAAATATTCTTAAAATTTTCCTCTTGATTATTGCCTCTTTATGATTAATTCATATTGTTTTCAGTCATATTGTGTCTGTTAAATTTTTTTTTAAATGTTAAGTGGGGAAAACATTCACTAGTGTCTCCTTTTATACCTCTTGATTGTCCGTTTTAACTTATGTATCCGATATTATTTCCATATTTAAATACTTAAGCTAGAAAGACTATCTAGATTTGTGTGACTACATTCAATCATGTCTTATAATTATTATAAACTCATATAAAGGAGGATGAAACCTATAATTTGGTACATCAACCATTTTTTCTATTTGGTTTTAGATTTTTCTTTTCCTTTCCCTTACAATTTGAATAGGTGCAATGGTAGTATAGGTATATCATCAAGGGAACCATCCTTCTCAAGAGGTTATCATTAGTCATAGGCCACACACAACCTTATATAGTTCTCATTATGTTAATTAAGTGAGGATACATAAAACACATCCTTAAAGTGTGAAACTCAAAGTGACAACACTTCTTGACCATGTATTGTTACTATCTAGATATTATCATGATATTTATCATGCATATTAAGCCTAAATGTGGTCACATTGGTTATATGTGCTTAAAATATACATTTATATATGAATTTTTTTTTATATATGATTAATGGTTTAGTAATATAACATATATCTATATAGTTATATTCTTCCTTTGAGGTGAGGTAATGACTAGGTACTATTTTCCCCTCATTTCAAAGGGTGGCATGTCAAAATGGGCATGTGATATGGACATGATTTCCACAAATTCATAGTTTTTAGGTTCAATGAGATAATGATTTAAAATCATTTTATCCACACTCATTAAATATATGGTAATTATATTACTTCAAAAATTTAATGGGGGCATGCTTTAGAAGCATATTCTCCACATTCATTCAATATTTGGTACTTATATCATTTTTTAGGTTTAATAGGGGCATGTCATATGGAAATGGATTCGAAACACTCAAAATTTCCATATTATAGTGGAGTCATGATTTGGAATCATGTTATCTATAATAATTCAGTATATGGTACTTGTATATGCTCATGGATTCGGTGGGGGCATTCTTTGGAAGAATATTCTCCACACCTATTAAGTATTCAACATCTCTAGTTTATATTGGGGTAATATTTTGAAAACATGTCCTCCACATTAATAATTATATTAGTTTTATGTTTATAGATAAATAATTGGAACATGATTTCAAAGCATGTGCTCCACACTTATATAGTTATTCAAATTAGACAAAACACATAGTTATATGATTCAGATTCATAGTTGTGGCAACATTTTATACATTGGAATCATTTTATACATATTTTTAGAATGAGTCATATCTAAGGTTCATATACTATGTAACATGTGCCTAATATTGAAAAAGACAAATAAATTTTAGATTCCAAAACTATTACATGTACGGATACCTCATAGACTTTTACAAACTTTATTAAATCAATATATTATAGTAGTGTGTTCACCTTTTGGTATGGTTGAGGTGATTAAATAAATTAATATTCATGAATTTTTTTTTTGGATCTTATCAACAAAACTTGCCATGTTATATGTATCATTGGGTTTCATAGTTGAACTAATCTCAATTATCATATGGAAACTCACTTGTACCCCAAATTTGGGGTCATGTGCCTCTCTCTCTCTCTCTCTCTCTCTCTCTCTCTCTCTCTCTCTCTCTCTCTCTCTCTCTCTCTCTCTCTCTCTCTCTCTCTCTCTCTCTCTCTCTCTCTCTCTCTCTCTCTAGATATATTCACTTTAAATATTTTATCTATATTTATACCAATCTTAGTTTCATATCCTTAAAATGATTCACCTTTTTCAAAAATAACTTGTCAGTAGGCATGGTGGTTACTTCGACACACAAGTGTACTCCTACATCTTTAACTTTCAATTTTAATCTATTTTGAGCAATTTTAACCCATATTATATTAACTATTTTTAAATTTTAACCTATTATTAATTATATTCTAATCAAAAGCAAAAAATTCAAATTCAATTGAAGCAAAGATATGCTTGCTTATACATATAGGTACTTATTCATTTCTTTTAAATTAGAAATTTCATTACTATATTAAATTAGAGAAATTTAGATGATATTTAGTGATTATTTAACACCTTATTCTTGTAAAATTTTAAAACTTTGACCTTGGATGTTCATCTTAGTCCTACACATGCCTTGATTTTATAAGACTTGCATCTAATCT
Source organism: Torreya grandis (assembly GCA_037957365.1). Classification (NCBI taxonomy): domain Eukaryota; kingdom Viridiplantae; phylum Streptophyta; class Pinopsida; order Cupressales; family Taxaceae; genus Torreya; species Torreya grandis. Next base: position 71,652 of record JARHVA010006432.1, read on the forward strand.
ATCTTGTACCCCTTAGCCTATCTCTAAGTTTGACCAATTTTATATTGATGACACATACATCATATCTTGACTAGAATGCTTCAAAAGTACTTATCTTACAGCTCCTTAAAATATAATCCTATACCTATTTTTTACTCCTTAGATAATAATGTCTTGGATAAATAATAGCATTAATTTTACTGTCTTACCCAGATGTAAGTGTCTAGTACCTTAAATTTATCTAATTTTTAAATGAGATGTATCCTAATGGTTAATCTAGGTGATTTTATGCAAGTCAATAATCCAAAGGGATTGATATAAATACAAAATCAAACCTCACTCTTTCCTCACCTAATAATCAAACCAAAGAGAACAAGAAACTTATCAAAATCACTCTATCAAACATTCAATTGATAAAATCTTACCTATTCCATACCAGTTGTAGGTACAACACATATATAGGTCTACAATACTAAAGGTGTAGTCAGAAGTTCTTATTTTACAAGTGACAAGTTAGGTCACTATTTTAATTTATTTACACACATTCATTAGGTTCATGTTTTAGAAGCATGTCCTCCACATTGGTACTTAATAAAGTTTTCATATTTATACATATATAGTGGGGAAATGATTTGGAATCATGTTCTCCACACTTACATAGTATCCAAATTGGCCAAAACATATAGTTATATAATTCAAATTCATAATTGTTAATGAATTTTATATATTGGTACCATTTTTATACGTAGTTTAAGCGTGAGACATATCTAAGGTGTATATGTTACAAAATGTGCACCTAATATTAGAAAAAACAAATTAGTTTCATACATTTAAACACTCTTAGGTACTATCATCACCCACTAGGATGTACTTTTATGCATTGATACCTACGATGCACTTTTACAAATTATATTGAGCTTATCTATTGTAGTAGTTGGTTCACTTTTCGTATGGTTGAGATGATTTAATAACTCAATCTTTCCAAGTTTTTAGGTTGGAATTGATAGTATAATATATCCCTATCAATTTAATAGATTGATTTGACCTTTTTCACTCATGTTCACCTAATTATGAGTATGATTGGGTTTCATGATTGAGTTAATCTCAACTATCATGTGGAAACTAACCTTTTATCTAATATTGGGAGCATGTGTCTTCTAATATCTCTCTCTCTCTATATATACATATACATATACACTTTATATATTTTTACATTTTTACTAATCTCAATTCTATACCCTTATAATGATACATATTTCAAATCAACTTTCCAATAGGTAAGGTGGTTACATCGATACATAGGTGTACTCCTAAACATCACTATTTTAATTTAATTAATTTTAAATACTTTCAATTCTTGATTATATGTATTGATTATGTACTATTACATGTATTTGGTTATAGGTTAGTCACTAACAAATAACTCAAGTTGGACTTAACCAAATGAAATGTGTGTAATACACACCTACGTCTATATTCCTTTCCTTTAAACTAGAAATTTAATTAATACATTGATGGGGGGAAATGCATAAAATATTTTATGGATTATATAACACATTAGTATTTTACACTTGGAAAACTTAGACCTTTCCAATTCATCCCAATTTTAGACATTTCCTATTTTTTGAAGTATCACATCTACTATATCTTATGCCCCTTAGAGAATCTCTTAGTTTGAATAGTATTATTTTGATGACCCATATATTTTATCCCTACCAAAATTAATAAAACTTGTTTATCTTTGAAAACTTCAAATTTTAATTCTTTAACTAATTTCTTACTCTTTTGACACTAGTGTCTAGGATAGACAATTGTATTGACACTAGTGTATGGATCTGATACAAGTTTATAGCGACCTGAAGTCATATGATTTTCAAATGAAAATTATCTTAATGGTAATCCTAAATGATTTAATGTTATTTATTTATCCAAATATATTGAAACAAATACAATATCAACCCTCATTCATTACTCACCTAAAAACTTTTTACCTACTCACCAAGTAAGCTACAAAAGACATTCCATCAAATAATCAAGGGAGTAAAGCTTCTTTATTTTCTCATATTTTTATATCAATCATAGGGACAAGACAAACACAAGTTTGACATCCTAAAGGATAATACCAAGAGATATATTTGATAATTTACAATATATGTAACTATTATACTTTATTTACACATATTATATGATTAACACACAAAAAAACATGTAGGGGAGAACTAAATCAATCTAAGGACCTATTAAAAGTATTGGATATATAGGTAACACTCATTGATAAAGGGGTCATCAGTGCCATGTTGACACCATGTGCACACTAACCCATTCTCCCCCAAAGTCATGGAGAATATGAAGAACTATGGTTTTACAAATTAATGAGGAGATAGATTTTGTGATCTAGGCATAAATTCATCAAAGTGAAGGCAATGCCAAAGCCAAAAACATCTAGGTGATCACATCATTTTATAATAGGTAATTTGTATATGAAATTTATGTCAGATTCAAATAATAACATCAAGATAACCATCCCATGATGACACTTGTGTGTGAGGCTCTATAAGGATCAAATCCAAAATATGATGAATTTTCTAGAATCTTATTCTAGTTTGTTTCTTACTTGTTCTAGATCAATAACTACATTGATGTATGGACAATATAAATACAATAATTCTTTGTCATTTTCATATGTAAAATAGTTTTATTTACAACTTTTAGCCTAAATCAGTTTAATATATTCAATATATGTTTGTATTTTAGTTTAGAACCTAATTTTTTTGGTATATATCTAATCATCACCTTTTTGCATTATGATTTATATATTCCTAAGCCTATATACCCAAATAAGATACCTTATCCAATTTAGGGATAGACAGTCTCTATGTGCCTAATTATTTATATCTTAGTTTTACCAATGTTATTCTAATGACTCAAACCTTTTATCTTGACAAAAATATTATAAACCTATTTATATTATACGTCTATAAGTCCTTAGCTAAAACCTATTTTCCAACTACCTAGACACTTGCATCCCAATCAAACACCTATATTAATGCAAGTGTCCTATTCAAACACAAAAATCAAGTGCCCTAAATTAATTCAATTTAAAAAATGAAATGTATTCTTATGGTTCCCTAAAGATTTTCTAAGTCATTTAATGTGATAAATTATCAAAAGGTGTTGGTATAAATATAATATCAACCCTCATTCATTTATTAGTGAGGATAGACCTAGAAAATTACAAGGGAACTTATCAGAAGCATTCTATAAAATAATTAATTGAGAAAATATTCCTTATCCTCTCATATTTAAATAATAGTCATAGACAACACATCTACAATTTTGAATACTAAATGAGAATCCCATGAGATATATTTTTCAAGTTACAAGATAGGTCAGTGTTGTACTTGATTATAACACATTACATGATTCACACATAAGATAAAATGTAGGGGATAACTACATAATTATGAGGCTATATTTAGTGTATTAGATATGTGGGTAGAATCATTAGCATAGGGTTATTTGGTGCATTTTGACACCTTGTTCACATTGACCCATTTTTCCCATAGCCACTATGAAGATGAAAAAATAGGGTTTTGTTATTTGATGAGTAATAGTTCATCACCTAGATTTGAATACACTAGAGTGAAGGCAACATAGAACCCAAAATCATCCAATTGGTCACATCTATTCTAATTAGGTATTCCTTACTAGACACATGTATTGATATAATCATCCTAGGTCAATGCAAGTGTTTATGGCTACAAAGGTCAAATTTTTAGAATCAGGGGAGTGTTCTAGAATCCATATCTATATATTTATTACCATCAAAACTAGATACATATCTTACTTTATTTATCATTGAAACATATATCATAATTATACTTTATATCTTTATCATATCAGAATAATAAATTCATTATATTGTTATCTATTTTTTTTCAAACAATTGGCCCACTTTAGAGATAGTCTACCATCCTAGTTACCTAGGTTATCTCTACCCTTTTAACCCTAGATTCCAATTTTATAAATTTTATAGTTAAAAATTTGGTGAAAATAATTCATATTAATGCAATTTTTTATTCCTAGGGTTTTCAGTCAACTAAGGTTTCTAATTACTATTCAAGTTTTTTATTTTTTCAATTGTAAGAAATGAAAACTAGTAAGAAAAAAGATGACTCCAAATTAAAGATAAAGAAGCATTGAAAACTCATCTAAATAATGAAAAGGTCTTAATAGATACATTTTTTAATATTAAAAGAGGTGAAATTAGTAAGCATGATAAGGCTAAGGATTAATCTTTTAGTTATGGTGACTCTTTATAAGGTACTGCAACTTATTCCATATTGATCAATCTACCTAATTCTAATGGGGAATGAGATATGTATTTCAACCTTTGTTTCTTAAAACTGCTATTGCTACATATACTATGGGAAAAATAAATCCTTCAACTCAAATAATGGTTTCAATGCATATATCTACCCAACCTATGAGTATACCTCATTTTGTGACTTCTTAAGTTTCCAAAATAAAATACCAAGACATGCAATATCTTATCAAAAATATAAATTATTTTCAATCTAAGGTTACAAATATTAAACAAAATTATATGAAATATACTTATGTTATTGATTTACAAGAGGTGTTGCATAATCCTCTTGCTCAAAAACTTCTTTACACCCCTTAAAAAAAAGTTTTGTTATTATTAATTTAATATTTATGATGGAAAGGATGATCCAAAATAATATATTTTTTAATTTTATGTGGCATGCCTTGATTATGCCTCGAATGATAAAATCTTGACCATGTTATTTTCATGGAGCTTAAAAGACTAAGCTTTAATCTAGTTCTATATTTTACCAAGGCAATCAATATATTCCTTCAAACCCATTGAAGATTAATTTTTAGCACACTTATCTATTAACATTATTGTAAAGGTTTCCCATACCAAAATTATAAAAAGTAAACATGAAACCAATGAATATGTATTAAGATACAAAACAATGTTAGATAAAATGACCAATCCTATGGTAGATAAAGATTTTCAAGATATTTTAAAGAAAAGTTTGTTTTTTCATTTACACAATTCCATTGTATTCATAAATCAAAAATATTTTGATTAATTATGACACATTTTTCCTGATCAAAAAATGAAATTTATCTCATTGAGTAAACCCAACCATTTAGTAAATACACCAACTACATTCACATATAATACCAAGTTTATCACCAGACCAGGTTATAATTTAAAACCTCCTGAGACTAAAAAGAAACAACCACCATGGTTAATGTGGTGTCACAATAACATAATCAACTTGCCTTATCTAATGCATCATGGAAATAATTTACATATTTACCTAAATCTCCCACTTCCTTACTCATGAGGATTGTGGAGATCCATATTATATCTCTCCATTATCCTATAGAGGTTGATATAAAATATATGTCTACCCAAATGGTTTAATGCAAATTATTATTTTGACTATAACTAAATCCTTGGGAATTCTACAAATATATGTTTTTATCTTGAAGCATAAGATCTAAAATGTCATCAATGACCAAAAGATTAAATTTGATCATCCTCCAAAGGAATTAGTTTCATAACCTGGTGACCACCCCAAGTATAAAATATTTAATAACCCTTTGAAGAATCATTCAAATAAGTATCTAGAATCATAAATAGAATATAATGTGCACCCTCCTCTATCTCATTATGAGCACCTATTGGATGGTATTATTTGTAAATATATATAACATATACCTCATATAGTTCATATACATTTTATTTCTTTTGATGATAGTGAGATTAGGGATAATGACTCTGATATTCATTCCTTATTCATTCTATCATACCTTAACCACCAGCCTATACATAATGTTATGATTGACAATTGTGCACGTAAAAATATTTGTACCATGACATTAGTTATTAATTTGGGTTATACAAATCATGATTAACATCCTTCGACTAGATCAATTAAAGAATTTGATGGGACATCAAACTAATCTCTTGGTGAGATTGAATTACCTTTATAAGTGGGTTCTTAAATTGTTTTTACTACCTTTTCATTTATACCTTCCATGATTGTCTTTGATATGTTAATTATATGACCTTGTATACATACAATTAGAATAGTACCTTATATAATTCATGGTGTGTTAAATACATTGATTATAATTAGGTAATTAAATTTTATATAATTCTATATAAACATACTCTTAAGTAAGATAAATTTATACCCATGTGGTTATTTATAAAAAATCCCATAGTTAATCCTCCACAAAATTTTAATCAACATGAAACTTCTTTTACTAAGAGGTCATTAATTGAGATACAATTGCATCAGACATCCATAGTAGTTTACATGGAATCCTTACCTATTATGAACCATATCACATATCTAGAGCATCTATATATGTTTCTATTACTATTTTTCGAAATAAATTTTAGACCATTTGGTGATGGGTTCCACGAACCCTTACTCCCACTATTTATACTTCATGACCATATAGTCATGTTGTACATACATAAAGCATAAAAGTTATATAATGCCAAATATTAAACATATGCACACTCATTGATAGTATCAAAAATTTATTACCATCATTAGGATGTGATCATATTATTATATTTTTCCTTCACATATTCCAAAATCACCAAAAAACTTAAAAAAAAATCAAAAACCCAAAAATATTGTTAACATGTACATATTCTATTGGATTCTTGGCATATGTGTTTTCAATTCCATGTTGGTATATGACATATCAATATATTTTATATACACATGTTTCACACATATTTTTAGTGTGATTCATGCATACATAAATACATGTTCCATGTACTTTTGGATGTTTGGTTTTCTCTCTACTCATGTCACTAGGATGTTGGGGGCATCCACCTCGATGATCATAGTAAACCCAAGTTATATCATTTTATGGTCACTTTAAATTATTATCTGAGATCATATATGTATTTAAACATACCTTTATCCATGCTTATATATTTCAAAATGTACTTGACATGTTATGTGATTTACTTTTTTTATAACACATATATCTAAGGACTAGTATGATCTTTTTATATTGGTTAGTTATGCTCTCATTTATACACTTCCTTCATTATCTTTCTTTATTATTATCTTGCTTCTTTACAAATTAAATATGACCCACTACTTATAACCCCCGTGTATATGTTTTCCTCTTTGACATTGGAATATGCCATTCTTTATTTTGTGGACATATAACTAAATCATGTCCCTTTAGTTAGGTGGCATTTCAACATGACCCCTTTTTGAGGTATCTTTAGACCATTATCTTTCCATTTTATTTTGAGTGATCTTACATGTGTGATTGATTAATTTTTGAGCTTGTAAAATTAATATCTATATTTTTTCAAGATTTACATCATGCATCTCAAGACTTGGTGTGATCACATTCTTCATGCTTTAATGATATATCTACCTATACTTGTTCCCTTTATATCATACATGGTACATTCATAGTTTACATGGTTATCTAATCTTTTTGAGGTAAGGTAACTACTATTTTATACTTCCCCTAACCTCAAAATGGGTGTAATCAATAGAAATCAAAGAGGGTAGATTAGTATTTTGTTAGTATGAAATAAAATCAAACAAAACATTAATAAAAATTTACACCTCAAGCCTAGGTACTCAAAGAGAAAGAGAACTATATAAATAACTACCAAATGAAGACTAAAAAAACAATTTTAACTTCCATTAGATAAAAAAATTTATGTTGGAAATGAGTTGATGTGATTAATTATGTGACCATGAATTATTTGTTAATGGAGCTTATTGCACTACTTCTCCTTATCACCTTGGTAGTGTTGGGATTGGATTTGGATTTGGCTTGGCTTGAATTAGAATATGGGCTTGGTATAAATATAAAAAATAAATTATTTGAGGTATTTTATCATCATAACATTACATAAAATAATTTTATTTATCAATGATTGAGGCCTTATATTTATATCCTTTCAAACTAACTGTAACCCAAGTGTAGTAAGGTTGAAGTTAACTATGGTTAGGTTTAGGAGGGGTCAACCCATTAATATTTTCAATCAATAAGCATGGCTCATAAATCAATATATTTGTTTGATATTTTATGAGTGCTTGATAACTTACAAAAGATGATGTCATGATGGTGACATCATTTTAGATATTTTTTTGATGTTGTGATGATGTCATCAATATAGACTTAAGAATTTATAAAAATAGAAATTTAATAATTAATTATCCACAAGATTTTCACCTATGAATTTTAATTGGGTTTAACCAATTAAGAAATATTGATCAAGTTAATTATCATTTATGAATTTTGACTCCCTCAACATGGTCAAAAAGGTCAATTTGTTTGGTCACAACTTGACCAGAGATGAATTAGAGGAAGATAATGATTATATAGATAAGGATTCTAGTGATTTCTATGCTTAACTTTTCTTATTTGTAATAAGTTTCTTATATGTCCATTTAGACACAAAAGTGGCCAAAAATTAGTGTCCATATTTTTTCCCTATTTGGGAAGGCATTTTGAGACAAAAGCATAGTAACATCATTTCAAATAATGAAAAAGGCACTAAAAATAAAAATAATATAATGATTGAAGAATGATGCTCCAAACAAAGTTTTGTATGCCTATGATGCCCCTTCGAGGGAGTGGCCAACACATACAATTGATGGATGGTCCCTTAAAAAGAAGAAAAAATAGAAATTAAATCAACCCATGGGTGAGATTAGTCCAAGTCAAAGAATGCATAAACACATCGATTTAAAAGTACTAATTTTCCCAAAGGCAATTATAATAATTAATGGAATTTGAATCACTAATTTTCCCAAAGGTGTTATTAATCAGTGGTATAGGCATCAACCCTAATAGGGTAGATGGGTCAAAATAATGATATGACCAAAGGTAGTTATAATCATTAAGATGACCTAGATTAAAAAATGATTTTACCATAGCAGGGTGGATTTTATCATGATATAATGTTTATACCATAGAAAGGAATATTGGAAAGCATAACTAAAGGAGATAACTTTTTTTGTATAATAAATATTATTGGGAACAAATGTATATGTGATGGTCTAATGACTAAATAAACCACAAATAACTAGGCATACAAGGATGCACAAAGTGATGAAAGAGATGATTAGAATAAAAATGGTGGCCAAGATTATTTGAGATATGTCATGGATCCAAGTGATGCCTGCATAGTCAAAACATACCTTAGGCCAGTGTCATTCACCTAGAAGTGGGATAAAATAGAATATAAGAATACAAAATGATCATTATGAATGATTTGGCTATACTTACTAATGGGGAGATAGTCATCCTTATGAGCACTAATACAATAAGAATGGTCAATGGGTTGATTTGATGAAAGAGCGTGGGAATATTTTCCAAGGTGAACAAGAAGAATTTTGTGTAGCGTCATTGCTTATAATATCCACTAAACTAATTTTTGTTGTAGCACATGACAATATGCATCATGATATAAAACACCATTATGACCTAGTTAAAATATACATCAGGACTTACACCCAATCTAATAAATAACATAAAATAACACACCAATGATAAAAACCATGATAATAATGTTGAAATATGAATATGGATAGACTCAAAAATAATGCACAAGGAATAACCCAATGAACACATATACACTGAGTCAAGGCAAAACAATGAAAGAAACCAAGTAAATAAATAAACAAATAAATAACTAAGCAAACACAAATTCAAAAAGATTGAAATTAGAGGCAACATAAAGCATCATGTCATCAACCAAGTCAATACCTATGTATGAAGGATCAATGTATTGATAAATAAATGGTGCCCCATGTAAGGCTATATGCAAGGGAATAACATGTGGGGATAATATATCATATTATATGTTGCACACTTTGGTGTTTCCCCAATAGGGAAAAATCTATGAGCTTGGCCTAAAAATATGAATAGGATGGTGCCTCTAAACAAGGATACATGAAAAGGGAAGTTCATACCCCGAATGGTAGTGGTATGGATTGTAACCTACAATGGAGTTACCCCAGTAGGGTGGATTGAGGATAGATGACTAGGTTAAATATAGGATAAATGTTATTAGATTTTGAGGATTTATTCTTTCAAGGAGATAATAAGATGTTTTTTTAATTTTTAGGTTATTTTAAATTAGTAGAGATTGACAAGATACCACTCAAAAAATGGATAGAGCATGGGAAAAGGGGCACTCATAAAATAACAAGAGCTAGATTAGGTTGCTCACAAAATGGTGAGATCATGTAATAAAATTGATCACAAAATGTTAAGAGAGTTGTAAAAGGGTTCTCAAAAAATAATGAGATATGTCTTTGGTTGCTCTCCAAATGGTGAGATCATTTATTGAAATTGCTCTCAAAATGGTGAGAGCATTGGAGAAGGGTGATCACAAAAAAAATGAGAGATGACTTAGGTTGCTTATAAAATGGTGATAGCTTTACTAAAATTTCTCAAAAAATGGAAATAGAATTGGAAAAAAGGTGACTAAGTTGACCTTAATGTAAATTTAACATTGCCTATATAGTACAAATGGACCTCAAGTCATTATAGTTTAAAGGTATGGGAAGGTATGAAAGGATGGTAAGGTAAGACAAAGGGAAACGTAAGGCACATGGAAATGTATCAAATAATGTAAATTTGAATGACAAATATAAAATTGAAGGTGAATGTCAAGATAAATAAAATCAACTAGTAAATGACTCTGTTGTTCCTATTGATGTGGAGATGCATGTTTTGATTATCATATGACACAACTAGAATAGTCAATTATGTAATTTATTATCCTACACCCCTTCTAAAGAGTTTTTCATTCAAGAACATGTTAATTTGGATTACAATATTGTTGTCCCCCAAAAATATCACTCATTTCTGGGACAACATTTGAACTATTTTGGTCCTACAAACCAAAATTATCTCTTCCCTTTTCAAAATTTGTTCTGGGCATTCAAATTCCTCATTTTTAAATCTTCTCAAAAATTTACAAACTCTGTAGGCTTGAATCTATGGACTCTACAAGAAGAGAAATCTATGGACTCTACAGAAAAAGAAAATCTATGGACTCTATAGGTCAAGTTCAACAGGCTTCACAGGTTGATTTCTATGGACTCTACAGGAAAGAAGCAAGCTTTCAACACTTAGGCAATCTCAAAGTTGGTTCAATGACTAGGTTCAACTAAAAGAGTTCATCAGCAAGATTCTAAAAAAGGATTGAGCCATTGAACCTTGAACCATTTTGGTTCAACGAGCATAACAGGCTCAAAGGTTCAACATCATCAGTAAGAGTTTAACTGCTTCCAAGTTCAAAGGCTTCTATAGCTAGGTTCAAAGGCTTCTACAAGCAGGTCCAATCAAAAGAACAAAATTTTGAGGCTTGAACCATTAAACCATTGAACCATTAAACCACTTGGGTTTAAGGTTCAATAGGTTCAACGCATTTGGTTTAAGGAGGATCAAAAGGACTTAGCCAAATCAAAGGGAATGAACCATTGAACTATTAAACCAAAGTTGGTTCACTCAGTCAGTTCATCAAATGCTTCAATGGCTTTTAATTGAGTCAAAGGGTTCATCAGCTTGGTTCAAATCTTGGTTCAAATCTTGGTTCAATGGTTGGTTCAAATCTTGGTTCAATAGTTGGTTCGAAGGAGTGGTTCAATGCAAAAGTTCAAGAGAGCCTCCCAAAGGAAAAGTGCCCTTGTGGAGGGCACTTGGTTGACAAAATCACCCTTCGAAAGGGTCATTTTCAAGGAAGCCACAAAGGTAAATTATTTTAGATTTTTGTTTAAGGAAATTGAAAGACAAAGGCATAAAGGCAAACTTTCAATAGCATGACTTTTTTTTCTACATTGAGAAAAGCAAATGGGTAGATGCCCCTAAATTCTAGCCTATCTTCTTAAAAAAATTTAGTGCAATATGATGTGTTACTATTCCCAAGTCCATCTTAAAGAGGATATATAAGGGACTCTCTTGTTAGTGTAAAAAGGATCTCTCTCTGATAATAAAAAATGAAACTCTGCCCAAATTGAAAGGCATTATTGAGACTTTGAGCTCAGATTGTTGATCATATTTTGTTATTGGAATAAGAAAGCAAGTGACTTTTCAGACTTTGTGCTATGATATCTTTGTTGTTGGAGAAATTATTCTTATGTCTTTTTACTTAATATATTTTTTGTTCCTTTAATTCAATAAGCAAAGTTAGTGAAAGCAGTCAGGAAGGTGTCCTGAAGTCATTTGTGAAGAGACTTTGTGCCCCCATAATTGCCTTTAGTGTGTTTTCTTTTTGTTTCTATGTAAAGGACCATGGGATGAATTTGTGCCCTCATTGTCCTTTGTATCTCACTCTTGAGAAATTTAGGTGGAGACTTTGTGCTACATCTCAATTTGTTGGTTACTATGTCCTTGGTTACATTTTGCAATTACTACCAGGAGTATTCTTGTGGTTTGCTGAATAGTACTTTTGAAAGAAGAGGAGTGCTTTCTGTCATTTCCCTTTAGATTTTTCCTTTGATTTGCATGCATCATCTCTAAAGAAAGAGAGATGGATGGTTTATCCTACCCTTGAGTATTATTTTTTGTCTATATGTGTGTGTGTGTGTGTGTGTGTGTGTGTGTGTGTGTGTGTGTGTGTGTGTGTGTGTGTGTATAGGGAACCTCCCCTTGATGAGAGGAGAAATTAGACCCCTTTTGATGTGGTAAACCTACACATTTGGATGACTAATCTTCCTAAATTGGCTGATTAGACCTATTTTGTTTATCAGTACGCTGATCGACAAAATATTCAACCAACAATTTTTGGTGACTCCACTATGGATATAACCCATTATCTATTTATAGCCTTACCATTCACCTCCACACTAACTGGGAAAGAATGTGTAGTTTAAATCCTCAAGATTCAAACTGAAGCAAGGTCAATTCTTTTCCATTTTTATTTCACAATCTGGCAGATTTAAGGTATACACAAAGCTAAAGAGCTAAAGGTATTATTGACCCTGTATTTGAGTTGGTACAACAAAGTGATTTGGATCTGTTTCCTTTACCATCTTGCCTCCAATGAACCAAGAGCTTTCCTCCTACTAAAGTTAGATCTCCATTACCAAATGAAGTACCCACTTTTACTATTGATAAAGATTTGCTAATAATTACCCCTCTGAGATTTGTTAATCCTCCTTTTCATAGTCATATAATGGTAGTTCAAGACCCCTAAGGTAATGATTTTCATCCTCTCAATCTTACTCCACCTCTACATGAGCTTCCACATAATTTAAGGAAGAATTTCCCCAAATTCTATGGTGATGGGAAAGTTCATCCTAATGAACACATTGCAGTCTTCAGCATAGCTTGTGGCATAATTGGAGTAGAATTTGAAGATGTAGTAGTCAGGCTATTTGTAGAAACATTACAAGGTGCTACTACAAATTGGTTTTATTATCTATAGGCTTGGTCAGTAACTAATTGGAATACCCTTAAAGATAAGTTTGAAGCCAGATTCAAATGTGCAGAAGATGCACATGCACTACTGGCTCAACTTACACAGATGAAGAAAGAGCCTCATGAACCAATGAGAGACTTCATAGCCAAGTTTGACAAATTAAGGAACATAATTATTGTAATTGCTTGACCTACAGCTGAGAATCTCAAATGATTCTTCATTAATTCTTAGTTACCTGAAGTAAGTTTTCTTTTGAGACGTGTTGGATAAATAAATCTTGTTGCATCTCAACATTTAGCCACTGAGGTAGAATATGATCTCATCTTAGCAGGGAAGATAAGAAGAGATCCAAATAGAAATATACCTTCATCATCTTCTGAATATTCATCTACAAGCACCACAGATCCAATGGTGCAGAAATTAGCAAATGAGTTGCTTGCTCTCAAAAAGTAAATGGCACAAGGAATGTCTTTTGCTCCTTCATATAAATATATGCCAAGAAGGACATTTCCAAATCAATCATATCAGGGCAATGCTACCAGGAATCAAGGGAAACAAAATCATCTTCCTCCTCCACAAGGGAAACTTACCTTGGAAGCTTCTCCAACCAATTTAGCAATGGGATATCTTGAAGTAGAATCAAAGTTCTCTTTCTAACTTGAATTGAATCAAGAAAATGATGATGATTTCCTTGTATAAAATCAAGAACAATTAGCTAGCAACTCCCACATTAGTTTCCTAAACTACCAGGATGAACCCAAAAGCGAAGGAGAAGCTTTTGATGGATCATATGTAGTGTTTACTAGGTACAAGAACCAATCAATCTAGCAAGCTAATAAAGGGAAGATAGAAGAGCAACCTCAACCAGTAGTTATGATTGCTAAGCATGGAACCACTCTGCCTTTTTAGTTAAAGGATCCAATGATCACCCAAAAAGCAAATAGATCAATTTCACCTTCACCTTCTACTTCAATTTCACAAACCAACCCTCTTCCCATCCCTCCTAAAACTCAAAAGCTTGAAATACCTTCCTTTGTACCTAGCTTAATTCAGCCATTTTACATAATTGATCATGTCAAAAAGACAAAAATACAAATATCTAAATTTGAATATTTGTAGTCCAATCCTGATCAATTGGATAAGTTGGTCCAATGTGTCAAGAACCAAACCATCCCTATAAGACAAGAAGCTAAAAAGGTAAAACCTGATTCTCCAAAGAACATGCCCATTTTGAATAATCTTGTCATTACTCCTCCAGCTACCCCTGGGAAAATATAACCTTTCTATGTTTCCCTCTTAATAAATGGTCACAAGCTAAGTAACTGTATTATAGACTCAGGCACATCTAACAATGTCATGCCTGCTAAAGTATCTAAATATCTTGGTCTCACACTGACCAAGACATTTGGGAGATGTTTCTTCATGGAAAACAAGCAAGTACCATTGCTGGGGTAAATCAAAGATGCCCAATTTACATTTGCAATCTTTCCAGATAAGAGAATCAAGATGACTGTCTTGGTCACTGACGTCCTAGCGTCCTATGGCATTTTGCTTGGACAAAATTTTTTCAATGACGTGGGAGGAGAACTAAGCATGGACTTGTCTAAGGCAAGGATACCTATACAAGGCATAATGAAGAGGTTGCTCCTTAAAAAGGAGGCAAAATATGTGGTCACCCAAACATCAGCCCTTGAAGCTCAAATTCTTTTTGAATTCTCAAGTATGGGTAACTACTTTCTATCTATAGATGAAGTGCATGAAACATCTGATAAAATTCTTGAAAGTGTCAACCCAGCAATTAGTTCAACTAGAATAGCAGAAGAACTAGTAGGTTGTAATATATATGAAGAGGACCCTCCCTCTCTAATAAAGGAAAGTCTAAAGAAAAATTAGTATCTGATGAGGTATGGACTCTGGAATTTGATGGCAGTTATTCCTCTACTAGTTCAGGAGCTGGGATTGTGTTGATATCTCATTAAGGAGATATGTTTTCTTCATCTTACAAACTAAAATTTAGAAAAACTAACAATACAACTGAATATGAATCTTTGTTGCTTGGATTGAAGGCTACTCAAGACAAGGGCATCAAGTTTCTTCATGCCAAAGTGGATGTTGAATTAGTGGTTTGTCAAGTGAGAAACTTATACCAAACCAAGAATGAAAGATTACACCACTACCGCAACCTGGTTTGGGACCAAATTGAAAGCTTTGATGGTTTCACCATTTTTGTCATACCCAGGGAATCTAATGATAGAGCTGATGCACTTGCTATTTTAGGAACACTTTTAGTTCCTCACTCAGATTTCAAAGAAGATAGGTATACTATTGAGCTAGTTTGTAGACGAAGTGTTCCTGACAATACTGATCATTGGCAAGTATTCAATGATGATTATCAAATCATTGCCTTTCTAGAATGAAAAGATAATTTTGAACAACTACATTTTGAAGGTAGTGAATCTCAAATGTATGAACTAGCCTTTGAATCTAGTTCAGATATAAATGAAGAATTCTTATAGTTGAAAGGAAATAAAATCCCCAAAGGCCTAGTTTCTCTTGAGAAACTATTTGAAAAGCATGATAGATTAATCAAACAACGGCAAATAGATTCAAGTTTCTCTCAGGGATTTGATCAAATAAATCTAACTACTAAAGAAAATCCCAAGATGGTTAACATTGGTAAGTGTTGCACCCCTGAAGAAAGGTTTAAGTTTAAACTTTACTCCGTCAATACATGGATGTCTTAGCATATTCTTATGAAGACTTGAAGTCTCTTAGACCTGATGAAATCGACCATGGCATTCCTCTCAAGGCTGACTCAATGCCCTATAAGCAAAAATCTAGACAGTACAATCCAAAAATATCAGGTACTATTCTGTCTGAGATACAAAAAATGTTAAATGCTAGAATCATCTTCCCAATCCATCATTCCACATGGATTGCAAACATAGTGCCTATAAGGAAGAAGAATGGCAAAATTTACATTTGTGTAGATTTTAGGAATTTGAATTAGTCATCTTTGAAAGATAATCACCCTTTGCCAATTATGGATCAAGTGCTTCAAATAGTGATAGGTTCACAGATGTTATAAATGCTAGATGGCTTCTCAGGATATAATCAAGTTGAAGTTGGTGAAGTTGACCAACACAAGACTACATTCACCATAGCTTGGGGTATTTTTGCATGTAGAAGAATGCCTTTTAGCTTAATAAATTCTAGTGATACCTTTCAGAGACCAGTGGACCTAGCTTTCAAAGATGAGATATGTAAATTCATAGTGGTATACCTTGATGATTTAACCATCTTTTCAAAGTGTTGATTTGATCATGTACGCCACTTACAGCAAGTGCTAGAGTGTTATCACCAAAATGGTATTTCCTTGAACCCTAAGCAGTCTATTTTTGGAGTAACAGAGGCGAAACTCCTTGGACACATTATGTCTAAAGAGGGCATAAAAATTGACTCAGACAAATTCAAGTCTATTCAAGAGCTTAATTTGCCTACAAGTAAAAATGATGTTCACTCTTTCTTTGAAAAGGTGAATTTCTTACGGAGGTTCATCCCCAAATTTGCTGAGAAGACTAGACACATTGTGAACATGATGAAAGGGAAGACCACCTTCAGCTAGACTAAAGAAGGCAAGTCAACATTTCAGGATTTCAATACTTCCATTACCCATGCCCCTACCTTGGTTTTTCCAGATTACAACAAAGATTTCATCATATACAACTATGCTTTTGAACACATGTTTTTAGCAATTCTTGTTCAACAAGACAAGGAAGGTATGGAATCTCCTATTTCATTCATGAGTTTCCCTCTCAAAATCCATGAGATGAAGTATTCAAATGTAGAGAAGCATGCTTATGCGTTGGTAAAATTAGTCAAACATTTCTGCTTCTATATCCTGAATTCACACACTAATAACTTAGTTTTTGACACTACAATCAAGTCCATATTAACTCAATAGGAGTTTGGCACAAAAAGAGGCAATTGGATTGTAAATATCCAAAAGTTTGATCTAGACATCAAGCCAACAAAGATGGTCAGGGGAAAATGCCTATGCCAATTAATTGCTAACAACAAGTTAGAAGATACATAGCATGTAGAAGCTGAAGTGGAAGACACACCAATAGTCCTTTTTGTCTCCACTACCAATGAGTGGTATTCAGGTATTGCTCATTTCCTTACTTATGTTGAATGTCCTACTCATTTATCTTATAAAGAAAGGAGGACTATCAAGTTGAAAGATGCAAATTTTGTCCTTTAGGACAATGACTTGTACAAGAGAAGCATAGATGGAGTATTCCTTCACTGTGTAGACAAAGAGAAACAAAGCCCAATTTTGAAATCTTTCTACAATCTAACTTGTAGAGGACACTTTTCTACTCCTGTGACTGCTCACAAGATTTTATGAGCAAGGTATTATTGGCCAACTCTTTTCCAAGATGCATATAAGTGGGTGAGAAAATGTGAACTTTGCCAGCAATTTGTTGGAAGACCCAAGTTAGCTGCCCTACCTCTCAAGCTAGTGATCATAGAGGAACCTTTCCAACAATAGGGGATTGATTTTATTGGAACTATAAACCAATATTCAAGTGTTGGACATGATTATGTCATTACAGCAACTGACTATTTGACCAAGTGGGTAGAAGTAATCCCAACTAAGCATGCTACTTCAGAAGTTGTATGCAATTTCCTCAAGGAGAATATCATTTCTAGGTTTGGAGTTCCAACTAAAATTGTTACTCATAATGCAGCTTGTTTCACCTCCTAGGAGATTACACAATTTTGTTTCCATTATAGAATTACACTCTCTCACTCTTCTAATAATTTTCAACAAGGGAATGGACAAGCTAAATCTAGCAATAAGAACCTAGTAACTATCATCAAGAAGCTAGAAAATGACAATCAAAGGACATGGCATAAAGCATTGGTTGATGCTCTATGGGCAAACAGAATTACACCAAAGAGGGAAATTGGTATGTCTCCTTTTCAACTTCTTTATGGTATCAATGCTAAAATACCAATCACATTAGAATTACCAACCTTGAAATTGGTAAAGGCAATTGAAGATCAGACATATGAAATCTCTCTTGATAAGAGAATCATGTGCCTGACTGAGCTGGATGAACAGAGAACCATGGTGGTGGACAGAATTGCTGCTCATCAAAGTCTGGTAAAGAAACTCTTTGACTAGAAGGCCAAAAATCATGATTTCTAGATTGGGGATCATGTCCTGCTATGGGACAAAAGGAAAGAACCAAAGGGGATGCATGGAAAGTTTGACTCTCTTTGGAGAGGCCCATTTATAATTCATCAACACAATGGTGAAAATAGTTTTTTATTGAAATATCAAGATGGCACACTCTTTTCTCTTCCTCACGATGGGCAACATCTGAAACACTTCAACTCTTGAAGTATCAAATTATTGCATTTGTACATATGTATATTTGTATAGTTTTCAATTCTATTTTGTTTTGTTTGTTTTCATTTTTTATGTTTTTCATTTCTAGGTAACATGACTCCATAGCCCAATGGTACACATGAAGACATTGGAGATTCTAGATTCTACTCCCTTCAATTCTTTTTACAATTAATAGAAGTTCCCCAACTAGAGCTTGTTGTTGTCCCCCACAAATATCACTTATTTTTGGGACAAACATTTGAACTATTTTGGTCCTCTAGACCAAAATTGTCTATTTCCTTTTTGAAATTTATCTTAGGCATTCAAATTTCTCATTTTTCAAGCTTCTCAAAAATCTATGAACTCTGCAAGCTTGAATCTATGGACTCTATAGGAAGAGAAATCTATAGACTATGCAAGAAAAGAAAATCTATGGACTCTACAGGTCAAGTTCAACAGGCTTCACAGGTTGATTTCTATGGACTCTATAGGAAAGAAGCAAGCTTTCAACACTTAAGAAATCTCAAAGTTAGTTCAATGACTAGGTTCAACTAAAAGAGTTCATCGACAAGCTTCTAAGCAAGGATTGAACCATTGATCCTTGAACCATTTTGGTTTAATGGGCTCAACAGGTTTAAAGGTTCAACATCAGCAACAAGAGTTTAACCACTTCCAAGTTCAAAGGCTTCTATAGTCAAGTTTAAAGGCTTCTACAAATAGGTTCAATCAAAAGAACAAATTTTTGAGCCTTGAACCATTGAACCGTTGAACCATTGTACCACTCAGGTTCAAGGTTCAACAAGTTCAACATGTTTAGTTCAATGAGGATCAAAAGGACTTAGCCAAATCAAAGGGAATGAACCATTGAACCATTGAATCAAAGTTGGTTCATTCAGTTAGTTCATCAAATGGTTTAATGGATTTTGGTTCAATCAAAGGGTTCATCGGCTTGGTTCAAAGCTTGGTTCAATGGTTGGTTCAAAGGAGTGGTTTAATGCAAAATTACAAGAGAGCCTCCTGAAAGACAAGTGCCCTTACAGAGGGAACTTGGTCGACAAAAGCACCCTTTCAAAGGGTCATTTTCAAGGAAGCCACAAAGGTAAATTCTTTCAAATTTTTGTTTAAGGCAGTCGAAAGACAAAGGCATAATTCTTTTAGACTTTTTTTTAAGGAACTCCTTCAGACAAAAAGTTTGAAGGAATTCAAAAAGGCTGGGAGAGGAAATCCTGAAGGAATTTCCAAAGGCCAAAGACAAAGCAATAATTCTTATGGACTTTTTATCCATGGGAAAATGTCCATGGGAAAAGTCTGAAGGACTCCAAAGATAAAAGGCCATTGAAGGACCTTGAAGGGCAGGTACCTTTGTTAGGGATTCTCAGCTGCCAAATTAAAGGATACTTCCCAAAGCTGAAGGGTCACCTTCCCTTAAGGAGGATGCAAAATAAGAAAGCTGAAGAAAGCCCAAGGGGTGATATACTCGAAGATGTCAAATTCAAGAATGGTGAACTAGCCATTGGAAATTCAAACGTGGTGTCGAGTGCACAAACATTAATTTCAAGGTTCATAAAATAGAAATTGATTTTGAAAAGCCTTAAATAAGAGCCAAAGAACTTAGTAACCCACTGGAAGAAAGAAGCTCGAAGGCCATCCAAAGACCACCTGAAGGGTAGATACCCTTGTGGGGGGCTCTTCCTAACCCAAAGCAGACCGTTTCTCAAGACCCCATAGGGCAGATTCCCTTCGAGAAAGCTCAAACAACAAAGACAAAGGAATTACTGAGGAAAGTGATGTCCCTGTGGACATCAAAGTTGTGACAATAAAATAGCCATTAATCCTTGTAAGTTTAAATCTATGGACCTGAATGCATTCAAAGACTTTAAGGCCAAGATCAGTAGGAAGTGACTAAGGAACAGAGCATCAAATTGAATCAAGGACCTAATTTAATTAACCAAAAAAGGAGGAATGATGAAGGATCAGATCACCAGGTGGATATTGAAAGAGGCAAACTTTCAATAGTGTGACTTGTTTCTCTGCATTGAGAAAAGCAAATGGGTATATGCCCCTAAATTCGAGCCTACCTTCTTAACAAAGTTCAATGTAATATGATGTGTTACTATTCCCAAGTCCATCTTGAAGAGGCTATATAAGGGACTCTCTTGTTAGTGTAAAAAGGATCTCTCTGACAATTAGAAATGAAACTGTACCCAAATTGAAAGGCATTACTGAGACTTTTGAGCTCAAATTTTTGATCATATTTTTTTATTGGAATAAGAAAGCAAATGACTTTTCAGACTTTGTGATGTGATATCTTTATTGTTGGGGAAACTATTCTTATGTCTTTTTCCTTAATATATTTTCTATTCCTTTAATTCAACAAGTAGAATTAGTGAAAGTAGTTAGGAAGGTGTCTTAAAGTCAATTATGGAGAGACTTTGTGCCCCCATAATTGCCTTTAGTGTGTTTTCTTTTTCTTTCTATGTAAAGGACCTTGGGATGAATTTTTGCCCTCATTGTCCTTCGTATCTCACTCTTGAGCAATTCAGGTGGAGACTTTGTGTTACATCTCAGTTTGTTGGTTACTTCATCCTTGGCTACATTTTGGAATTACTACCAAGAGTATTTTTGTGGTTTTCTTAATAGTACTTTTGAAAGAAGAGGAGTGCTTTCTGTCATTTCCCTTGAGATTTTTCCTTTGATTTGCATGCATCATCTCTGAAGAAAGAGAGATGGATGGTTTATCCTACCCTTGAGTATTATTTTCTATATATATATATATAGGGAACCTCCCCTTGATGAGAGGAGAGATTAGTCCCCTTTTGATGTGCTAAACCTACACATTTAGATGACCAATCTTCCTACTTTGGCTGATCAGACCTATTTTGTTTATCAATATATTGATCGACAAAATATTCAACCAAAAAATATCACTATTTTTTTATCTCCATTAGTATTTGAACTTGTTTCCTCCAAATTTTGAGATAAGATGTCTTCATAGCTTATATAAAGGAAAGTGTGGCCAAGGAAGGTAAATACAAATAAACCATGGATAAAAGTTCTATTTTGGAAATGGATATATGTATCATAATGGAATGTATAATGGTTGGTTAATAGATGAAAATAAATATTTTTAGTCACACACAATGATATTGATTTTGGATTCAACATAATTTTGGTTGTGGTGGGGCCAAAGACTTCTAAATATGCTCTTGATAGGACCACCATATTTTTTTGTTATTTTGGATTGAGAGTATATACCATTGTGATAATGATATATAATGAAATTTGTACTAATGTTATCTTTCATAATTTATTCATCAAGTGATGAAGAACTATTGTGCTCATTTATTAGTGCCTTAAAGAGGTTTAACCAATAAATTTATCTTGATTGTCTATAGTGCGTCTGATAAGGTTTTATTAAGGAATGTTGAATTTTAACTTTGATTGTATTCTAGCACCTAAAACAAGGTTTCACTATAAGATTCTAAATTTTTACTTTAATTTCCCCCTAGCTCATCTGAAAAGGTTTTACTAGGAGATTGTTCTTATTCTTGATTAATGTGGTCTTCGTCCCTCTAATATTATACAACTAATATGTCACCATGGATGTAGTTCAATAATGTGTGATATTGTTGGTCCCAATTGAGACATTTGGTAGGTATAATTCTAATATATTGAATGGGTTGGTTGGTGTTAATAACATGTGGAATGGTAATGGAATGTGAATATGTAGCACAACCCTCATAAAATATACTAGGAAAACTTATGTCAAAGATGAAGTAATCATCCTAAACAACTATGGAAGGATCAAAAATGTATTAAAATTGATATGCAAGGTATTTGTAACTAATTTTTTAATATCCATGAGCAAATTATTATTCTTAAGTTGAGTCTAACTCAATAAACTCTATTTATGATGTTAAGACTAACATTGATACTACTTTTGATGTTAAATATGATATTGGTTCAAGAATAAAACCAAACATTAATGATGATTCTTCATTTGATGTGGTAAAAAATGTTATGTTGAATGCTCAATATTATATGAGTAATGTTCTATGGTTAAATGATGGGATCTTCAAAAATAGGCTCAGCTAAGGACTCCACAAAGACTGGCTTATCAAAGTGAGGCTTCTCAACAAAAGTGAAATGGTCAATAGGCAACTCCATAAAGACTATATTTTCAAAGTGAGGATCTTTAATAATAGGTAAATGGTTAAAATAATTATTTACACAAAGTAATTTATATTCATCTATGGGTGACTCAACAAATATTGGATTTTAAAAGTGAGACTCTTCAGTCAAAGGGAAAGGGTTAACATGCAACTCCATAAAGACTAGTTTGTCAAAGTGAGGCTCCTTAAGAATATGGAAATTGTTAAAAGGTGATTCAACATAGGTTAACTAATAAAAAATAAGTGTTTCAACAAAAACATCATGGATTAGTTGATTCTCTTGGCACTCATTTACAATTGGTTGGAAAATGTCAGATTTGGATGCTTATTAATTGATAAATGATGGTTCTTGGAGAGGTAATGATTGGATATTTTGTGTTTCAAGTACAAAAATGGATTTTATAAAGTGTGGGAAGGTTTTTAATGGTTTAATGATGACCCATGGTTCAATAATGATATATTTTTGAATAGGCTCATTAGAGATGGGCTCGACAAAGGCTGGCTATGGGTCTAAGATGGAAGTTGTGATCTATCTAGTTTTACTAATGTAACCTTGTTGGGATAATGAATGGTATTGAATGGGAATTATTAATATTGGTTACTAACACAAGATAAAGGATGAGGGTCTAAAATTGTAATGAATGGGTGTTACAAAGCTTGGTTGCTAATGCAAGCTAAAGAATGAGGGTCTAGAATGGTAATGAATGATCACTTTGAAGCTTGGTTCCTAACACATACCAAAGGATGATGGCCTATAATGGTAATGTATAGGAATTATCAATCTTGGTTTTTAATTAAATCTGATGGATGAGGGCATATAATGATAATCCTAGGGCATAATAGAACTTGGTTTCTAGCGCAGACCAAAGGAGGGTTACTGGCATAACAAGGGGATTGGATATCATTATCATTGAAAGGGAAAACTTAGTATTTTAATTGGACCAAATAAGGGTGATATTAGTTTATGATAATTAAGATGGATGGGTTTATAAATCAGCCCAAAGAGGGAATCCTTGATCTATGAAAATGGTCTTGACCTAGGTTTGGGTTTGAAAGCATCATTGGTTTAGGAATAGGTCTAGGTTTGAAATAAAATGGGACTTAGAATAGGTAATTAGTATATTAATACAATTGGTTTAAATAGGATATGGATTAGTCTCACAAACTACATCATCTCCATATGGGTCTTTAATAAAGGTATTAATTTTTACCATGTTATCATAATCTATATTGTATATGGTTCCACTATGAGTGTATCAAGGCATATCCAAATTTATGACTAACATCTCATTAATAAATAAGTATAGAATTCTAAAAACTTCTTAAAATATGGTGTAAAATAAATGGTCACAACTTGGTAGGTCTACAAACTTGGTATAAATGGTAAACTCGATCTAAACTTGGCCCAGGAATGGATCTCTCCTTTAAAATCATCAAAGATAGACTTGGCCTAAAATTTGTACAAGGTCTAAATTATTTCTCACAAATGGTCAAATGAAAGATAAATTTAAATTTTGATCTTGGTAAAATGTTTGAAATAAATTTAAACTATGTCTAAAAATAGAAAATGTTGCTAGGTCTTTTAAAACAAGCCACAAAGCTAGGCCTGAAAGGTATGAACAAACTTTAAAAACTATGGTACATGATAGGTCTTTAAAAATAAGTCACAAATTTAGACTAAAAAATAAACTTGGTCAAGGTAAAAAATTATAAGGCAATTTATTCAAATAATTTAAAACATTTGGATGCAAAATAGGCATGCAGATTCAAACAAAAACTTGACCATTGGTAAAAGACATTGGACCTTAGGAACATGCCTAAAAGTAAATGGAAAATTAAATCTCAAGTAAGAAAAAATAATAATGATGATTAAAAAATTCAATCCCAAGTTATAATCAAGAATCAAATGTAAACTAATTATGCTTAAGGTTGTACTTGAAAAGAGAGTTTTGACCTTAGTTATATGAAATAAATAGATGCAAGGCACACAAAAAAGATAATTTTATAACTATAGGAAAAAAATATCTTCAAATAAAGTAAGTAATTGGTCGAAGTTGAACAATTCAAAATTAAGAGGTAAACAACTAATCCAAAATTAAGTGAGGCATAAGCATAAACCACTCAACTTTGAATCTAAACATTACAAGACAAATTTCAAAATTGTTTTAGAAGACTTGGTTTCACAAATAGACAACATTATAGACCTAAATGGATGGCATAATGATACAAATTATATACCAAAATGCATACATGGTTTTGAACTTGGTTTAACATAATTCAAAGGTTTTGTAACAATATGAGCAATGTAAGGATGTTATATCACTCAAAAGGTGTGAAAATGATTTTGTTTCAAAACTCCAAGCCAAAAAACTTAGGATGAAATGGGATGCATAATTACTCCCCTTTCAAATAAGTGACACACACACACACACACACACACACAATTTTTTTTTTTTAAATGCCTAAGGCAAAGTACAATATCAAAGGGACAAAATAACACCTCTTTAGGGTAATAGTGGTGTACAAAAAATTGATTGGTTCATGAATTGTTTTGACATGTTTTTGATAAATAAAATATTTTTAGACTAAAAATAATGCAAGTAAAATAAATAGACACAAAAATAACTAAGTGTATCATCCTATACCTAAAAACTAATAAGGTTGCTTCATATTTTCAAATTTTTTCAATATGCTCCTTCTTGAGAAGAAATATTTTTTTAATCTAATAAATTTGAATTCACATGAAAAGTAGAGTTTTCTAGGCCCCCTCTTCTCTCAAGAATTCATATAGTGGCATGGAACTTTGGGCTACTCACCGTGCATTGACAATATTTATACAAGCGGGGTTTTTCTAAATACTAAATTTTTTATGTGTTCTAAATGATCCCAAGTGTGGTTAACACTAGAGATTCAATAATGCTAATTAAGTTTATACCAACTAACTTACTATGCAAATGTCTATTCTTTTTCATAGTTACTCCATCCATGTATATGTTAATGGAGTCTGATGTTCAGCCATACCTAACTCAGGTCTTCATTAAGATTGGATAGGCTATCCACTCAACCACCTATAAATATCAATATCATGTGCCTTGATCTCTATACCCTACCATGGATCACAGTTGAAATGATGTCGAGAGATAAAATCTTAGGTCAACGCTTCCCTAAATAACTTATGGGTAGGTGATTAAATCCCACCCATAAGCCAAGTTCAATAAAATAAATATATGAAAATAAGACTTTAAAGGTCTTTTTTGGGATTACCCAAGGTATTTTAACATAGTGAGAACATATACAACATTATTTCTAGGCTTGAACTAAGAAACAAGGCAATAAATAAAGAACTTTTGGTCACTTGAGTTCAGTAAAGGGGACTAGGGAAGAGCATACACATAAATATTATCTTGCAAGAATAGAACAAGATAACACAAAAATACAATAAGTGTTAATACCTCCTTTCATTTCCTTGGGTCCTACAAAAAATGTTAGGGGTTTTTATTTTTCTATGCTAAATAGTTAATTAATAAACAAGCTTCCATTTTTAGAACTAGGGATTTTCTCTTTTTTAAATCATGCAATAGAACCTTTTATAGTCAAAAATAACTTCTATGAAAAACCACCTTTACAATTACAAAATTGCCTCTTACCAGTATAATATTAACTTTTGTAGGTGTAATACCTATTCTACCCTACAAAATTGACTCTATTAATGTAATACCAACTTTCCTATGTGCAAAACTAATTTTTCCATGAAAAATGACTTTTTAAAGTACAATACCATCTCTAATAGTGAACAAATACATTTAATAGTGCAAAACTAACTTTACTAGTGAAAAAACACATTTACCAGTACAAAATTACATTTACCAAAGCAAAAATGGATTTACTAGCTCAAAACTAGATTTACCAATGCAAAACTACATTTACCAATGAAATAATTTATGTATCAATGCAAAACCAAATTTAGTAGTGCAATAATATGTCTCAATGCAATAATGCATGTCACATTGCAATAATGCATGTCACAGTGAAATAATGCATGTGTGCAACAATTCATATCACATGTGTAAACCCACATCTCTCTATGCAACAAACGAGAGCATAATTTATTCACTTTTTTGTTTGTGAAATCAAAAATTTGGAATTAAAAATGTTAGCATAAGGTTATAAGAGGCCATATAAAGAGCTTTGTAAGGTGTGGGTCTCACCAGATGTGCCATTATGTCATCAATGGGAATCTAAAAGGGGATATTATTATTATGTTAGTATGAAACAAAACACACTAATAAAAACTTACACCTATAGCCTAGACACTAAAAGAGAAATGAAAATATACAAGTAAATACCAAATGAATATAAAACAAATAATTTTACCTTTCATGAGAGTAATATTTGTATGTTGGCAATGAGTTGATGTGATTGTTTGTGTGATCAAGAACTCTTTGGTAATGGATCTTCTTGCACCACCTCTCCTTGTTACCTTGGTAAATTTGAGTTTAGCTTTGGCTTTGGATTGGCTTGGCTTAACAAATGAGAATGGTAACACTATACCAAAGAACCTATTGGAGGTATTTTAAGATCATAACATTACAAAAATTAATCTTATTTATCAATGGGTGAGGCCTTATATTTAAATAATTCTAATCTAACTTTATCCCAAGTTTAGTTAGGTTATAGTTAATTGTGGTTAGGTTTGGGGGGGACAAGCCATTACTATTTTCAATTAATAAACATGGCTCAAAAATCTAGATATTTGTTTGATATTTTGTGAGTGCTTGATAACTCACAAAATATGATGTCATGATGGTGACATCATTTCAAATATTTGTGTGATTTCATGATGATGTAATCAATAAAGATTTATGAATTTATAAAAAAATTAATTCAAAAATTAATTATCCATGATATTTTCACCTATGCATTTGACTGGGTGTATTCAATTAAGCAATACTAATCAAGTTAATTTCCATTTTTTAATTTTGACAAGTTTTCCCTCACACATGATCGAAAAGGTCAATTTTCTAGGTCAAAAATTGACCATAGATGAATTAGAGGAAGATAATGACTCTGTAGGGTGCACTTCCATAGTTAGGGATATAATTATGTGCTTCATAAGATGCACATTATGTGCACTGATGAATCAAAGCATTTCAATGATTTGTAGGCTGAACTTACATTATTTGTAAGAAGGTGATTTGATGTATGTTTAGATAAAGAAGTTATAAAAAATGAATGTATATAGGGGGAGTATCAGTGGGGCCATGTCATTGAGGCATGAATTCCACATTGCTTCACATTTTTATATTACAGTGGGACATTTTTTGGAAACATGTTCTTCACACTTATTTAGTATTCAATATACCTAAATTATAATGGGGGTATGTTTTGGAAACATATACTCCACATTTGAACTTATATCAAGGAATATTTTGGAAACATGTTATCTACACTTAAAAATTTAAAATTAGCAAAGTTACACGTTTATATGATTCAAATACAAATTTATGGTTAGATTCTATACATTAGAACCATTATTATACATATCTTCAACATGAGACATATTTAAGGTTCATATTATATGCAATCTATGCCTAATATTTCAAAATCAAATCAGTTTCACATTTAAAACATTTTTAGGGATTGTCACCACCCACTAGGTTGGATTGTTATAGACTATATTGAGCTAATCTACTATAATAATTAATTTACTTTTTGATATGGTTTAGTTGATAAAATGACTCAATATTGAAAAATTTATAGGTTGAACATGATTACATCATACATACTCCCTAGTTTTATAGTGTGATTTAACTTTATTCAATCAAACACATCAAGTTATAAGTATGGTTGGGTTGCATGATTGAGCTAATCTCAACCCCTAGGTGACAACACAGCTTTCCTCCAAGGCTGGGGGCATGTGTCCTCTAGTATATATATATATATATATATATATATATATATATATATATATATATATATATATATATATATATATATATTCAATTTACATATTTTATATTTATCCTAATCTTAGTTTTAGTGATTCATAATGAAATATTTTTCATATAGAATTTCTAAAAGGTATGATGGTCACATCAATACATAGGTGTACTCCTAAAACTTACCCTCTTTAAATTTCAATCATTTCAATTCTTTAAATTTTGGATTATATGAATTGATTATATATGGTAACATTATCTTGGTTGAAGTCAAATCATTATAAAAGTATTAAAGTTAGACTCAATCAATGGTAAGGTTATTACACACATGAATGTATGCATTTATTTTCCTTTAAACTAACAATTTCACTACTAGATTAAAGTTGGGAATGTAGAAAATACTATTGAATTGTATAGCACCCTAATCTTGTAAACTTGGAAAATACATAGCATAGATGTACCTTCATATTTTATACCCTTCTTGTATGTAATCATAAATGCATCATGTCTATAAATCCATCATAACTTGGAGAAGATAGATCATACTTACACTTTTGTTTGTAGATACATTAGATAATCAGGAACATGACCAATATGGGGATCCTCTAGACCTAATTAGGGGATATCTTACAACAATAAACATTTTTAGGGAGGGTTTCATAACTTCCAATCAATCATAATCTTGTAATAACCCTAATTAATCCATATTTTTTCATATTTCACTAAACTAATAATAAGTAAAGTCTAATCTAGTGCTCACCAAATATTGTGGCATAAATTAGGGGTAATAAAAAACAAAAGTAAACATGTATAGAAGACATATTCACATCAATTTAAATATAATTATAATTCATCGAATAAAAGTACAAATTCATATCTATCTACTCTTACAAAAGAGGAACAAAGTTAGGAATACTTAACTTTGAATTCGAACTCATCGAGTCTCAATCTCTCCCTTGGAAAAGATTATTTACAAGAGATTGTTGTGGTATGTAAGGATGATAAGGATAAATCATATCTAGACTACACAACCTATCAATGTATTCAAAATACTCATCCATAAGACAAGATCCATTTCTCCAAAGAAAGTATGAAACCCTAAGATTTCTCCTCAAGTATTATGGTGGATAAGCAAATGCACAATAGCTCTTAATTCTTATTCTCTTCCTTAAATAATGGTGAAATGATATGTGTGTGTGTGTGTGTGTGTGTTTATATATATATATATATACATATATATACATATATATACATATGTATATATATGTATATATATGTATATATATATATATATATATATATATATATATATATATATGTATGTATATATATGTATATATATACATATACATATATATACACACACACACACACACACACACACATATATATATATACATACATACATACATTTATTTATATAAATACATATATACATATACATATATACATATATATATATACTATATACACATATACATATACATATACATATATGTATATATGTGTATATATGTGTGTGTGTGTGTGTGTGTGTGTGTGTGTGTGTGTGTGTGTGTGTGTGTGTGTGTATATAAAACCCTAAGCCCTTCCAAAAGTTTTGTCTAACAAGGTTGATCGAGTCAACCTAGTATAGTTATGAACAAAAATTCACTAGGTCACAGGCTAGGTCAGCCATTATTCAACCTAGACACTAAATGTATTTTACCAAAAATAGTATAGGTTTAACCTAATGTTTTCACTTGAATTTTCACCCTTTTAGGAGATGTAAAATATCTCCTCATCCAAGTGGCATAATATACACATATCTAGGCTTATGAGTAGCCTAAGGATGAGGTGAATCTTGAGATAGGGCTAGCTCCCTTGATTTATCGCTTTGGATGAAAACTACATTTAAATTTTTGGGTTGAAAAGGGAGATAGATAAACAAAATCAAACTAACCTAAGAAATGTGATACACAAAAATAGATGATGGCTTCTAACCAGTAGTATGTTACACTAGAAACCAAGGGACAAACTGAACATACACTTCTCTAATCTGCATCTTCTTAGATTAATGTTACATTATGAGGTTATGGCTGAATGGATAGGATAGCATGACTTTAAAATAGGCCTTTAATGTCACTAATTAAAATACTAACTCACTAAATCCTTGAAATTTCCTATAACACTCACATGCCCTGCAATAATAAGATTTCCAACTGTAAATAGATGATATAATGAAACAACATGTTAAGGAAGCCATAGTCTTCAATTATGAAAAATAAAAAATTCCAAATGAACACACTAATAATAGTCATTTAGGAGGTAAAAATTAGTAGTCTTATTGATCAAAAGGTATGCAAATGATCAGGGCTTCACATTGTTCAGTTGGAACATCCCTTATAATGGCCAAAATGGCTAGTTATTATATAATATAAAAGAGAGAGAGGAGAAGAGAGAAGTTAAAGGGTCATAAGTACACTTGTAAAGATTATATAATTAATTAATTGTGCATTATAAGAGGTTTTGGGATGAGCAATTCAAGGTTATGAGGTACAAATGTCAATCCAAGTCATAAACCTCATGAGAAGTGGCATGAAACTCCTCATTCTAGCTAAAAAAAACTCCCTTCATGATCAGCCCTATTTTAACATAATATAACTAATTATGGATAATTTAAATTATTGGGATGAAGTGGAAGACTTTTAGACATGCCTCTCTTAGCATTGGTTGTAAGACTAGTCATCTAGAATCATCTAAAAATGAGATATCATCATCTATTGTCAAGAAAACTCCTCTTTCAAGCACCCTGCACACTTGGCTTACAAAAAGTCATTATTTTATCATGAAAACTAATTTTAGGGAGTGTATTAAACCTATAAATACCCTCAATTTACTTATAGTCTTAAATTATACCTTAAATTCAACTCACTTGAAGTTTTCTACCCTTCTCACTAGCTTGTCTAATATTCTAGTTTTGACTAGCTGAGATGAAAGCTATTGTGTTCACACTTATAATATTTTCTAAGGCATTAAATTAACATGGGGAGTTTTAAAATTTCTTATTATTTATACCTAAATTTTTTTCATCATTAAACTCCTCTTAGAACCTACACAACACAAACATTAGTAAAAAATACCCTAATTTGTACCCTATTCATACACATTCATACATCCAAAAATCATGGGATGTATATTGAGTGAGTTATATACAGGTCACTAATAATTCATTTAGTGAGGCATATTCCATTCTAATTCATTTCCATCTTCATTTCTTCCATCAGGTCACTAATCATGGTTTACAAGGGTTTTTGATAGTTTTGACTCTGAAGCTTTATTCATTTTATATCTCTCACATAGGATAAGAACTATGAAAATTTTGAATATGTGGTAATTTATATGCATAAAATACCATTATAACACTATTTTTTATTATTAAAATAAGTTTTAGGACCTATATCTTCCATTTTTAGGGACTATGGGCCTGAAAAACTTATTCAACATCATTTAAAGGTAATTACTAACTCAAGATGCCAACATAGCCCCTCAAAAGTTTTATCATTTTATTAAAAACACATAAAGATGTAAATGATAATTACATATTATGATAAATTTTTTAAAATGGCTCAACAAATCCTCTATTAAGGCCAGTTTTAGGTGGGTAATCTGATGTATAGAAAGTGAGCAGAAAATGAGCAATATGCATTACTTTTAGACCTCTTATGAGTTGATATCCATATCAAAAACATAAATTTATTATTAACATCCTAAAAAACAAATAAATTTTTAAATCCCTATTTTCAACATGAACACCTCCTTTATTGCACTTATAGATGGGTTTGTTCATGGCAGACTAGGTGAGAATGTGCTATGTGACTGCTCAGTCCCTCTTTTCAACATCAAATGAAGATTGATTCACTAATTACTGCTTAAAAAGGATATATAAATTCTTATAAAACCTTAAATACACCTTTGTTAACATGACATGTAGTTTTAAAACATGTACCTTACCATGGTTGCAAACAAATAGTGAGTAAAAGTTGATTGCATGGTGCTCCATGACTTCACTCATGAGAATTGCTTTGAAAAATGGAATTGAAATATGAAGTTTGGATCAATAGAACCTTGAAACATATAAATTATACTAACACAACCTCTTAAATCCATCAACAAGCATGAAAATCTATAAAATGGTGGAAACCTATCTATCATCCTATATGAGATGAATCTACAAACCTAAGATGGTTTTCTCATCAAATAAAATTGAAACCTAAAAAAAAATAATGGAGATATTATTAAAATGTATACAAATCCTATATAATCAAATTTATCAGTTGGTTCATATCAAATTTCTCAAACCAAATCTAAACCTATAGGGTACATAGATTAGTAGGTAAAAAAACATAGTCAACTTCATGAGGATGGTCCATGAAGCATAAGACACCATTCTTAAAAATACATATATGTAAATTAAGGTATCTAAGTGTACTAAAAATTCATATAATAATTTGAATTTAAACCTCCTTATCTATCTATACAAATCAAAAACCTAAAGGTCACTTCTACATGTCTAGGAAAGCAAAGATGGAGTAAAATGTTTTTAGGCCAAAAATTTGAATTTATAAAGAAAATAAAACGTTATGATGCATGTATGGAATATTAAATTATGTTCCATGATATTTTCCCAAGAAAGTAGCCTTTTCTTCTGATGAACCTACCACTATTGAGCTATTTCAGTTAATGAGGACCTATAAGGACACATTGGATGTGACATCACATTTTATAACCTCAAAAAATCCACATAAATCTATACAAGTCATTAAATGCACCCTTTTTGACCTCAAAATGACCCAAAAATGATAGGACTAAAATGACTAAGTCCAAGGCTAATATAACATTGAATGACATAAATTAGACTATAAAACACCTTTTTACATAAAATAAAACCCCATAAAACACCTAAATACCAATTTTTTACCTAGGGGTGCCCCAATTTGAGTCAACAAATTGGTGACTCATAGGGGTGGTATGCCTATTATACTAACTAGACAAATAGCCCTATAAATATATTAGGATTAGGGAGTCATGTGAAGTCTAAGACAAACAAAAGGAATTTTACCATATGCTTTGATCAAGATA
The DNA here is from genome assembly GCA_037957365.1 of Torreya grandis. NCBI lineage: Eukaryota > Viridiplantae > Streptophyta > Pinopsida > Cupressales > Taxaceae > Torreya > Torreya grandis. The sequence goes on from JARHVA010006432.1 coordinate 105,738, forward strand.
AGACCACTTGATTACCTTAATCACACAAAGCAAGGACACACAAAAAGTAAGACAACAAACTAACAAGACACACACACACACATGTGCTCAAGGTACTTAGTGAAATAAGAGAAAAAACTATTATACATAACTAGAAACTAAACATACCTAATTGTTAGCATCAAAATGAAAACTTCTTTAATCATCCTCTTGATGAGATGGATCATTATGTCAAGCATGTTTCTCCTTGAATTGGATGCTTTATAGATCAGACCTATTCCTTGGCATTTCACTTGACTTACTCTCAAGTAGATCATATTCAAATAGGTCTACGATGTAGATATATTCCTCTTGAACATTTTCACATACTTCATACTATTACCCACTCTCCATCTCATGATCAACTTGTGTATCTTTAGTAGGCATGGCTTTAAGATAAGTAGTTTCATGTTCTTTAGAAGATTGAGGCCAATATGAGCTTGTTTCATCCTTCAAGAGCTATTGTATTTATCCCAAATGGTTGAGAGGATGATAACCCATCTTGATGACTTCAAATATGTCATCATAAAATGCATATACTTATTAAAAGGACTGATTTAAAAGGTTTCTTTTCCTTTGCATACTTACTTGAGTGCCAAAGCTACCTTCTCCATCTTTGACCAGATCATAGTCTCCTTAAAGAAGAGTATATATTTGTCTAATGACTTCAAAGAAATAATCCAAAGTATTCTTAATAACTTTTTATTGCTTATCATCACTTGTAGTTAGCTCTAAATTAGTAGACCCCTTGAGAGACTTAAACTCATTGCATATGTTTTCAAACTTCTACCACAAGTCCCCATATTCCACTTGAACAACAAAATGAAGGGAAAAAATAAGATAAGATCCTTCATCCTCTTCCTTAGAATCCAAAAGGACATCATCCAAGATTTCCTCTTCAACACAAGAAAAACATTCTTCACTATCAACCAAACAAGAAGAATTAATACCACTCATCTCTTCTTCAATACTTAGGATCTCTTCATGGATTTTAAATTATGTCTCAGCTATCATAATTTGATATTTCTTTGTCTAAGGTTGAAATATATTTCATCTCTTTCTTTATGATTCCAAGACTTGGCATTTTGAAGTCACATGACTTAGTCTAATGAGGCTACAAAAGAACTAAGCTTTTTTAAAGCAAGAGTTTTGATTTTTTGTGAACCAATTTATCCTATTTAGGCTCCCATACCACAATTAAATCAAGGCAAATGGTGATGGGGTGATGACATGATGAACTAGTTGGTGTAGGTGGCAAATAGAATTCAAAATCAGATTGAGAGTGGAGTGGAGAGGATTGTTTTGGAAGCTATTAAGGAAGGGGAGGTAGACCTTGGGCTAAAATAACTTGATTTTCTTCCTTCACTTGATAATTACTTCATTAAAATCTAATTTAGCTTGAGGAATATCTTGAGGGAGGGTGGATGGGGTGTGTTTAGGCATAGGATCTTATTTTGGGTCTAAACCTTCCATCACACCTTGACTTAGCAATCTTGTATTTGCCTCTAACTCTTTAATTTGTTTAGCTAGGTTATATTGAAAAACTCTTTATTAAATTTCATAGGAGTCTTCATGAGGACAAGGAATGTGATTTAACAATTTTGGTAATATTGAGGTTTTATTCCTAATTTCGTCAAAGGGTCTGAGTAGTAAAATCAATCAATAATTATACCATAATTAACCTCATGACTTGTTAATTATAATTATTATTTAGAATTTATAAAAATAGTAGTGAGAGAGAGAAAATTAAAATTATCTTATTCTATGTTAACCCAACTGAGATATGGTCTATAAATTTGTGTGTAGGCCTAATACGCTATCACAAATAGGATTTTGGCTTTCATTTTCTAATTGGACAAGAGCACTGAAAGTGGATAAGAGTAGTATCAATGTTGTATTCCTTCCTTGAAATTATTATCCTAAGGATCTAAACTTTATGGGCTTTGTTTTCGTAATCAGTGATATCCTATATACCAAATTTTGGACCCTTGTCCTTGCTAGTGATAGAACCCCCTATAGATAGAGTTGATTATATATATATATATATATATATATATATATATATATATATATATATATATATATATATTTGTGTGTGTGTGTGTGTTTTATGTACTTGAATAAAAACTTTGACAAATAAGGAAAAGGGGTTAGTATGTGTAAGATGCACTAGACGTACTTCAAACCCCATGTGTGCACACACTACCTACATGCAAATACTCTAAGGAGGGATCAATCCATATGTAGCCTTACCTTTAAAATTGATTGGTGTAATAGTGAATAAAATATAAGAAATATAAAAATTGGGTGTGCTTGAGATGACTAGGGGTTGGTAGAAAGACTTGAATTGGATTGAAAGTGTATAGGTTAATTGTATATAGATAATAGGGAAGATTTATTGAGTGGTCTTACTTGTATTCTTGGTTTCTTGAGTGATATTTTCCAACCCTTTCCAAATGATCTTTGAATGGGATTTTATAGGGATCTATTGGTCATTGATTGAATTTTCTCACATTAGGATGATAAGGAGAAGGATGGGGAACCAAAAGAAATTAACCATTGGGGATAGAAATGAACTTGGAAAATAGCACTAAAAATAGATAATAGTGGCACTGACAATCCTACCCTAATTGGGTTCTATTATCCTAGGTAGATGGGACTTATGGGGATGGATTGGTCATGAAGAGAGGGTCTTAGACTAGCTAGGGTCAAGTCTAGAAGGATACAAATAATTGGGAATCAGTGAAAACAAGTCTATGAGGGTCATGAGAGAAAGAAAGAGGGACCTATGGATTGGGTGTCATTAGTAATGCTCAAGTTACCAATTTTTACATTTTATATGACTACAATAAACCCCATTTATTCTAGTGATGTAACAAAGAAAAATACTAGGATAAAGGAAAAATATAAAGCATACCTAAACTTACCTGCAAGGGTGAAGCCCATAAAGGTATGTGATGTTGAGTGTGCATACAGAGAGCATGGTGTAAAGTGTAAATAAGTAAGTGAAAACAAAGATTTGATCATTTATTATTAGATACATTATATCTAAAATAAAAACATACAAATTTGGGTAAGAGAGAGGAAGAGAAAGGAATGAATACACCTCATTAGGTATGCTGACCAATACAAAACTTATTACGCTACTAAGTGATGCTAGATTATGCTGAGTAATGTTGAAAGGTGTTTTACCAAGAGTAATATCACAAATAGATATGAGTGCTCAATTCCCTAGAAGTCACTCAAGAATGCAAAGGCTATCCCTTTGGCTCCACCATCACCTACTAAGTGAATCTTGATGATCTTACATGTGTTGATCAATGTTTGAATTGTGTGTTCAATCCCTCTAAACAAGTGGTTTAAGAATACAAAGGTTAGCTAGACCTTTGGCTCCATCATTACCTACTAAGTGAAGCTAGATGATCCTGCATGTATTGATTTATGTTTGGACTATGTGTCCAATCCCTTTGAATACGTGGATCAAAAATACAAAGGTTAACTATACCTTTGGCTCCATCATTTCCTCATTAAGTGAAGCTATAAATTAATGCTATTATGGAATGTGTGTCATATGAGATGGCTCCTAAATCACATAAATATAATATGATCTAATAATGTTGGCATGGATAGATAAATGCATGATAAAAACTAGGCCACTTTTGGCCATTCCAAAAGATAGAGATTAGGCTTGTATGAAAGCCACTCTAAAACTAAGAATCTAGCTTATGTGGAAGCCACTCAAGAACTATGGAACTCAAAAAATCAGAAGTTAAGCTTGTATGAAAGCCAAACCAAATTAATGCCAACTGCCTATAGGTGGCGTAAGGCATGCAACTACTAAGAATGCTTGGGTAATGTTCAATTTGGAAAGAAAGAAAACAAATATTTTTCACACATTTCCCCCAATCACTAGTGTTTGAAACATGGATTTTGATATAGAAGTTGTAATAACTACCCTATCTAAAACTGAAAGTGAGAACCATCATGTTGTGCATAATACCCCCTATATCTAGATTCTTTACGAAAAATTGTACTAAAATTGTTGACTCTGGTCTGAATTATAGCTGATAAAATTGTAACTAAACTGCCTTTCTATCTATTTCTAGAAAATCTATTTTTTTGATATTTGGACATGAGCACTAGAAATAGATAGTAGTACCACTAGTGCTATAGTACAATCTTAGTGCTATTATCTTAGCCCAAATATAATGACTTTTTGGATTATTGACTATTTACCTAGTTTGTTCTAACTGGTTTGATGTCTAGTTATTATTTTGGGTGTTCTAAATGCTACTATTTTGACTATTAGGAGCTCTGATCTCTATGACAAAACCCCTATTTACTTCCCCATTTTTTGAGGGTGGGAATGAAGACCCTACAATGACTACCCTTAGAAGAAATAGCCATGTAATTGTGTTATGCTTAAAGGATACATGATATAGGAATGTTAATTGGCTAGATATATCATGATATATCATGATTTTATATTTAGAGATTGTTAGATCAACAGGGGTATGCCTAAATAGATGTAACAATGTAATAGTATGTGTAATTTACTAAAATGGAATTTAAATTATGGTTAATTATCATTTGTTAGTTGTTATTTGGAGGGATGGAGCATGAAGTCCATCATGACATCCAAGAAAACATGAATAATGGAATTACAAACAATTGAAAGCAATCAAGAAACAAGCACACAAGGCAAAAAGAATGAAGACTAAAAGAGTGGCCAAAGGGCCAAGCAAACAAGGGACATGGACACATGTAACTCAAGTTGGAAAACAAACATACAAGGCATGTTTAAATGACATATACACATATAATTTGAAACAAGCAAAATTGGCGTATAAACCATAATCACATAGAGGATTATAGGCAAAGAACATTGGAAAATATACTAAGGAACACACATTAATATAAGTGAAGGACATTGGAAAAATTCCTAAGGCACATACAAGAGAAAAATAAGAACTGATAAAATGTAATCACATCAAGATAGTGCTAAGAAAGAAAAGAAGGCATGTAAGAAACTAGAATTGCAAATGCATCTAACTAATCAAAACAAGAAGTCAATGTATGCAATACATGTTAGTATAATATTAGGTATAGGATAAGAAGTACAAAAATGTTATATAATAGTGAGTGTCGATATATTAATCTGTGTAGTCTAGTAAATAATGTGCATCAACATGATAACTAGAGTGTATGGTGTAGGAATGACATAACCTAGATGGTGTAGTCATGTATAGGATGTCCTTAGTGTGTATGTATATCAATGTATGTATCGAATGTGGAAGTAATATTCCCCCTCAATGGGTAGAGTGAAGCAATCATAGATCTGGATGTTACTGCATACACTCAAAGAAGATCAAGTGAAGCATGGTAATGTGGATAAATTGACAAACAATAAGCATAGAACAACAAATGTAATTCCAGCATAGTAGTATCAATGTAAAGCATAGATGATACATATAATTAATTTTTTTTTTCTTTTTGTGTTTTTGACATATTTGAGATATATACAATCAATCATAAAATGTCTATGTACAAGAAATTGAGAAGAATTATGTACAATCAAGTAATAAGAGACAATGTACAAGTAATTTTTAAAACTAACATATAATACAAAGTGTGAAATGCAATGCCAAATATGAAATCTACATAGATGCATGATATTAATTGGATTTTTGAGTTTTTTTTTCCTTTAAGTGATGCTATATGATACACTTTAGGCTAAGCTTTTATGTAATCATGTATGGACCTAGCTAGTTTCATTTGAATTTTCCATGGATTTCTTCTTTTATGTTAACATTGTGAAGATTTTATTTGAGAACAAGATCATTAACTTCAAATTCTATATTGTGAACTCATTTGTTGTAGAATCATTGTATACATTTTTGATAAATTATAAGATGTTTTGTTGCTTAAATACATGTATGGTCTAACTGCTTGAGCTAGTGTATACACTTTTTATGATACTAGTCATCAGTGAGAATGCCTTTTAGAGAGACATGAAGGGATGGGATTTATAATTCTAATATTAAAATGATTTATGTGCCATAAACAAGGGAATGAGGAGTGTCTATTGTGGGTGTGTAGATACTTGTGTAATAGGCCCATAATGCAAAAATAAGTTGATTGTGCCAATCATCTCCAAATTTGGTCAATATTTTACTTAAAATGTTATTGATATTTTAATTGGTAGCCTCTACTTTACCATTTTCTTTTGTGTAATATGGAGTTGATCATGTTGTGATAAAATTGATCCTAATGCATGATCTATTACTGAAATATATAATAGGAAAGCCCTATCAAGGATAGGTAGTAGTAAGATAGGTGGATTAAGAAGATATTATTTGATTGTATCAAAGATTTCTTTATAGGCTTGGTCTTAGAAAAAATTTGTATCTTTCTTTAGTAATCAAGTGAACGACTGAGTTTTATCTACAAGCTAAGATACAAAATATTTGATTCCTTATATCTTACCCTATATGGATTGAAGTTACTTTAAGTTCATAAGAGGTTGCATGTCGATGATTGTTTTGACTTTTTTAGGGTCAAACACTATGCCACATTGAGATATAATAAAACCTAAGATTTTATCTTATGTAACTCCAAACACACACTTATTTTGGTTTAATTAGGCATTGTATTACTTGAGTATTTGAAATATCTTTCAAAAATCAAGATCATGATGTTGTCGTTGCCTAGATTTAGCTAAGATATCATCGATATAATCTTTGATGGTATGGTGAATCAAATCATGAAATATATGTGTGATGGTATCCTAGTATGTACCTCCATCATTTTTTTTTATTTTAAAGGCATGAAAATGTAATAGAATGTACCCTACAATGTTTTAAAGGAAGTTTTTTCTTGATCTTCAACAACAATTTTTATTTGGTTGTATCCTACAAATCCATCTATAAAAAATAGCATTTCCTATCTACCTATGGAATTGATAATCATGCTAATGTTAGGTAAAGTAAAATCATCTATTGGGCATGATTTTTTTAAGTATTGATAATCTAAACAATAATGAATTTGTCAGTTGGGTTTGACCATGGGGACTATATTGGAAACCCATTTAGGGTGTGCTACTAGTCGAATGAAATTGGCATATAAGAGCTGTTGTATCTCATCTTTGACTAAGAGAGCCACCTTAGGATGTATTTTATGAATTTTTTACTTAATTTGTTTAGCATCTGGGTATAAGGGTATCTAATGAACTATTATATATGTATCAATTCCTAGCATATTTGAGTAAGACCAAGCAAAGAGTTCTAAGAAATATGTTAACGTTTGATGAATATCTATATCTTATTCCTTTCATAAGGTAGTGGCTATCATTACCATGTATTGGTCCTGGTTAGTTCCAAAATTTAAATTAACTATTTCTTCATTAAGAAATGTGGAATGATCAAATGTGTAGGGGTAGTAGGAATAGTATCATCTAAATCGATTGGCATATCTTGGGGAGAATCTAGACTTTCTCCAAAATATGAATGGGTGATGAGGAAATATATTTTTATGATATTAGGATGGGAGATCCTCATATGCTCTGAGAAATTGTAGGGTGGATTCATAAAAGAGAATTCATCTAATGTGAAAATGTCTAGTAAAACTATGTCATCAATGAGATCAAGATAGATCAATGATAGGATTGAATTATGAATAATGGTGTGATCTACCAATATAGTAGGTGACAAAAATTTATATGTTTTGATGTAGTATAAGAAGGCTTATTATGAAGATCTATATACTAGTATTTGATCCCTTGCATTCCATGTTGTGTGGATGCTTTAATAGGATTGATGATTCATTATTCATACTTTTCAAGACCTTTGCCATGATATCCCCTCTTGTTATGGTATTTAAGTGTGAAAGGAGAGGAAAATTGATGATTTGATGTTAGTTATATTATATAACTTAGATTTTTTTGACATGTTGTATGGTCTGAGGGTATATTTGGAAAACTAGGTTGTGTAGGTAAATTCTCAAGGTTAAAATGTGGAATATAATTATGTGGAGTTTCAATAGACTGGCAGTATTTAAAAGGTTCATTATTGATTAGACATGTGTATATGTAGCCTCTATGACTAAATTTTAGATAGGCATGAAGTGTGGAAGGGACAACATGCATATCAGAAATCCAAGGCTTACCAAGTAATAGATTATAATCGAGGTCATTTGGTATGACTTGGCAAGTAGTTGGTAGTGTCTTAGGTCCCAAAGTAATATTGAGTGTTATTTAACCCATAAATTTGTGTGGGATGTTGTCAAAACCTTAGATGTTTATATCATAATGGTCTAGATCATGAGGTTGTATATTAAGACATTTAAGAAAATAAATGTTGTAAATGTTGAGTCTTGCATTGTTTTCAACTAGTACCCTCTTTACCCCGACATCATTAATTCTTAATTGAATATATTGATGTAGATGTTGTTCAATCATATTTTATGAGGGTAAATCCTCTTTCTCAAAATAAATATGCTCTTTAATCCATTGAATTGTGTTGAGAATAGATGAAACATAAGTTAGTTCAATGGAAATAGAAATTCTAGTATTACAAAGGGCTACATATAATATGTCTTTATAAAATTCTGATCACTAAAGGAGCTCAAGAATTGAAACTGTATCAGAAGGGGTGCTGTCCTAAGTGATAAAGCTATAGCCATGGGTGTAATCAATCTACCTAGATTCACAAACTTGGGTGATATCATGGACCACATGATCTTCTATAGGCATAGAGATGGTAGTAGGTGTGGGATGAGAGCTAAATGTACCAAGTTTGAAGGGAGTAAGGATAAATACAATTTCTAGTATTTTCTTGTGTCTAGTAGTTATAGGGAGATACTCAAAAGTAGCCAATGAGTGATATGTGTCCATGTAGAAACCATGTATGTAGAATGAAATGCATGTAGTTAAAGTAATGAGTTGTACCATGATATGTTAGTAAAAATCATTTCATATGATATATAGAAAATAATGGATATAAATAATAAATTTTTGTAAGAATGCATAAGAAACTTTGGCATGTTTTATGACATTTCTAATGTGTTTGACATGATAAACTTGAAAAAAATTCAATGTGATAAATAGAAAGAAAAGGATAGAGAACATGAATTTTTACATAAATTCATGGAAATTTTTGACATGTAACATCATAATATTAATGATTTTATCAAAAGGGAGTATGCAAAAAGAATATTGCAAACTTATGCATGTTTGGCAATGAAGTTTGCAATATCATCGCTTATTATGAAAAGTAATCATGAGAGGAAAATAATTAAGCTTTGTACTAAAATATGATAGAATTCATCCTTCATGTACATGATAAGAATCGTTATGGTCTCTTTGTTATGTGTAAGAAATGTAAAAAGAATTTGAAAATAAGTGAGATCTATTTTGTGCAAACTCATTATAGATGTAAGGTAATATCTCATAAGAAATAGGAGCTAGTATATGCAACTAGAGTTTGACATATAATTTTTTTGAAAATGTATTATGTAATTTTAAAATTAAAAGTGAACTTTTAAGTAACATATACAACTAAAAAATTGGAAATTTATTGGAAAATTAGTGATTTAATAAGACCTAGTAGATGCAACTAGTGTTTTGAGGATTTTTTTTTGGAAATTACTAAGAATTATTAAAATTTGAAATGATTTTATGATTTTAATATGAAACTAAAAATTCAAAAAATGATATGAAAATTACTATAAAATTACTAGGAGTTAGTTGATCTAACTAGGGTTTGAAATAAAACTATTTTAAAATTTACTATTATATTTTAAAATTTGGGATGAATTTTTGCTTAAAATATTCAAGAAAATATTCAAAAATTTATAGGTAAAATAAGATAGGAATTTATCCTACGGTTTCTAGGGTTTTTATGCATAATTCAAAGTAAGTAGGGTTCACTAGATGATTTAACAATTTTAGAAATATTATGGTTTTATTCCTAATTTAGTTAAAGGCTATGAGTAGTAAAATTAGTCAATAATTATGCCATAACCTACTAATTTGTTATTTTTTATTGTTTTTTAGACTTTCTAAATCTATTAGTGAGAGAGATAAAATTGAACTTATATTATTTTGTGTTGATCTAACTGAGACAAGGCCTTGATATTTATGTTCAGGCCTAAGACACTATCACAAATAGGATTCTATCTTTCATTTTTTTATTAGATAGGATCACTGAAAGTGGAAAGGAGTGGCACCATCCCTGCAGTCCTTCCTTGGTGATATTGTCCTAAGGATCTAAGATTTCTAGTTTTTGTTCACCTGATCAGTGTGATCATGTGTACCAAATTTCATAGCCTTACTATTGACAAAACTCCTATCAGATTTGATTTTCTATGTATGTGTCTTCTATACACTTGAATAAAACTTTGGAAAATAGGGAAAATGGGTTAGTATGTGTAAGATGCACTAGACGTGATTCACACCCAATGTGTGGGCACACTTCCTACATACCAATACTCCAAGGAGGGATCAAGCCATATGTATTTATCCCTATAATATTTCTTGGTGCAGTAATGAATGAAATTTTAAGAAATGAAAAATCTTGGTGTGCTTGGGATGACTAGGGGCTAGTGTAAGGACTTGAATTGGCTTGAAATTTTATAGGTTGGTTGTATGCAGAGAATAAGAAAGATTGCCTAAGTGGTCTTGTTTTTATTCTTTCTTACTTGAGTGATATTTTCCAATCCTTTCCAAATGATCTTTGAGTGGGATTTTATAGGGATCTATTTGTCATGGATTGAATTTTCTCACATTAGGATGATAAGGATAATGATGGGGAACCATAAAAAATTGACCATTGAGGCCAAAAATGACCTTGGATAAGAATGCCAAAAGTGGAAAATAATATCATTGATGCTCCTATCCTAGTTGACTGATATTGTCTTGGATAAATAAGACTTAGGGAGATATATTGGTCATGAAGAGAGGGTCTTAGATTATCTAGGGTCAATTATGGAAGGCTACAGATGACTGAGAATCAGTGAAAATAAGCCTATGAGGGTCATGAGACCAAGCAAGAGGGACCTATGGGTTGGGTGTCATTAGTCATGCTCAAGTTACTAATTTATTCATTTTATATGACTATAGAATGCATGAGGGATGACATGGAACACAAGAAAATTATTGGGGAATAGATGGAGGAACCTACAAAGGATCAACTTCATTCATAAATTCAAACTCCCTATCAACAAAACTACTATCCTCTTTCTTCCCCTATGATTCCAATATCTTACTCCAAATTAGGATGTTATGATTATAAGTCTTTTCTTGACGAAGGTTGGGAGGGGTTTGTATAGGATCAATCTCCTTTTCAACTTCACACTCTTTGTCAAGACTTCTCTCTCTTTCGTTCCCCATGACTCCACTATCTTGTTCCAACTTAGCGTATTGGGATTATGAGTCTCTTTTTTAGGTTGTGGGTATACAATGTGAGAGGGCAACAAGGGCTTGAACTCTAGTTCCTTTATTTCTAACATAGACTAATTCATCTTCATATTGGATAATTTAATTTTCCTATCAAGGTTTGCTTTATAAACAAGGTTTCTTTTCACAACTCTCTCTTCTAACAAGTTGGAAGAAGGATGACTTTTATATCCTTTATTAGGATCATGAGTAGGGATAAAATATGACTAATAAGAAACTTGGGGAAGTGGATATGAACGATAATAGGCTTGGTGAGGTTTCCTTTCATAAACTCCTATTGTATCCTCTAATAAAGAAACTAGTCTACTCACATCAAGCATCTCACTTGTGAGCCTTTGCCAATTGGATCTCTCAAAAGGTACCAACTCTCTTTTCACCAAATATAATGTATATCTCACCTTATGAATAATATTCCTAAAAACCTCTTAACCATATCTTCTTAAAGTATCAATATCTAACATGTACCTCTCATAAACCAAAAGAGTCTTCTTTAAGGTGGAAATGGATTAAATTTAGAAGTGGATAGGCTAACTAGGAGCTTGACATAGAGAAGATTAATCTTAGGATTGGTACACTTCATGAATGGGTTATTACACTTCATGATAAGTCTAGTACACTTCATGACAAGGCTGATTAATAACTTGTTCATATTGATAGGGAATGGTACAAGCTTGAAAAGTCTCTCCAACTTGTGTAAAATAGTGTTGAACACCAAAATTAGCCATGAAACTTCATTGAAACAAAGAATACAAAGTAAAATGTTAAAAATAATATTAAAAGGATAACTTGGTTTTCTTAACTAATTGATATGTCTTTAGAGTCATTCTTGATGTTTTGATAGATGCCTCCAAAGGCTGATTATTAAAAGACAACACTAAAAAACTTTAAACCTCTTAGACTATGAGTCCCATTGAGCATGCCAAAAGTATTTTCACTTGGATTTTGACCTTTTGAGGAGATTGAAAATATCTTCTCATCCAAGTGTCATAATGGAAACACCTCTAGGCATGTGGGTAGCCTAAGGATGAGGTGAATCTCTAGATATGGCTCACTCCCTTGGTGTACCACTTTGGATCAAAATGACACTTAAATTTTGGGGGTGAAAAGGGAGAGAGATAACTAAAAAAAAACTAATATAAGGGAGGTGATACACCAAAATATATGATGACTTACAACTAGTAGCATGTTACACTTGAAATGAAAGGATAAATTGAACATACACTTCTCTAATCTATATCTATTCACATCAAATTTTACATTATGAGGTTATGGATGAAGTCCTAGGCTAGGAAGACTAGAAAAGAGGCATTGAATGGAATTAATAAATATATTAACTCACTCAATCCTTGACATTTCCTAGAACACTTCACACACCCTACAATAAGAAGCTTTCCAACTACAAATAGATTATAGAATGAAATAACTTGATAATGAATCCATAGTCTTTACTTATGCAAAATTAAAAATTTCAAATGAACACAATAATAATAATAATAATAATAATAATAATAATAATAATAATAATAATAATAATAATAATAATAATAATAATATATGAGGTAAAAATTAGTAGTCTTATTGATCAAAATGTATGCAAATGATCAAGGCTTCACCATACTTAGGTGGAGTATCCCTTATAATGGCCAAAATGGCTAGTTCTTGTAGAACTTGAGAGAGATGATAAGAGAGAAGTTTAAGTGTCACAAGGACACTTGTAATTCTTATATAATCAATTAATTATGCATGATAATAGGATATGGGATGAAACATGCAAGTTTAGGAGGTAAAAATATTAATCCAAGTCATAAACCTCATGAGAAGTCGCATGAAACTCCTTATTCTGGCTTAGGCAAATTACCTTCATGATAAAACCTATTTTAACATCCTATAACTAATTATGGATATTTAAAATTATTTTTATGAATGTTAAGTATTTTATACATGCCTATCCATGCATTGGTTATATACCTAGTTATCTAGATTCATCCCAAAATGAGATATCACCATGTGCTATAAAAAACTCCTCTTTTATGTACCCTACACACTTGGCTTCAAAAAAAGCATAAACTACTCATGAAAATATGTTTAAGGGAGTGGATGAAACATTTTAATACCCTCCATGTCCTTAGAATCATCATGGACACATTAAATTCAGCTCACTTTATGTTCTCCACCCTTCTCACTAGCTTGTCCAATATGTTAGTTTTGAATGGCCAAGATGAGATATATTTATTTCACACTTAAAAGATATTATAAGTCATGAAATTAACATTTGGATTTATCAAAATTATTAATCATTCTATAAAATTTGTTTTCATCTTTAGACTCCTCCTAGAACTTGCACAACATAAAAATCAGTCAAAATACTCTATTTTCACCTTGTATGTATAATTATATACATATAAAAATCATGGGATGGAGATTGAGTGAAAACTATACAATTTAAAATAATTTTCATGATAAAACTATTCCATTAGAATGCATATCTAGCTTCATTTCTTGTACTAGGTCACTAATCAGGGTTTGCAAGGGTTTCTGGCAATTTTGACTCTTAAGCCTTGTTCATACAGGTTTCACATTCAAATTGAAAAAAAAAATACACAAAAGTGATTTTTATGACCATATATCTCCTAAAAACTTATTTGGCTCCCATGTATATCCTCTAAGAAGATATGAGCTTCTAAAATTTCTTTTTTCCATTCCAATAGGCCTAAAGTTGTCTAAGGTCCAAAAGTGGCTTATTTGTGTTTTATCTACCTTTAAAAAGTTTGACACATCTGTATTAACAAAAAAAACATGTTCCAATAGGTTAAAATGCATGTCTTAGGATAGAATTGAATATGAACTTGCATTAGAAAAACTAAACTTACCCATGTCAAATAGGCCTAAGTGTCCTTGAAGCTCAAAATGTATTTTTGATGGTTAATATACATAAAAATATATTATTATTTATTCCCTAAAACTTTTTTCATCATACTTTAGAGATTACCTCATTTTAAAAATGGGTTTGACCTCTCTTTTGGACACTAGGCCAAAACTTGCCTAGTAGGCTTAACTGTAACGCTGAGGGTTTGGTCCTTGATGAAACTAATTCTTTTTAACTTGAATTACCATGTTTTATTGGGTATAATTTAAAATATCACATCTTTTTTGAAGGTATACACAAATTAATACCTCATCTTATCACCATTTTCTCTCCAAACTTGATAGTTTATGTATGAGGGTAAATACCCCCTGTATGAGACAAAATAGGGGGTAATTCACCTATTTTATCAATGAATTTGAATATTTTAGAGGATTATATAGGATAAAATTATTATCTACACAAAATTATAGACCCTTTTTTTTTCTCATGTGACCTTTTAAAGCCCCAAGTTCCAAATTAGGTTTTTATGCACAAGGACTATGTGTAGGAATTTCTAAAGTGAACCATGCTTTGCATTATGGGAACATAACTCTTCCTATTATACACATCATGAGAAATTTATGAGAATTTAAAATTATGGATATTTTGAAATTTAATTTATCTCGTATAACTAAAATTCTAACTTCAAAATCGACAAACCTTACTCATTGACTGCTCACTATTCTTTGACTATGTTTTTGCCACTTTTGACCTTGCCTATAGTTGTTTATGCTTAAGTTAGGCCTTGAAGACATGTTTAAAGTTTACTTTAGGTTTCCATGATGTTTTAAAATATATCATACTTAAAATAACTTTTTATATGTGTAAAATATCCTTTAGACATATTGTCCCTGCTATCTATTTACCTACAGTCACCTAGAGGTGACTAACTTTATAGATGTTTTTTACTCCCCAAAACCTATGATAAATACCTTTAGAAAAATTTGAGATATTTATAGTAATTTAATGCTTATCTGAGTTCAATTGACCTATCTATTATGCATTTTTAATGTTTTAATAGAACTCCTTATGTCATTGGCTATGTCAAAGTCAACAGTGGTTGACTTTTCTTTAAAGGTAAAAGGACTTATGGACCACCATTACCCGTAAACCTATTAAAATAATTAATTATAAGTTATTTGGGGTTTTTTTTCATCATTTTTCATTAGCCTAATGTTTGTGTCTTTATATCTAAACCCTTACTATGGACTATGTGATCTTGGTCAGTTGTAGGAGCATTATTCTAGTAATAAGCACACCTATAGATGAATATAGGGGTTTAAGACACAACCCGTGAGCCTCTTAAATGATATATTATGTCAAAAATACTCCATTTAATCATATAGAAACATTATTCCATGGTTTCAAGGCCTAATTTTCAACCTTATGTGGAAAAGGGCTCTTTATGACTCATGCATATAGGCTTCACTACCTAGAAATAGTCATAAATTAACATGTTTAAGCCATCTAAAAACCAATCTCTACTTATTATCCTCTCTTAAAACTTGGCATATTTCTTATCCTATTTGAGATATACAATATTTGGTCATTTATAGGAATTAAATCCTATGACAATCTTATTGTTTGATTTTGACAAGAAGTGTTAAGACCTCTGCCTTCCATTTTAAAGGACCATGGGCCTATAAACTCAATCAACATCATTTGAATGGAATTACTATCTCAAACTACCAAATTATCCCCTAAAAAGGTTTTTCATGTTCTTAAAAACACATCAAGACCTCAATGAGGATTACATATTATTATAAAATCTTCAAAATGGCTCAAAAACTCCTCTGTTATGGTCACCTATAGGTTGGCAATGTGATGTACAAATAGTGAGCAAAAAATGAGCAATATTCATTAATTTTAGACATATTGTGAGTTGATATCCATCTCAAAAACCTCAAATTAATTATTCACATCCTAAAACACATGAATCAAGTGACAAAACCATATTTGTAACATGAACACCTCCTTCATGGCACCTGTAGATGGGTTTGTTCCTAGTAAACTAGGTGGGAATGTGTTATATGATTACTCAGTCCTTATTTTAAATAATAAATGAAGCTTAATTAACTATTTAATGTTTCCAAAGGATCTGTAAAGGCTTTAAAAATCTTAAATACACCTCTTTTAACATGTCATATAGGTTTAAAACACATGCCTTGCCATGGTTGCAAGCAAATAGTGAGCAAAAGTTGACTGTTGGTCCCCCATGACTGCACTCATGAGAATTTATTTGAATAATGGAACTTAAATATGAATTTGGGATAAATATAACCTTTAATAAATATAAATTATATTAACACAACCCCATAAATCCATGAATGAGAATGAAAATATAGAAAATGGTGGAAACCTATCTGTCATCCCATATGAGATGAATATACAAGCCTAAGATGATTTTCTCATAAAATTAACATGAAAATTGAAAATAAGAATGGATAAATTTTGATAAGGTAGAAAAAATACTATATAATAAAACTTAATAACTAGTTCATAAAGAATTACTCAACCACAGCAAAACGTATAGGGTACACAAACTAGTAGGTAGAAAAACGCATTCAACTTCATGAATATGGTTCATGAAACACAATACAAAATTATTAAAAATACTTATATGTAAATCAATTTCATTGAGTGTAGTATAACCTCCCAAACATGAAACCTCCTCAAATATCCGTACTAAATAAAAACTTGAAGGTCACTTCTGCATGTATAGGAAAGTAAAGATGAAGCAGAATGGTTTTGCGACAAAAATGGCACTTACAGAGCAAATAAAATGTTGGGATGCATGTGGATAATATTAAAGTATGTTTCATGATATTTTCCCACATGGCACACTTCCCAATGAGCCATACAAGTGCCATTTTCTTCTTCTTTTCCAAAAAGCCACATTTTCTTTTGATGAACTTACCACTTTTTAGCTATGTCAATTAATTAAGAACTATAAAGACACATAAGATGTGAAATCACATTTTGTAACCTTCACACTTCACAAAAAATCCATCTAAGTCATTAAATTCACCCTTTTTGACCTCAAAATGAACTAAAAATGATATAAGGACTAAAATTACTAAGGACCAAGGTTAGTATAACATTAAATGACATCAATTAGCATATAAAACACCTTTTTACATAAAGGTAGACCTCCTTAAACACTTAAATACTAATTTTTTACCCAGGGGTACCCTAATTTGACCTAAAAGTCAAATTTGTTCAACACCTAGTATAGTAAAAAGTCAAAAGGGACTTGTTGAGACCAACATACCCCCATTTTTTTGAATTGGGACCCTTTATAAAGCCTAAAAATAAAACATAGAAATTTTAGCATGTCAAGGTATTTTATATAATTTGAAGGTCATCCACTTTGTTAAAAGGTAGGTTTATGTGGTTTTATTTTGTTTTAATCTAGACTAGTAGTGTTAATGAGAGTTAATTGGTTTTTAGTTACAGGTTCCATGACATGTGCTCCCAATAATTATATATTCCAAAACCCTAGAAAAACCTCAATTAAAATTTGAATAAATGTAGGAACCAAATTGGTGGGAACTATTTTAAAATTCATTTATGGACTTGAGTATAAAAAATATATTCTAGGCTTAGTTGTGTTTTTAACACAACTTAACTAAGAAAATCAGTCCCATTTGTATTTCCCCCTTTTTATAAAATTCCTTATGGCCTAACTAATTTATTATTTTAGGGTCCTTTTAATATTTCCTAACTTAGCCTAAGGTATTAATACTAAGGCCTTGACATATTCATTAATACAATCATGACCTTAGTGTTAATGCCTTAAGACTAAGTCTTTTATGTCTCTACAGTCATATATTAACTTCCTTGCATATTTTAAGATCCTAAATTTGTCTCTTTATCATGTCATTTTATCTAACAGAGTGAGGATAACCCAAACTTTGACTTAAATAACATGCATCTTTAGTGATCCAATAGTCCACGCTTACTCACCAAGACTCGATCGAAAGAAGCAAAGCATAATTAAAAATTCAAAAGGATATAGAATGATTGAAGGATTGACACATTTAATTTTCAAATTCAAAACTAAAATCAAATGGGTACTACTTGACAAAGTGACCAACCATAAGCAAGCTCCTGAATCATGATCGATGACTTATGCTTTTTCACCAATTTTGATCCAATTAAGCGAACATAGTCCAAGATCCTAGGAGATACCATAGATTTTCCAAGTGGAATTCACACATTGGTCCATAATAATTTGATGATATTAAAATTTACATATTTGAGACCATCATTTGACATTCATAAGGATGTATTTGATGTCCGTACGACCATCAACTTTAAGCCCATCAAATTAAAAACTTCACTAGCTTAAAATTTACATTCATGCAACTATCATTTGACATCCATAAGGATGCATTTGACATCCATAATATATTAAAATTTAAGATTATGAATTATTATGCTCAAGGTCAAAATGCACTCCCAAATCTTGTTGTAAGGCTAAAAAATGGCTTTATAAGCTAAAAAAATTATCAAAAGATACTCAAAATTGGGAGTTTTCAACTTGAAAAACATGGAAATGGTCTTATGTTATAAATACTTAGTATAAATTTATAGGGAATGGTCCTCATGGCATTTTGTTTCAAAAATCATGACCCTTAAACTATGAGCGTATGATAAGTCTTATTTTAAAAAGGGAGGTCCTTGTCACACAAAGTAAAAGCTAACCAATGGTTTTTATATGTGGTGGCCTAGACTATATAGACCCTCACCCCTTTGTTTCAAATTAGGGAACTTAGGCATAAATTACTTAGCCTAAGGATTATTTAATTCTTAATAAACATGAAACAAACCTTAGCTAAAGGAAGTTACGCCTAAATCATGACTTTAATAATGTAGAGACTTAACATTTGAGCATTTTTGTAGATCAATGGCTCAAACACCATCATGGGATTTCATCCAATGGCACAAAGGAACTAATGTTTTTCCAAAGTCCCATAAGCTCACCACTTGGCAATTACTCATTTGGTAAGGACTAACAAAATATTTAGAGCATGAAGAAGATACGTAAACATGCCAAGTGTCACAACCATGGGGTTAATAATAGAAAGACCCAATCATGGCCAAGGGCCCAAAATATAATCAATGGCTCATGCTAATCTAGGATTTTTATCCTACGGTGTGAAATGAAGAAGGGATTTTAAATACCAATATCTAGTGTTAAAATTGCATTTATGAAAACTTCTATGAAAGGTCTAGACCAATGTCATATAAGTACCATGCAACCAGAAAGAAGACACATTTTGAAATTTTGTGGGCTCAAAAACATAAAGGTATAAAGGCAAAGGTCAAAATCAAATCCAAGGCATGCATAAGCTAAAGCATAGATATATTTTAGCATTAAATTTCTAAAACCTGAAACCCTGCATAAAATTGACCTGAACATACTCACTTTATTATAATTTGATCAAAGGAGGTGTTTTTTAGGCACAAGAGAGATTTCACAAAGATCATATGTAATTCAGTGTGAGAAATTAGAAAAAAATAGAGACCATGGTAGCTATCTAGTAGTAGTTAAAAGAAGAAACTGAGCTATATTTGGTAATAGATAATGAGAGTTAAAACTTCAATGATATTGAATTAGAACTCATAGCATTGAACATCCAAGGCATTAGGAATTAGTCCAAGATATTATTCATGATATAAGAATTTTAATCCATTTCATTGGAGGAATAGAGTAATGCCGTAATTAGTAGGAAATAATGTGACCTAGTTGCAGTTTAGATGGCTGGCCTTCATTATGCCATGACAAAAATAGAAATATTACATTGTATTGATGTCCTTGCCCCCATATTTATTGATTGTAGAATAGATAATGAATGGATAATTAGGGAGGTAAAATCAAAAGATGTATCCTACATTTTGATTGCTACTTTTGATAAGTACTACAAGCTCCCTTTCCCCCATGTGGACCTTTCCAAAATCAAAGAGTGGACCAACAACCATGATCTGGACTCTATCCTTAGACCCTAACTATAGCAAGGACCTCATATATTTATAAAAATTGATGGAAATATGCCTATCATCTAAATTAGAGAGGGCATTAGGGTAATAATGACCTTATTTAACTCAGCCTTTAGTGCACATTCAACTACTTATGTGAATAAGATCTGGGTCCTATATGTACACTACATGGTAGAGGAAAAATTTACCCCTTTAATTGGAGATGTAATCAGTGTTCTCCTTGCCAAATAATTTAATGCCATAAAAATAAAGACCTCAAATCAATTCTCTATAATTTCATACCTACTTGACACCCTTCTTGCCTCAACTTTCTTCCCTAGGATTAGGAATTGGTCCCTAGAGGGGAAGATAACCATTTCACATTACTATTCCAAACTACACATCTTCAAGTAAAAGAATCACATGTATTTTATTTGTGACTACATTTATCCAACTATAGTGGAGGCCATCATAGGTGTTCTCATGCCTAGAATGCACCCCCTCATCAAGAAGTATGTTGAAATTATAAGGGATGTATGGTATCACCCTGATTATATAGTCATCTAGATATAAGGAATAATGTCCCAACCTTACAAGCTTCCAATATATATTACAAATAAGCTTGTAGATTAGGAAATTGCCTCCCAACTCATCCATGCCATTGATAGGACTTGAAAAGATAAGAGGAAGGGTATACTCCACCCCTTCCCCTTGAATATTGGGAAAACTATAATGAAAGACTAAAAATTGGTGGAGATCATGTCCACACATAGGGATTCATTTGTCTTCTAGATAGATTAACTCAAGATGTATGATCCAAAAAATGTAGTAGGTCAGAATATAAGGGATAAGAAGCTTCTAAAGACAAAATATGTACATCAACTCGGTGCCCATGACACCATATATATTAAGGCTAAGAACTATGAGGAGGTATTGGCCAGGGTCCAAGGCCAAAACATTAAGCTTGAACATAGGTTAATCAAGGAGAATAAGCCATCTAGGGAAACATGGCAAATACATCCTTTACAATATCACTTACTACCTAGGCCATCTGGAACATCACATGATAAGCCTCAATTAGAGAAACCATAGCCCCAAAAATAGGTTGATCAAGTTCAAGGTAAACAAAGCAAGGTCAAGGATAAATTGGAAGAGGTCAAATTGGAAGAGAGGCATATAGAGGGGACCCCATCTTTAGCACTCCCACAAAGGCCACCTTCCCCAATTCAATACCTAGGCATGATAACTTCAAATCTAGAGGAGACACTTGAGGGTACCCTCAAGGAACTTGTAGAAGCCTATGACTCTGATAAGGAAGGGAAGTCCAAAGGAGATACAAGAAAAGAGCTTATCCCAATAGCATCCCATGAGAAGAGGATGGTAGAGCTAGCACTGGTCCCTGTGGGACAAAAGAAGAAACCAATATTGACCTTCACTCATCCCACTAATGAAGTTAATCTATTCAATGATAAGTTCTTAGTTCATGGAATAGTTATTATTTATTGGTTTATCTATGGAAATTTCTAAAAGATCCCCTCTCTTTCTCATTCTTGGGCCCTAATGAGGGTTACTAATGTTGAGATACAAGATGATATCAAGCCTTGGATAAGGGCTATAGTGAAGGAACAATAAGAAAGGATAATTGTGGCCATTGAAGGACTAGAAGGAAAGAAAATATATACTTTAGGATAATCTAGTAGCTCATGTGTGAAGGTCCCAAAACCTCCCAAATTTAAGGATCTAGCTACTACCATCCATTTCAACCCTGAAATAGCTAGGTTGTAGAGAATAACAACTAGGACAACTATGGTTGGGATAGAAGAATTCACCTTTCAAAAGGTAGAAGCATTTTTAGTATTAACCCCTATGGGATGACATCAACTAGGTGGGTCTAAAATTCATGAGGAAGATGTTTAAAATTTGATTGAAGCCTAGTCAGCATAGGCTAAAGCTAGAGTCCATGTTTTGAAGCAAAGGATCCAAGATTTGTGAAAGGAGAAAGAAAACTTGCAAACATATGCAATTATATCAGTGCTAGATGCAATGACCAAAATGCATGATGATTCATTTTATGAAATGTTTGAGTCACTTAAGTCAATGAACTATGGAAAAATACATTAAAAGGTAAGTGTGTACTATCTAAGACTTTAGTCACCTAATGGCAAGCCTTAGAAGACAAAATATGCCAACTCCTCAACATTCAATCAAAGAAATAAATCCCAGACTTCAACTCCATTAGTTTAGGACATTTTAGTACCATTCTAGGGATTGTGGTTGAAAAGGTTCAAGTTTTAAGTTCATGGCATAATGATGTGGGAAGGGTCCTAAAAGAGGATAAAGAACTAATTACAAGAATTGAACAAATTTTTGGGACCATGCTTTTAGGGCCTACGCAACCCAATTCCCTTGGGATCATAAGTGATGAGGAATTCAAACATAAGTCTAATTTTACAATCCAATAAATCAAAGAAAAAGGCCAAGGAAAATTTGTGGTTGATAACAGTAAAATCTTGAACATGATATTTAATGCAATGGAAATGATAAATGAATCTAGAGCATTAAAGATGTAATGGATAAGAATGATAGAGAATTTCATGACTTGGAAGATCAAGAGGAGTAGATCATGAATCATGTTTTGGATCTAGAGTTAATTAATGAGCAACATGATAAATCCATGAACATCCTCCAATAATGACAATCAGAGGCCTTGCTAGCCAATTAAACAACATTCTATTTTAGAATTTTGTAGCATTTTGAAATAGAATATTATATTGTAAAGGGATATGCTAGTTTGTTAGCATATTTGCCTCTAAGTTAGTATGATTATGAAAATCACATGTGTTTTAGAACTTGTAAGGACAACTGTCATTATCCTTGTACACATGTATCTTGTTATTGACATCCATACTACCTAATCTTCCTATAAATGCATGTATTATCATTTGTAAAAGGGAGAGATTTTGAGAAACTTTGTACAATTTGAAGCAATTAATAGAATCAAAGGAATTCTACAAATATTATCCAAGTTTGATGTGTTAATTGTCATTTTTTAGCTTTTCTCTCAATTACTAGTTAAGGTCTTGAATTTGGATGGTGTTTTATAATTTTTAGTTGTATCTTAGTAATCATAAGGTTTCTAATTTGTGTAATCTGCTAGATTAGCTGAAAGATCTTTAGTTCTCCTTTATTTACATTTTACTCTACTTTCAAATGTTCATGTGTTGTTTGATAATAGCAGTAAATCCTTAAAGAAGAATTGGTTCTTACTTGTGATTCTCCATACTATATTTTGAAATTAGCCTGGTATATAGTGGAATTTGAACTTAGGTTATTTTACATTATATATCAATTTGAATGCATACTCAATTGAAATGGATGCTTTGTCATAATGTTTACAACTAAAATTGGTAATCACCCTTTTCTTTTTTTCCTTACCCTTCTCTTTTCTCTTTTTTTACCCCAAGATCATTTTAGTTTTAGCTTCATTATAAATATCCACTTAGATTAGTCTATAGCTTAAATATAGAACATAATTCACTAAGCATGAGCATATATTCTTAATAATTCATGAAGAATGGACCAAGGTGGCTCCCAAAAACTACATTATATAAATATTGTGGAATAGTCTATATTACTTTACTACTATTTCACCAGAGGTAACTAGATTTCTAGAACTTAAAACTCATGCATTGAATTTTCAAATTCTAAAATGAGAAGTGTTATTTAAACACTAAGAGCACCTGTGGTTCATTTAGAAGCATCAATAGGACTTAAATTTAGTAAAATGGTGAATAAGGTGGGAAATAGTTGAGGAGTGTGAAATAAAGAAGAAGAAGAAGCTTATGAGAATGGTTTTTAGAAGAAAAGTATGTAGATAATGAGTGTTAAAAGGGATAACAATCATATGAAGCAATAATGGTCTACCCACCCCTTTCCCAGTGCACCCCTTAGGGTGTACACTTAGAGAGATTGAGACTTGATGAGTTCTTAAAAGATATAAAGTATCAGTAATTGATAAAACTTTGAATATATTATGTGTATACATATGCCCCATTCAAATCTCATTACGTGCCATATGAGTGAAACATAGGATGGTGCTTCATGAATATAACATGATAACACATAATGTCAATGTGAAATAAAATGTAGTAAGGATAAAATAAGATAAATGAAAGGATAGAATTAAAAAAAATATACACTTACTTACCTTAGTGCTATAGATAAAGAAGAAGACTGCAAGAGATGTGAAGGCATCCAATGTGAAGAACATTAGGTGAACATGTAGAGATTAGTGAAAAAAATAGTGAAGAATAATTTTTTTTGGAATATAGGCATATATTAGTGTAAATTATTCTCTAAATGATCATGATTATAGAACATTTTACAATTCAAAAAATGAATGAGTAAAAATAAAGATATGAGTAAAACAATGAATCTAACGATAAATATTTGAAAGGTAAAGAATTGTGAAAAGTAAGTTTGAATAGGGTGAAAGGGAGGTCATTTACTTATTGTTTGAATTGTATGGAGAGAAAAATATATATATGAGATATCAAATGAAAGGAAATAGATAAAATATGATGAGGAGATGGAAACCAATATGAGAGGGATGCCCAACAACCACAATGAGTACAACACAGGTAGGTAGCTCAAAATTTCAATATCGTTTTGAATATTTTATTGAAAATTAAGTGTTTTATATAAATTTGTAAATTGAACAAATTATAGAAACCAAAATAAAACACAAATAGTTTCTAGGGGTACAAGAGGCCGAAAGGGGAAATGGGTTGAAAGGAATTAAAGTAATAATTGTTAAAGGAATTTATTACAAGCAAAGAAAGGAGTCGATAGTCATAACCAACTAAGTCAACCCAGTCAACCTAGTAGGCTCAAAATTTGAGTTCCATACTATTGAATTAGTAGGTGTAGGATGATGTAGTTTATTTTAGAAGCTATCAACTTAGTACTTCACTACCGACTTAGTAGGTTAATCCACTTTACTGACTTATTACTAAGAGGGGAAAAATGAAAGGGTCAATTTAGTTTGTTAAGTCAACATGGTAAAAATGAGGACTATTTGGTCAACTTAGTGTTTGACTAAGTGACCAAAATAGTATGGAAATGCATGAAATAAGATGAAGTATTACTTGAAAGGCCCATAATCCCTGATTGAGTACTAAAATGCAAGAGTAAGTTAAAAATAAGTTAAGTTGGTTAAAAATTGATAGATTAAGGTAAATTAGGTTTATTTTTATTATTTAAAAATTAAAAAGAATGTATTTAATTAGAAGTGACATGGAGATCTAATACATTTGTTTTTTCATGGTTATAGGGTTGTTGGATATTATGATGATTGGTGGATGCAACTTGGCTCCCAAACCTTTTAGAGTGATTGATAGCATAAGACCAATCTAGGTTGGTTATGCTAGGTGTAGGAGGTATTATAGATATGTGTTGAGTATCATTGAGTGATGATCTTGTACTCATGTTCTTGGGAGCCTAGGAATGATTGAATAACACTTTCATATGGGTGGTAGATGAGAATACCATCAAGGTGTGTATCACCCTAGAGGATGTCCATGTGATTCTTAGATATCTGATAGGAGTCATGCCAATGATCATAGAGGTACTAAACATATAAGAGGAGAGGCAAGCCTTGTCCTTGTGGGTGATAGCATTAGATAGGATATATCTTAGGCTGAGAGTTAATATCTTTGACATGTATACAACTTAGATTCTAAATATCTAGAAGGTAGTTATAAGACTTATGATAGTGTTGTTCCCAAAATCTATCACTCATTTTTGGGACAACATATGAGCTATTTTGGTCCTACAAGCCAAAATACTCTCTTCCCTTCTCAAAATTTTTTTGGGCATTCAAATTCTCCATTTTTCAAACTTTTTCATTTAACAGACTCTGTAGGTCTATTTTTACAAACTCTGTAGGCTCATTTCGATGGACTTCACAGGCTCATTTCTACAAACTCTACAGGCTCATTTCTACGAACTCTACAGGCTCATTTCTATAGACTCTATAAGCTCATTGCTATGGACTCTGTAGGATCATTTCTATGGACTCTATAGGTTGATTTCTATAGACTCTATAGGCTCATTTCTATGGACTCTCCAGGCTCATTTCTATAGAATCCACAGGAAAGGAACAAGTTTCCAACACTTAGGCAATTTCAAGATAGGTTTAACACCTTGGTTCAACCAAAAATGTTCATTTCCAAGCTTCAAACAAAGGATTGAACCATTGAACGCCACTTCCAAAAGGTTCAAAGGTTCAACGAGTCCAAAGGTTCAATGATGTCGGTAAGCTTAAAGAAGCTAATCACTTCACCAGAAGTTCAAAGTTTAACCACTCCAACAAGTTCAATGGCTTCAAGAGACTTAGAAGAAAAGAAGGCTTTAAATAACAAAGGAATGAAACATTTAACCATTGAGCCATTAAACTTTGAACCAAAATGGATCAACAGGCTCAACAGGTTCAAAAAGTTCAATAGGTATGAAAAGATCAAAAGACTTACAAAAGAAGAAGGCTTGAACCATTGAACCATTGAACCTTGAACCATTTTAGTTCATAGGTTCAACAGGTTCAATGGTTAAAAGGTTTGACGAGTAGTTAGTTCAATGTGGTTGGTTCAATGTGACAAGTTCAATGTGGTTGGTTCAAGTAGTCAAAACACTTAGAAAAATAAAGGAAGATTGAACTATTAAACTTTTAAACCTTGAACCAAAAAGGTTCAACGGTTCAAAGGTTCAAAGGTTCAATGTAGTTGGTTCAAAGAGATTGCTTCAAGTAGCCAATTGAATGAGCGGAACAAGATTGAACCGTTGAACCAAAGTTGGTTCAATCGGTCAGTTCACATGGTCAGTTCAAAGGAGTGCCCCAAAGCCGAAAGAACAAGTGCCCTTACAGAGGGTAGTGAACTAAGGGTAGGTGCCCTTCCAAAGGGCAGGGACCATTGGTTCAAAGATCAAAGGAAAAGCTTGAAGACCTCTTAAAAGAATTAAAGCCCAAAGGCTACCTAGAGGATCCCCAAGGGTAGGTGCCCTTACGGGGGGCTCTTGACACCTAGAAAAAGGGCCTTTCTCAAAGACCCAAAGGGACACCTTCCCTTCAGGGTGTTCCAAAGACAAAGAGCCAAAGGAATTTTAAGGCTTTAAGGACTTAGGGAAATAAAGAAAGTGATGGAACAAAGGATGAACTAATGAGCCAATTGAACCTTGAACCAAAAAAGTTCAAAGTTCAATGGTTCATAGGTTCAACGGTTCAAATGAAGTGCTAGACAAAGGAAGGAAGCAGATGTTTTGAGAGACTAGTTCAAAGGGATGGTTTAAACAAAGAGTAAGAAAGTTATTGAACCAAGAAAGTGATTGAACCAAGAAAGAGATTAAACCAAGAAAGTAATTAAACCAATAAAGTAATTGAACCAAGGAAGCGATAGAGCCAAGGAGCTAAGAAGGCCACCCAAACCATTGAAACAATGAACCAATGACATCCTCGTGGATGTCAAATTAAAGATAATGAAATATCCATTAATTTTGAAATGTGGTGAGTAACCTAAAAATAAACTTAGTGATGAGTTGAAGAGGGAGCTGAAAGGACAGCAAAAAAGGGAAAAGATAGCTTGAGAGCTCAAATTTCGACAAGAAAGAGGGAAAGACTAGAAATATTTATGTAAGAGTTATTCTAGTAGGTGGAATAGTCCATCAAGTAGATATTTGATCTTGTAATAATTAAAGGCACAACATATTTTTCTCCATGAATTAAAGGTGAAGTGGATAGCTACACAGATATTTGGTGAAGGACCAGATGACCTAAGCCCAAGAGAAGACATTTGAGATGGATTGACATGCCATAATTAAGATAGTTGCTCTGTTCTAGCATGGTCCCTTGACAAAACTAAAAATGCATTCAAGGCATTGAATGCAACATGGGCTATTCCATGGAACAAAGTGCCAAGCCTTTCTTGGCTACTATATATTGTAATCTCTTGTTTTATGTAACAGGGATCTCTCTAATATAGAAGCAAAACTATGCCCAAATTGAGAGGTGATTACTGAGAATTTGAGCTCAAATTGTTGATCATATTTCTTTATTTGAATGAGAAAGCAAGTTAAAAAAATACTTTGTGTTGTTATAGCTTGTGCCATTTTAGGAGACTATTCTTATGTCTATCTTTTGAATGCATTCTTGTCTAGTTAATGAAATAAGTAGAACTAGTGGAAGTAATCAGGAAGGTGTCCTGAAGCCAATTGTGGAGAGACTTTGTGCTACCACAATTGCCTTTAGTATGTTTGTCTATTTTTTGTTCTTATGTAAAGGACCTTGGGATGGCTTTGTGGCCTCATTGTCCTTCGTATTTCACTCTTGGTAAGTTGAGATGGAGACTTTGTGCTACATCTCAGTCTGCTGGTTACTACGCCCTTATTACCAGTTACTTGTCACTACCTGAAATAACTCTTCCTATTTCTTATAAGACCACTTATGAAAAAGAGAAGTTACTTCAGTGTCTTCACCAAGATTTATGCTTTGCTTATGAACATATCTAAAAAAAGAGAGATGGATGGTGTTATCGTACTCCTAAGTGTTATTTTCAGCTTATATATATAGTATATATCTCCACATAGTTATAAGGGAACCTCCCCTTTATGAGAGGAGAGATTTGTCCCCTTTTAATGTGGTAAAACCACACATTTGGATGACCAATCTCCCTATGCTGTGGTTGAAGAGACCTATTTTTTTCATTAGTTAGCTGGTGACAAAATATTCACCCAACAATTTTTTGGCGACTCCGCTAGGGATCGACAAGCATTTCCAATCCTTTTCCAGTCTATTCAAATTGAAGCATTTGATATCACTGGGGATCAAATGTGAAGTAGGAAAGAACACTACCAGCTTCACACCAATATTTTTTTGGTGACTTTGATGGGGAAGAACAAGTAGTTTGGAGCGTCAATCTCCAAGCTAAAGTAGGGCCAGTTCTTTTCCATTTTTATTCTACAATCTAGCAGCTCCATACTATACAAGAAGCCAGAAAGTTCAAGGTGTTATTGACCCTATTTTTGAGTTGGTGTAGTAGAGCAATTTTGATTTTTTTTCCTCCACAACCTCACCTTTAATGAAGTAAGAGTCTTCTTCCTACCAAGACTACGACACCAATACAAGTAGAGCTTCTTTTTCCTCTACTAAAAGAGCTTTGCCCATACATACCCCACCGAGATTTGTTATCCCCCCTTTCCATAGCTATATAATGTTAGTTCAAGGCCCCTGGGGTAACTCTTTCGGCCCACTCAATTTAACCCCACCTCTACATGAGCTACCACATAGTTTAAGGAAGAATTTCCCTAGATTATTTGGTGATGGGAAAGTTCACCCTGATGAACACATTCTAGATTTCAACATAGCCTAAAGTGTGATATGCATAGAGTATGAAGACCTAGCATTCAGGCTATTTATGGAAACATTGCAAGGTGTTGTTGTAGACTAGTTGTATAATCTGTAGGCCCAAACTGTGACTGACTAGAACACTCTTAAAGCTACATTTGAAGCTAGGTTCAAGCCTACAAAAGATGTGCATGCCCTACTGGCCCAACTCACATAGATGAAGAAAGAACCTCATGAACCTATGAGGGGCTTCATTGCTAAGTTTGAAAAGCTAAGGAAAAAGATTCCTACAATAGCTTAACCAACAACTGATAACCTTAAATGTTTCTTCATCAACTCATAACTACCAAAACTAAGTTTTCTACTGAGATGTGTTGGACACATAGACCTTGCTACTACTCAAGATTTGGCCACTGAGGTGGAGGATGATCTCATCTTGGCAGGGAAGATAAGAAGAGATCCTAATAGAGGCAAATCTTCTTCATCTTCTAAGAATTCATCTACAAGCACCACTGATCAAATGGTGCATGAATTACTAGCCTTAAAAATATAAGTGGCCCAAGGTATGTCTACTCCTCCTTATTAGGATATGCCAAGGAGGACAATTTCAAACTAGTCATAGCAAGGCAATGCTGCCAAAAATCAAGGGCAGCCAAACCGTCTTCCTCCCCCACAAGGGAAACTTACCATTGAAGCACCTCTAACCAATTCAATAGTTGGATATCTTAAAGCAGAATCATATTTCTCCTTCCATCTTGAGTTGAACCTAGAAGATGATGCTAATATCTTCATAGAAGGAGAAGAAGAATTAACTGGTGACTCTAACATTGGTTTCTTGAATTACTAGGATGAGCCCAGAAGTGAAGGTAAAGCAGTTGATGGATCATACACTATATTCACCCAGTGTAAGAATTAGTTAGCTCAGTAAGCTGATAAAAAAATAGAGGAGTGAGCTCAGCCTGTAATTTTAATTGCCAAATGATAAACTTCTCTGGCTTTCTAGCCAAAGGACCCAGTGATTGCTAAAAAAGTAAGTACCCCAAACATTTCTACACCTTCAACTTCAATCTCATAGACCAGTCCTCCCCCCTAGAAACCAAAAGGATGAACTACCTTTCCCCATTCCTAATTCATTTTAGACATTTGACATAGTCGACCATGTCAAGAAAACTAAAATTCAAATGTCTAAATTTCAATTCCTACAATCTAACCCTAAGCAGTTGGATAAATTAGTGGAATATGTGAAGAACCAAACCATCCTTATAAGACCAAATATTCTAAAGGTGACTCCCACATCCACCCAAAATAACCTTTTCATTAGTCCTCCTACTACTCCCAGATGGATGGAACCATTTTATGTCTCCCTACTGAGAAATGGACACCAGCTGAACAATTGCATCATAGACTCAGGTGCATTTGACAATGTCATGCCTACCAAAGTAGCTGAATCTCTTGGTCTCACACTAACCAAGACATTTGGGAGATGTTTCTCCATGGAGAATAAATAAGTGCCACTACTGGGATAAATCAAGGATGCCTAGTTTGCATTTGTGGCCTTTTCAGGAAAAATAATTAAGATGGTAGTCCTGGTGGCCAACGTCCCAACCTCCTACGACATTCTTCTTGGGCAAAATTTTTACAAGGACATTGGTGTAGAATTGAGCATGGACCTATCTAAGGTGAGGATCCCTATAAAAGGCATCATATATAGATTGCTTCCTGAGAAGGAAGTAAAATATGTTGTCACCCAAATGTCAGTACCTGAAGCTCAAATTTTGTTTGAGTCTTCAGGTAGGGGTAATTATTTTATATCTACTAAAGATGTTCCTATCATAGTAGACAAAAATATTATAGGTAGTGATCCAAAAATTGATTCAAACAAGACATCAAAAGAATTGGTAGGTCACAATATAGATGAAAAAGGATCTTCCCTCTCTAATGAAGAAAAATATTATAGAAGATCAGTTTTTGATGATGTTTGGATCTTGGAATTAGATGGTAGAAACTCTTCTACCGATGCTGGAGCTAAGATTTTTCTAATATCTCCTCAAGGAGATATTTTTCCTTCTTCATACAAGTTGTAGTTTAGCAACACCAACAACACTGCTAAGTATGAATCTCTATTACTCAGGTTGAAGGCAGCTCAAGATAGATGTGTCAACCTCCTTCATGCCAAAGGAGATGTCAAGCTGGTGGTTTTTCAAGTGAGAAACCTATACCAAACCAAAAATGAGAGATTGAAACTCTACCATAATCTATTTTAGGATAAAATTGAAATCTTTGATGCTTTCAACATCTCTGTCATACCTAGGGGATTCAATGATAGAGCTAATGCACTGGCGGTTTCAACAACTCTATTAGTTCCTCACCCAAACTTCATAAAAGACAAGTACACTCTAGATCTAGTCTTCTGACCAAGTGTACCTAATAATGCAAATCATTGGTTGGTGTTTAATAATGACAACCAAATCATTGCCTTCCTAGAGTAAAAATATAGATTTGCACAGTTGCACTTTGAAGGGAGTGAGCCTCAGAAGCTTAAACTAGTCCATGAATCAAGTTTAGATGTAGGTGAAGAATTCCTACAACTCAAAGGGAATAAAATTCCCAAAGGCCTAGTTTCCCTTGAGAAGCTATTTGACAAACATGACAGATTCATCAAATAATAGCAAATGGATTCAAGCTCCTCCTAAGAGTTTGATCAGATAAATTTAGGTACCAAAGAAGATCCCAAAATGGTGAACATTGGGAAGTGTTACAGACTTGAGGAGAGATTCAAGTTCACTTCTCTACTTTGCCAGTACATGGATGTCCTAGCATACTGCTATGATGATCTGAAGTCGCTTAGACCTAAAGAAATCCACCATGACATTCCTCTTAAAAGTGATTCAGTAACTTATAAGCAAAAATATAGGTAGTACAATCTAAAGATATCAGGTACTATCTATTATAAATATAGAAAATATTGAATGCTAGGATAATTTTCCCAATCCATCATTCCACATGGATTGCCAACATAGTACCTGTGAGGAAGAAGAATGGAAAAATTCACCTCTATGTGGACTTCAAAAATTTGAATCATTCATCCTTAAAGGATAACTATCCTCTACCCATCATTGATCAAGTGCTTTAGATAGTGACCGATTCAAAGATGTTATCAATGCTAGATGGCTTCTTAGGATACAATCAAGTTAAAGTTGGTGAAGTAGACCAACACAAGAATTCCTTCCCCACACCTTGGGGCACCTTTGCATATCATAGAATGCCTTTTGGCGTAATAAATGCTAGCACCACTTTTTAAAGAGCAATGGACCTTGATTTCAAAGACAAAATGGATAAGTTCATTATGGTATACCTTGATGAATTGACCATATTTTCCAAGCATCACCCTGACCATGTGTGCCATTTGCAATAAGTGCTGGAACACTATTGCCAGAATGGCATTTCTCTTAACCCCAAGAAGTCTATCTTTGGATTGACATAATAGAATATTCTCAAACACATTGTATCCAAAGAAGGCATAAAGATTGACTCAAAAAGAGTTAAATATATCTAGGAGCTTACTCTACCCATGAGTAAGACTGTAGTTCACTCTTTCTTTGGAAAAGTGAATTTTTTACAAAGATTCATCCCTGAGTTCACTAAGAAGACTCACCACATCATGAACATGATAAAGGGAAAGGCCATATTTAATTGGATTGAATAAGGAAAATTAGAATTTTGGGACATCAAGACAATCATTGCCCATGCGCCATATCTAGTTTGTCCAAATTATACCAAAGATTTCATCATATATAGTTATGCCTCTAAACACACACTTTTAGCCATTCTGGTTCAACAAAATGAAGAAGGTGTGTAATCTCCCATATAATTCATTAGATACCTTATCAAATATCATGAGCTAAAGTATTCAAACATGGAGAAGCATGCTTATGTAGTGGTCAAATCAATGAAGCACTTCCATTTTTATATCCTAAACTCACATGTTACTACCCTAGTTCCTAATACCACAGTCAAATCCATACTAACTCAGTAGGAGTTTGGAACTACAAGGGGTTATTGGATTGCTAAATTATATGAGTTTGATCTAGTTATCAAATCAATGAATCTGGTGTGGGGAAAGGGCCTTTGTCAATTGATTACTAACAATAGACCTGAAGAAGCAAGGCATGAAGAAAAAGAAGTAGAAGACACACCAATAGTCCTCTTTGTATCCACCACGAATGAGTGGTATTCAAGTATTGCTCATTTCCTTACTTATGGTGAGTGTCATACCCACCTATCTCATAAATAAATTAGGACTATTAAACTGCAACCTACCAATTGTATCCTCTGGGAAAATAGCCTGTACAAGAGGAGACTTGATGGAGTGTTCCTTTGTTACATCAATAAAGAGCAACAGAACCAACTTTTGAGATCCTTCCACAATCTGGCCTATGGATGACATTTTAGATTCTTAGAGCCAAGTATTAATGGCCTACTTTGTTTTAGGATGCATATAAATGGGTATAAAAGTGTGAACTATGCCAATAGTTCGTTGGAAGACCCAAATTAGTTTCCCTACCTCTCAAGCCAGTGGTGATAGAAGAGCCATTTCAGCAATGGGGAATTGATTTCATTGATGATATAAACCCATCTTAAAGTGTTGGACATGATTACTTCCTCACAACCATATATTACTTCACCAAATGGGTGGAAGCAATTCCATCCAAACATGATACTTTAGAAGTAGTATGTGATTTCCTCAAGGAGAACATCATTTCTAGGTTTGGGGTCCCAACCAAGATTGTGACATATAATGCTACCTATTTCTCTTCTCATGAGATCTCTCAGTTCTATTTTTACTATGGGATTACCCTCTCCCACTCCTCTGATTATTTATCACAAGGGAATGGCCAAGCTAAATCAAGCAATAAGAACCTAGTGACTATCATCAAGAAGTTGGTGGATGACAACCAATGAACTTGGCATAAAGCATTAGTTGATGCTTTATGGGAAGATAGAATTATACCCAAGAGGGCAATTGGTATGTCACCTTTCCAACTTCTTTATGGTCTCAATGTTGAGATACCAATCACCCTAGAGTTTCAAGCACTAAAATTGGCAAAGGTGGTCAAACATCAGACATATGAAAGCTCCATTGACAAAAGGATCATGTGCTTGAATGAGCTGGATGAGCAACGAACTATGGTGGTGGACCAAATTATATAGCATCAAAGTTTGGTGAAGAATCTCTTCAACCAAAAAGAAAAAAATTGGGATTTCTAGATTGAAGATCAAGTCCTACTATGGGACAAGAGAAGAGAACCAAATGGAATGCACGAGAATTTTGATTCCCTATGGAGAGGCCTGTTCATTATCCATGACCTTAATGGTGAAAATAGTTTCCTATTGAATTACCAAGATGGCACACCCTTTTCTCTACCTCACAATGGGTAGCATCTGAGGTACTTCAACTCTTGAAGTATCAAATAAGATTATCTATATATATGTATATTTGTATAGTCTTTAGTTCTATTTTGTGATTTTCATTTTCATTTTTGGTACCTTTATTTTTTGGGAAGCATGACTCTGTGGCCCAATGGCACACTTCAAGGCACTGGAGATTCTGGTTTTTGCTTGCCTTAGCTATTCCAAGTCTTCAACTGAAATAAGTTCCCCAACTAGAGCTAGCTATTGTTCCCAAAATCTATCACTCATTTTTGGGATAACATATGAGCTATTTTGGTCTTGCAAGCCAATATCCTCACTTTCCTTCTCAAAAATTGTTTTGGGAATTCAAATTCTCCATTTTTCAAGATTTTTTAGCTAACAAACTCTACAAGCCTATTTATATGGACTCTGTAGGCTCATTTCTACAGACTCCACAAGCTCATTTCTATGGACTCCACAGGCTCATTTCTACAGACTCAACAGGCTCATTTGTATGGACTCTATAAGATCATTTCTATGGACTCCACAAGTTGATTTCTATGGACTTTATGTGCTCATTTCTATGGACTCCACAAGCTCATTTCTATGGACTCCACAAGAAAGGAATAAGTTTCTAACACTTAGCCAATTTCAAGATAGGTTCAACACCTTGGTTCAACCAAAAATGTTCATCACCAAACTTCAAACAAAGGATGTAACCATTGAACCATTGAACCCCACTTCCAAAAGGTTCAAAGGTTTAATGATGTCATCAAGCTTAAAAAAGTTAAGCACTTCGGTAGGAGTTCAAAGTTCAACCGCTCTAACAAGTTCAATGGCTTCAAGGGACTTAAAATAAAAGAAGGCTTCAAAGAACAAAGGAATGAATAGTTGAACCATTGAATCATTGAACCTTGAACCAAAATGGTTCAATAGGTTCAACAGGCTCAACGGGTTTGAAAAGATCAAAATACTTAGAAAAGAAGAAGGCTTGAACCATTGAACTATTGAACCTTGAACCATTTTAGTTCATAGGTTTAATGGGTTCAATGGTTCAAAGGTGCGATGAGTAGTTACTTCAATGCAGTTGGTTTAATGTGTCAGGTTCAACACGGTTGGTTCAAGCAGTCAAAACACTTAGAAAAATAAAGGAATATTGAATTGTTGAACTATTAAACCTTGAACCAAAAAGGTTCAATAGTTTAAAGGTTTAATGCAGTTGGTTAAAAGAGATTGGTTCAAGTGGTTAATTGAATGGGAAAAATAAGATTGAACTATTGAATTGTTGAACCAAAGTTGGTTCAATCAGTCGATTCACATGGTCAATTTAAAGGAGTGACCCAAAGCTTAAATAACAAGTGCCCTTATGGAGGGCAGTGAACTAAGGGCAGGTGCCCTTATGGAGGGTAGGGAACATTGGTTCAAAGATCAAAGAAATATCTTGAAGACCTCCTGAAAGAATTAAATCTTGAAATCTACCCAAAGGACCCTGAAGGGTAGGTACCCTTGCGGGGGGCTCTCACCACCTAGAAAAAGGACCTATCTCAAAGACCCAAAGGGACACCTTCCCTTCTGGGTGTTCCAAAGATAAAGATCTAAAGGAATTTTGAGGCTTTAAGGACTTAGGGAAATAAATAAAGTGATAGAACAAAGGATGAACAAATGAACTAATTGAACCTTGAACCAAAAAAGTTCAAAATTTAATGGTTCACAAGTTCAACGGTTCAAAGGAAGTGCTAGACAAAGGAAGGAAGTGGATGTCTCCAGAGACTAGTTCAAAGGGATGGTTCAACCAAAGAGAAAGAAAGTGAGTGAACCAAGAAATTGATTTAACTAAGAAAGTTATTGAACCAAGAAAGTGATTGAACCAAGGAAGTGATAGAGCCAACGAGCTGAGAAGGCCACCCGAACCATTGAAATAGTGAACCAATGACGTCCCTGTGGACGTCGAATTCAAGACAATGAAATATCCATTGATTTTCAAATGTGGTGAGTAACCTAAAAACAAATTCAGTGACCAGGTAAAGAGGGAGCTGAAAGGCCAGTAGAAAAGGGAAAAGATAGCTTGAGAGATCAAATTGCAATAAAAAAGAGGGGAATGACTAGAAATATCTATGCAAGGGTTATTCCAGTAGGTGAAATAGTCCATCAAGTAGATATTTGATCTTGTAAGCATTAAAGGTGTAAACTATTTTTCTCCATGAAGTAAAGGTGAAGTGGATAATTGCACAAATATTTGGTAAAGGACCAGATGACCCAGGCCAAAGAGAAGACATTTGAGTTGAATCAACACACCACAGTTAAGATAGTTGCCCTATTCCATCATGGTCCCTTAACAAAACTAAAAATGTATTCAAGGCATTGAATGCAGCATGGGTCATTCCATGGAACAAAGTGCCAAGCCTTTCTTTGCTACTATATATTGTAATCTCTTGTTTTATGCAAGAAGGATCTCTCTGATATAGAAGTAAAACTCTACCCAAATTGAGAGGTTATTACTGAGACTTTGAGCTCAGATTGTTGATCATATTTCTTTATTTGAATGAGAAAGAAAGTTACTTTCAAAATGTGTGTTGTTATATCTTATGCCATTTTAGGAGATTATTCTTATGTCTATCTTCTGAATGCATTCTTGTCCAGTCAATGAAATAAGCAGAACTAGTGGAAGTAATCAGGAAGGTGTCCTGAAGTGAACTGTGGAGAGACTTTGTGCTACCATAATTTCCTTTAGTGTGTTTATCTATTTTTTATTCCTATGTAAATGACCTTGGGATGACTTTGTGCCTTCATTGTCCTTCATATTTCACTCTTGGGTAGTCAAGGTGGAGACTTTGTGCTACATCTCAGTCTATTGGTTACTACACCCCTGTTAACAGTTACTTTTCACTACCTGAAAGAACTCCTGCTATTTTTTACAACACCACTTATGAAAAAAGAGAAGTGCCTTCATTGTCTTCACCAAGATTTCTCTTTTGCTTATGAGCATCATCTCTAAATAGAGAGAGATGGATGGTGTTATCCTACCATGAGTGTTATTTTTAGCTTATATATAGTATATAGCTACACATAGTTAAAAGGGAACCTCCCCTTGATGAGAGGAGAGATTTGTCCCCTTTTGATGTGGTAAAAATACACATCTAGATGACCAATATCCCTATGCTATGTTAAAGAGACCTATTTTTATCATCAATTATCTAGTCACAAAATATTCACCCAACAGATAACATAGGTGTCATGTCATAAATTAGATGGTAAGGTATCTATGTATATTTATGCCAATCTATTTTACATCAAAGGGAATTATATGTTCTAGATTCTATAATTTGGGTCTACCTAATGGATGACATATATGGGATGATTTCTAGAGGGAAGAAGATAATGGGGTCAATTATTTTATTAAGTTCTTAGATATATGAGAAGTTATCAATGTACTAACTAGTTAGGTTACCCCATGTGGTCGATGATCAGTCTCTTCGAGTGCACAAGTGGAAAAAGGATCAAGTATTATAGGCGATACTCGATGTGATAGTGTTATAGATAGTCACATGAACATATATCATGTGGTAGTTGTATGGGCACATCATGATAATATGGTTATGTTGGAGGAAAGTGTTACCAACATTAGCATGAGCATAGATTATAGATCACTACACTTGGTGAATAGATCCACATTAATTAACATGCATACCAAGACAATTAGGACTACCTCACCTAGAATCTATGATATAGGTGCCCATATTTTGGTCTAGACAATCAAGAGAGCTGAGTGGGAGAGGAAGAGTGGGACAATCAGTTGTTAGACTAAATATTAGATTACAGTGTGAGAGGCCATGGATAGGTCAAGCATAATGGCTAGGAAATAGAGAGGAGATGGATGTAAATTCAAGAATTCTATAGGTCCCATAACTAAAACCATAGTAAGAGGAGTGGAGACCACCTTGAGTGATCCATCGATAGAGCACTAACATTGAGAAAGCATAGGGGGTGGTCATCCAAGATGATCCATTATGTAGCCCAAGATAAATTTTGGATATGGGTGATAGAAGTACCACTTAAGTGTAGCTTGAGATGAGCATAGGTGGTGACCCCTAGGTTCACATTAGCTGGGAAGCAGCTTATAGATGAGGTACTTAGAGGATGAGATGATGGAGAGATCATGATTAGTGGTTGTGAAGATGGGGAGATGGTGATAGGTGACACGTAGATAGGTAATAATAGATGGTTGAAATTTTCTTAAGCTTTTTGAGATAGATTATATATATATATATATATATAATATCTATTTGGTTTGAATTTTATAGATCCTATAGAGGAGGAGACTAGATGGGGATGTTTGAATGAATCTATGCTTATTATTTTAGAATGGGAAAAGAAGAAACTAAGTATAGGTATTGTTAAAAAACATGTTTGATTGTGCATGTGTTGGATTAGATGATTGTCAATAACTCCTCTTTATATTAGGAGGATGACCTATAAATACGAAAGAACTAAAGCAAATTTATTTTTTAGATAGATAGTTGAGTGGTTTGCCTAGCAATAGCTAGATCCTAGAATCAAGAGCTTCCTTAAAGGCTATCAATCCACACATTTCAAATAATTATGTTTATAAGTAGAAAAGAAAGTACTTGCATAAATTAAAAAATGTACTAAAATTGAACACAAGAGATACTTTCCAGATAAATATACTAAAAAGAATTAAAATAGTGATAAGCTAATTACTACTAGTGTTGGGTGATTAGGGTCTACTTTAGAAAATTAGGTAGGGGTCTATGAATAGGTAGGGACATAGAAAATTAGATTTTATTGGTTGTAAGTATGTGAAAATAGCTTGATAGAATTTATTTTCATAGTGATTGTTAGTGGTTAGGCTGACCATCGATGGTTAAGATGACCATTAGTGGTTAGGGTGACTGTTGATGTTTGAACATGCTATCGGTGGTTGAGACAGCTATTGATGGTCACTATGTGTATATTTGGGTTAGTGAATGGTTGATTGATGGGATCATAAAGTGGTATTTTAGAAGATGGGTTAGTGTTAGGCTAAGTGTAAAAGGAAAATAAAGTATTGAATGATGGAAATAAATTACTTGTATTATAGAGAGTTGATCAAGTGATTGATTAAGGTGGTGGATTCATTAGTGGATTCTGACATGATTTTGATAGAGCAATATTACTTAGCACTTTGGCGGATTTATAGTAAAAAGTTGTCTCTTTGACATAGTAGTTGGTTTGATAGATTGATGATGATAATTAACTTGAAAAAAGAGAATTATAGATTCACATGATCTTGATAGAAATTTTAGATTAATTTCACCTCCCTTTTCATATCTTCTTATAGGCAAGGCAAGAGAGTTGAAATAAGATGTAAATTGGGCCTTCTAATTATAACTAATTTATGAAATATATCATACATGGATTTAGATGAGTTATATTTAGAAAAGTAAGGTAAATGGTTTGTATGTTAGGTGGCTAAGAATTTACACCCTAAAAATTGATGGTCAAGGTGACCATCGGTGGTCATCCTAACTATCGATAGTCAAGGGTGAAGGGTCAAAGTGGGTAAAAGGATAAGTTAAACCATTTTAGTGAAACTAACTATGGGTTTAGCTTGGTTAGGGGTATAAGGGTTGGATTGGTCCCAAGGGGATCCTAAGGTGGTCTAGGGGTACTTCAATACTCACAATCATGGTGTGTGTATTGTTTATGTCTATATTTTGCCCATTTTTGTTATGCAGCTTGAATTGACAAGTTACAAAACAATAATGGATTGCTAGTC
This sequence comes from Torreya grandis, assembly GCA_037957365.1. NCBI lineage: Eukaryota > Viridiplantae > Streptophyta > Pinopsida > Cupressales > Taxaceae > Torreya > Torreya grandis. The sequence goes on from JARHVA010006432.1 coordinate 146,677, forward strand.
AAAGGTCTGATTACCCTAAGTATGGGAGGAGGTGTTCCCCCTTAAACTAAAATTAAATGAGGTAAAAAAGAGTCAAGTAAAAGTTTGATAAGTTGGATGATGGTGGTGACAAAGGTAGACATCATCAAGGTGGGTGATAGGTGGGGAACTAAAGCACACATAAATGCATAAAGGGTGACAAAAAGGTGTGATAGCCAAGATCATGCATAAACTAAGTTTCCAAGTTGGTAAAAATAAGGGTTTGAATTAAGAAGAATAGGGTTTGAATTAAGAAGAGTAGGCATAGCTAATTTGGTTAATCCTATAAAGTTTTTTAGATGATGTTCATGTTTTGGTGGGTATCTAAGGCAAGAAGTTCTCCTAGTGAAAACACAAATCAGTCAGGTGTCATGGGTATCCAAGGTAGGAAGTGCTCTTGAGAAGACATAAGTAGGTTAGGTAAGCATGAAGAGTTGCCAGGTTAAAAGGGTTAACATGGTAATTTTATCATTGTTGTCAATGGACTAAGAAAAAAGTGTCATAAAATATGCACTAGTTTATTCAAAATGTACTAATCACCAGGGTAACAAGGAGGTCAGGGTCGGTGGAGAAGGTAGTCTTCATGGATGATTTGAGTTGATGTGATTCTAATTAAGGAAGGTTTATAAAGATAAGAGAAAAAAAAGTGGGCCCACCTAACCATCAATGTTCAGGTTCCCTAAGGGAAACCATCAATGATCACCCTGATCATTGATGATTAAGGGAAACCCTAAAATTCTATGTGCTAAAATTGAAAAATTAAATCACTTTTCACTCATTTTTATTTTTGATTATCATGTTATGATTAAATTGATTACTCATGGCTTGATTTCTAGTGGATGAAAGTTTTTTGAGGTAGATAAAGGTGATCAGTCAGGATGTAGGGACCACATGGACACGTATGAGGAAGAGTAAGCCTATGGCTAACTCCATAGTGGAAATTAAAAAAAAAAGGTATGGGATGATATTAAATTTGATATCCTATCTTGGTTTTGAAATTGCATTAGGATTAGGGTATGTTTAAATTAGTGGGTTTGAATTTTTATTCCCTAGGTAGGGTTTTTTATGGAATTTGGGTAAATATGTGAGTGAAATTAAAAATTAATTAGGTGGGTAGGTGAGATAAGGTGGGTAGGCATATTAGGGTAATAAATTAGGATGTTTGATTGTATTTGAGGTAGTTTTAAGGTAGGGTAGGGTTTGGGTGTTCTATCCACAAAACACCCATAGTGACCATCAACAGTCAGGATTGACCATCAAGGGTTGATATCCATAGAAAAATGGTTGCCTGATCATTAGTGCACCATGATCATTAGTGATTGACTAATGTATAACTTATAGTTTTTGAGGTTAAATTTAGTAGGTGATTGGGTAGATGGGTAGGATAAATAAGGAAATAAGTTAGTTTCTTAAAGGTTAAGGTAGGGTATGGTAGGTGATATTGGTATAGGTGACTAAGCCATGTTTTTGAATTAATGTAGGCTAGGGAGTAGATGTAGAAGCATGATAAAGTATCATGTATCATTATAGTGATATAGTAGGGGATGACCCTAGCTGACTGGGCCCTTATGGAGGACGTTAGGTTCACAACAATGAGGCATTATCAACATGTGCCTTAGGATGCATCTATGGTCATAACACTCATTGAGAAATGGGATCCCACTAAAACTACCTTATTATTGTCAATCGATGAAATGAATATCTTAATAAAGGATGTACATAGGATTATATGTCTTTTACTCTAAGGTGATCTGATCTTCCACAGAGCATGAAGAGTAGGAAGAGCTCATGGATATTCTATATAGAGATGATAGTGATCAAGTTTGATGGCATGCTGGTAGGTTTAGATAAAATAAGCTATATGGGAGGGCACCAAGTGAGAGGAGACTCATGACCATGCTCATGATGGCCTTCTCTTACTTTGCTCTTCTTGACTTGAACAGTGGGTGATTCAAATATTTTTTATTGGTGGTGTCGGTGGAGATATTACTAGGGTAGATTGTGTTTGGTTGGGTACCTATTTTATTGGTCTAGATATACATGGAGACGTAGGGGTTCAAGGAACATAGGATTTATTGTATCAGTGTCATCCTAGTTATTCATTATTGGGCTTATTAGCATATTTAGGTGTTGAGGCTAGTGTGATCATTTTGGGTAAGGTATATATAGATTGAGTTCCCAGTTAGATTTATGTAGTGGAAGGGTGACTTCATTGCACTAGGTGTGGGGGAAGGATTCCATGATGTTAATTGGTTTAAGGATGAAATGGGTCTACTAGTGACTAGAGACATCACCTAGAGACCTTATGTTCAATTTCGAGAATGGCTTGGGTATAAGAGGAAGACATTTTCACTATAAAGCTATAGATGGATACTTATTTAGAGGGATGGAGAGGTGTATCTAATCCCATTTGAGATGGTGAAGAGGTAATTTTGACTTATAAAATGTATTTTGAGTGCATTCCCTAGATATAGGCATAAAGACTTTGATATTTTGTTACCAGATCCATATCCCATGCTAACTTTATTAGACCATGAGGATTTGTCAACTAGGGAATAGATAGATGATACCAAGTTTGTAGATGGGTACATGGAATGGTATTAACCATTATAAGTAGTATAAAACATTAGTGGGTATGATGGAAGTTTGAGGTCGATGGCTATGAACCTAGTTGAGAGAGGAGGTTAGAGAATATAAGCACAAGGGGCCAACCTTATTACATATGTATAAGTTATATTATTATAAGGGTAAGTAGCCACCTTAAATGGTTATGTTGATACCTTATAAGATTAGGCTACTACTCTCATAGGTGATAGGGACCAGGCATGGTATTCACTCACCTTGGTTACACAAGAGAGGGAATCTCTATGGTAGAGAGGAGGAAGAGCAATGGTAACATAGATAGGACCATCGAGCACCATCCCCATGGTATGATACCTAGCTATAATGAAGGAACTATGGTCTTACGAGGCCATAGTTTTGACATAGTGTCTACATGAGCCTTGATGGGGTGAGTATAGATCTAGTTTGGAAAGTGGTGTCAGTATAGTGACATTAGGTCAATGGGAAACATCTATATCTTGATAGATAAGTACATCTAAGGGATCAACAAGTATAACAGGTGGGCATGCATAAGGATCCAATGGTTCTCTAGGAGATATTGGTGCCCCTAGGGCATATATAAGGTATGTCTAGATTATGACATGTGCATATCATTTTGATTCCATCCTATGAGTGGATGTGGTGAGATGTACATTTTGAGAGAGCCATGTATATCTACATGTACACATTGCACTATTTGACTCACAAGTGATATATATGGTCATTGTTTATTAATCATACTCATGGTTTGCATTGATGTTTAGTGTTTATGATGTGGTGTTAAATTTATTATGTATTATGCTTATCTTATGGATGTTAGGCAATGATGTAGACTTAGCTTTCTAGGCATGATATGGCTTTGATTTATGGGTATGATTCTTGTTTGGTTATGAGATGCTAAATCTTCATGAGTATTTGGATTTCATTTTTTAGATTTCAGACATGTGGTGGAAAGTGGTTGATTGTTTTAATTGCTTATGGATGTTATGATATTATCATGTTCATTATGATTTTGATTATGGTTTTTGTTAATTTGATTTGAAGATAAAATAAATGAGGTAGTTTAATCAAAACACTAGATGGGAGAACAAAGAATGTAATCAAGAGACTAATGCCTTAATGAAAATATCAACTAGTCATGACCAAATAATAAGAGTGCACGATGATTCTTCATTGATAAGGACTAAAATAAAAATTCATGATAGAATATTTGGTCACATTCATGATAGAATGGTGTCACTATGAAGGATGAGGGTTAGTTTCACCAATAAGATCTAGACTTCATTGCAATAAGGTCTAGAAATTAGTAGAAGAATGAAGACTATGGATAGGTGTATTATTGACACTTAACACACTTTTTCACATAATCATAGTAGTCTTGGTTAAGGGTAGCCTAGTAATAGTAGAGGCAAAGGATACATTTAGCTAAGGTGAGGCCACTAGAGTTTCCTTCATAGATTCTGTCATGCATTTCCTTGATAGCATGAGAGGCTTCTTGACTACGTAAGAAATGGAAGAGAATATCATCAAAGCCATGTTTATAAAGGATACCCCATAGTGTGGTATAATGTGAGGTACTCTAGATAAATTATCTATGAGCATTCTTAGAAAGACCAAAAATAATTATGGTAAAGTTGAGATAGCCAAAGATTTGTTGATATCAAAGGTTAGTTTGGGTCTCCTCCACATTAAAAATGGTGGGAGAATTTGGTTTAACATAGGAAGGCTAGGTGTGTCTATAGATAATGATAGATATCTTAGAGTTGGAAGGTGTAGATAGTATCTAAGAGGTAAGGAAACTAATGATGTTAGTAAAATTATTAGTAGATTATAGGGTTGATTGGATGTGATAGTGTTTAAATGATGTTATGAATTCATCAACTAGTTGTTCATACTCTTATAGGATATCATTCTTAAACTGGTAAGAGCCATTGTTTTGATTGACCACAAGTTAGCAGTCACCAATGATGTTGATTATTTTGACTCTTAGTGCTAAGGTAGTTTTAAGGCCTATCACTAGGGATTCATACTCAGCCATATTATTGGTACATTCAAAATCAAACTTAAAGGACAAAGGGAGAGGTTCACCATCAAAGGGTATATGGATGATACCCACTTCATCCCCACACTAAAACTTTGATCTATCAAAGAACATGTTGACCTGATAGGTGAATTCTTCTTGAGAGAGGGTCATGATGAAATCATTGGATAACTCAAGAGGAAGAGGTTGGTTGTTTGCTAATGGTGCTTTTACCAAATGGTTGGTAATGATTTTCCCCTTAATTAACTTTTGTTGAAGGAAATCAAGGTCAAACTTTGATAAAAACATGAGCCATTTGGCCATACATTGGTTTTGGTATGGATTAGAGTGCATGTAATTAAGTGGTTCGATATTGGTTATGACATAGATTTTATGGTTAAGAAGGTAGTGGTAGAGTTTGGTGGCCATGAAAACTAAAGCTAAGTAAAGTTTCCTGATATGGGTAAACCAAGTCTCATATTTTACAAGCATGTAAATAATGTAGTAGATAATTTGCTCTCTATGTTGGTTATATCAATTAATAAGCATTGCCCCTAAATAGTGGTTGGTGATGGAGATATAAAGGTAGAAAGGTTGTTCATCCTTGAGATGGGTGATGATAGGTAGGGACAAAAGATAAATTTTTAGTGAATTAAAGGCCTTTTAATAGTTGTTATTCCACTTAAAAGAGACATCCTTCTTCAGAAGGTGGTGGAAGGGTTGACATTAGTTCAAAATCTAGGAGATAAAATGACAAATGGATTGAAGCTTCCCTTACAAGATACATAGTTGCTTAAGGGTCACTTGAAGAAGCATGTCAAGGATGGATTTGATCCTAGTAGGATCGACTTAAATTATGCAAAGGGAGATAATGAAACTAATAAGCTTTCTTGGCAAGACCACAAAAATACACTTCTTGGAGTTTAGGTGGACATGGTAATAGATAAGTCACTCAAAGATGATCTTAAGAATATATAAATGGTAATTTTAGAGTTTGTATTTTTTGAGAAGGTCATCCACATAGTCATCTACAATCTTATGAATGAGGTCATGACATGTAGGTAGGTTGCACCAACATTCTTTAACGTAAAAGGCATGAATCTCTAGGATAAGTTTCCCATGGGGTGGTAAAGGTGGTCTTGTAATGATCTCTAGAAATAAATAATATTTGATTGTATCCTCAAAATCCATCCATGAGAGATAACATCTAGTGCTTAACTTTAATATCAACTAGCTAGTCGATGCTCGATAGGGGAAAGTTGTCCTTGGGAAAAGATAGGTTAAGGTCAAAAAAGTCCACATAAATGCATAGTCTCCCTATGTATTTGGTGATAGGCATGATATTTAAGACCCATTAAAGATAGTCAATGGGTTGAATGAAATTGATAATGTTGACCATTTTTTACCCAATATGCTAAAAATGGTCCCCTTCTTCCCCTACTATTCTAGGCCAATTATTTTTTTGATTTTGCACAAGTCCAATAATTTCTATAGACTCTGCAGGTCTATTTCTATGGACTCTACAAGTCTATTCCTATAGACTCTATAGGTCTATTTATATGGACTTTACAGGTGAAGTTTCTATAGATTCTATAGAGAAGTTTTTTAATGGACTTTGCAGGTTAGTCTTTTGGTGCATGAAGAATCAGTTCAGAGATTGTTGGGTTTTACAAGGCTTTTTCGAGCTCTTATCTGAAGAAAAATCACAAGGTTGGCATCACTGAACCAGTGAACCAGTTTAATGCCTTGGTTTAAGTAGTCTTGGTTCATCACTTGGTTTAATCGATAGGTTCAATGCCTTGGTTCAATCGGTGGGTTCAACGCCTTGGTTCAATCAGCGGGTTCATCATTTGGTTCAAACACTCGGTTCATCAGATGGTTCAATGAGCTTGGTTCAAAGGCTCGACATGTAGTGTTGAGCTGTTAAACTAGTTCAACCATTGGTTCAATGGTTAGTTCAAGTGGGAAAGGTTCAAAGGATTGGTTCAATAAAGGCTCGATGTGTAGTGTTGAACTATTGAACCAATGAACCATTTTTGGTTCAATGGGTCAGTTCAATGGCTTGGTTCAAAGGAGCATCCCAAAGCTGAAGGGTAGGTGGCCTTGGGGAGGGCAGTTCTGGGTCCAAAATCCCTTGCAGAGGGTAAGGGGAATTTCAAAGGCAGTCAAAGGATTTCCAAGGGCATGAAAAGGACTTAAGGCTTTGAATTCCTTTAGACAAAAAGTTTGAAGGAATTTGGAGGAAGGCCGCCAGCACAAAGAAAAGCCAAGGAACCCAAAAGAAAAGGACAAGGATAGGGACAATGCTCACAGACTTTTTGTCTATGGGAAAATTGTCCACAAGGAAAAACCCATCAAAAAAGCCTGCAAAAAAGGACCCAATGAAATTAGCCAAGGACGGTGACGTCTAAAAACCATCAATTTTAAGGAGACAGACTAGCCATTGGGTATTTAATTACAAGATGATGGCTGCGTGAACGTCAATTTTAGGACAATGAAATAGCCATTAGTTTTTTGAATTACTTGAGCACCAACCATGAAAAGAGCCCAAGGAACGTAGTGACCCACTAGAAGATCACCCACGAGGGTTGAAAGAGTAGAAGGAGACAAATCAGGAAGAAGACAAGGTGTAGAAAGAGACAAAGCAGTACCAGTGGTAAAGGGAAGGTGTTTTATTGCTAGATGGACAACCAAATAGTGTAAATAGTAGACAAGCCACGTAAATGCCTTGAAGGGAGTAGTCTATTTGTAGAAAAGAGGTGCAACCATGTTTTCACATTAAGGTGGAATGCCAAAGTCAAACCAAGAGCCAACAATCAAATGGCTTCTTCTTCCCAAGGTTCAGAATGCACATGGGTCACTTGGAAAAAGAGCACCAAAATATTTCCCAAGAAGTGCCAAGTTCTCTTCCTCTTTCTATATATTGTAAAAATTTATCATTTGAGAGGGATCCACTCTCTTGGCCTTAAGGGGAAACTCTGCCCCAAAATATCTTGGGCTTGTAAGGCAGAACTCTGCCAGATTTTACCTTCAATCAAGACTTAGCATTTTTACCTCCATCTAGGCTTACACTCACACATATGTCTATGTTTTATTTTGTGTTAAGTCATTGTCTTTGATGATTTTAAAAAAATGACTCCAGCATGTCTAGTGTATTGTGAGTTTCTTTTCTGTAGGTCTGCCAGAAGTGTCTACAGTAGGAATATAGTTGCATGTGAATAGGCTATCAAGGTGTGTCTCAGAACACCTTTGCTAATTCCTTCCTCCCTATATTTCCACAGACCCCTAGTTGACTATTGCAGAAAAGCTTCCCACTTTAGATGAAGTTATGGGTGCTTCTTTTCGGTGAAAAGTGTATATTCAAGTTGGGTGGGTCACATTTTTTGGTGTATTACCTTTTCACTTTTAGGCTTAGGTTCTATTTTCAGCATCTCTCTCTCCCTTTTCATCCCCCCTTTTTTCATTTTTATTTGTTAGTAGTAGGAGAAACCAAGGCCTAAAATATACATCAAAGGGAGCTAGCCCTCATCTAGATACTCTCCCCTCTAGCTGCAATAGTCCCATAGGCAAGAGGGGAGTTTCCATTATTGTGTGTGGAAGGGTGGTAGCTTGGCCTCTTGCCCTGGGTGCAATCCATTACGTCAAATTTTTTTGGCACGCCTGGTGGGACCAACTAAGACAAGTTTTTCCAAAGAGTTGAAGAATTTTTTGTGTGTCTTCAACTAGCCAGCCTTTGGAGGCTTTTACATTAACACCAATGGTGATTCTAAGTTGAATTAGCTAGTTAACCAACCTGGTGCCATCAAATATCACTTTTTGTATGTATAACTCCTTTGCACTAAATCATGGACTTTGTATTCCTTCATACGACTATGATCAAGCTCCAGATATTTATGTAATCCCCTCAAGCAGCTCTCCTAGTTGCCCTTCAATGATAAGGGAGGTGGCGGTAGAGTTTGAGAAGTAGGTAATGGAAATCGACAGACTGGATGAGCAGTATGATTATCAGTAGGAGTTGATGTATAAAGAGGCATGTTTATTCAAGCAAGTTAAAGCCTTGCAATCCATGGATGAGGAGGTAGTAAAGTGGAAGAATCCATTCATGTAAGGTAGTTAGCCTTGCATGCCCCCTCCTATCCTAAATACAGCCCCCTCTTGTGCACCAAATCCTTTTTACCAGATGGCACTTGCTCATTCTGGCTAATCCGATGCATCAGTCAACCCTACTCTTAACCCCATGTGCCTAGCCTTCAAGCATCAAAGGGAATTGGAGCAGCCTCCCATGGAGATGAACTTTCTAAATTCCTTAGATCATGAATTTTCTTTTGGGGGGAACTTTATGAACCAACAAATCTCTCTTGAAACTGCTCCTACTCAACATGATGATGCTAGTGACCTCTAAGAAAGAATCTTTCAGGATAATGTAGCCAATAAAATTGAAGTTTTAGAGGCTAGGATATGACTACTCTGTGAAAGAGAGATAGAACTTCCAGACCTTATAGAGGAGCCCTAGGACCTTGGAGAAAACAAATTTGTTGCCTATTCACATAAGCAAAATTCCAGTTCCAAGATCCTGAATTGGAAGAAAATAGTAGAATCATGGGGCAGGAAGGAGGAGAAGAAGAGTTTTTTTCAAAACCTTGAAGAAGATGAGGCTACTCTTGCTCACGATGATGCTGGTGACCTCTAAGAAAGGCTCTTCCAAGAAGATATGGCCAAGAGAATTGCAGGTTTGGAATCTAGAGAGAGATTCCTCAGCCAATGTGTGATGGATGGTTCAAACCCAGTAACACATTCTATGTCTAAACACACCCCATCTACACACTTCCAAGAGAGTTATCAGGACACACCTGATATCATTGAAGTGTTGACCAAATTGAAGGAGGAGATTCATTTGATTCTAGCTCAAGGACTACCTCTTCTTCCACATGGTTTTTTTAGTTCACCCCTTCTCAAGGGAGAACCTATTCTATAGGAGGTGAGTGAGGAGAAAAAGATCCAATCTATAGCTCTTCAGGAGGCTATCATGAATGAAAATGAAAAGGAAATCATCATCAATACTCCTTGTGAAGACCTAATCAATAATGGAGAGGACACAGGGCATACATACATGTAGATGTTCTAGCAATATGAGGAGGAACATAAGCATGGTGAGCTCTCTCCCCTTTGTTTGATGAACTTCCTTATTGTTTTGATGAGGAGGACTACTATGCCAAAAAGATTGAGTTGGAAGAGGATTAGGAGAATATCTTTGAACATCTAAAGATCTTAATCTTTAAGGAGGAAAAGGAGAGGCCTATGTTCCTTGAGGAAAGCCTTAACGAAAAGAGTTTTGAATAGAGAGGTGATGTTCTATGGGATGAGAAATCAGTTTGTGATTCCATTTCAGACATCACAACTATCACCCTTCTTTAAGAAGGCCAAGAGGGAGCAGAGGATGAGTTTGGCATGATCTCCAATGAAGCAGTAGGAAATAGGTCAAACCATGATGCGTTACAGAGGGACTATGTAGATCAAAGGGGTTATGGTGATGAGCCAGCAACCATAGATTTCTTGGTGATATGCACCAACATGAAGGACCAGCATTCAACAAGCTTTTAGGAACAAATAGAGTATGTATATGTCAGAAGCATGTCTAAATCTGATCCACTCGGATACCAGCCAATCTAGGTGATAGGCAAGAGGAGTAGGTTACCAAATCTCCTTTTCATTCAACCACTTGTATGGCACCATGAGTCTTCTTGCCAAGAAGGGGACTTAAGAAGTTTTCCATTTGATTTAGGAGGGAAACAGATGTACCTGGTTAGCTGTATATAGTAGTTATTTTTAGTTTCATTTCCTGCTTTCCCTAAGTGTAGTTTGCACAAGTAGTTTTTTAGTCTTGTGTGTGCTTTCCCTTGTATTTGGGGTAAAAAGATTCATGTTTGATTCTTGGATCTTTTGGGGCTATTGCTAACTTTCTTCAAAGTTGCATTCTGACTTCATGTCCAATGGACTACAAGGCAAGTGGTATCTAAGCATAACAGGCATGCTTCCCCTAGGAGTCACCAATTTATTGACCATTTTTTTCCCAATAGGCCAAAAATTAGTCCCCTTCTTCCCCTACTATTCTAGGCCAATTCATTTTTTGATTTTGCATAAGTCCAAAAATTTCTACAGACTCTGTAGGTCTATTTCTATGGACTCTGTAGGTCTATTTCTATAGACTCTGTAGGTCTATTTCTATGGACTCAGTAGGTGATGTTTCTACAGATTCTACAAAGAAGTTTTTCTATGGACTCTATAAGTTAGTCTTTTGGTGCATGAAGAATCAGTTCAGAGAGTGTTGGGTTTTACAAGGCTTCTTCAGGCTCTTTTCTGAGGAAAAATCAAAAGGAAGGTTGGCATCATTGAACCATTGAACCATTTCAATGCCTTGGTTCAATGCCTTGGTTCAATTAGTCTTGGTTCATCACCTAGTTCAATCAGTGGGTTCAATGCCTTGGTTCAATCAGTGGGTTCAATGCCTTGGTTCAATCAGTGGGTACATCATTTGGTTCAAACACCAGGTTCATTAGGCAATTCAATGAGCTTGGTTCAAAGGCTCAACATGTAGTGTTGAACCGTTAAACTAGTTCAACCATTGGTTCAATGGTTGGTTCAAGTGGGAAAGGTTCAAAGGCTTGGTTCAACAAAGGCTTGGTGCGCAGTGTTGAACCATTGAACCGTTGAACCAATTTTGGTTTAATGGGTCAATTCAATGGCTTGGTTCAAAGGAGCATCCCAAAGCTAAAGGGTAGGTGCCCTTATAGAGGGTAGTTCCAGGTCCAAAAGCCCTTGTGGAGGGTAGGAGGCATTCCAAAGGTAGCTGAAGGATTTCCAAGGGTACAAAAAGGACTTAAGGCTTTGAATTCCTTCAAACAAAAAGTCTGAAGGAATTCAAAGAAAGGCCACTAGCATAAAGAAAAGCCAAGGAACCGAAAGAAAAGGACAAGGATAGGGACAATTCTCATAGAATTTTTGTTTGTGGGAAAATTGTTCGTAGGGAAAAAACTTGCAAGAAAAGCCCGTAGAAAAGGACCCAACAAAATCTTCCAAGGATGGTGACATCTTAAAAGTAATCAATTTTAAGGAGACAGACTAGCCATTGGGTATTTAATTTCAAGATGACAGCTGTGTGAACATCAATTTTAGGACAGTAAGATAGCCATTAGTTTTTTGAATTACCTGAGTGCCAACCATGAAAAGAGCCCAAGGAACACAATAACCCACTAGAAGATCACCCCCGAGGGCTGAAAGAGCAAAAGGAGACAAAGCAAGAAGAAGATAAGTTGTAGAAAGAGACAAAGCAGTCCAAGTGACAAAGGGAAGGTGTTTTATTGCCAGATGGACAACCAAATGGTGCAAATAGTATTCAAGCCACATAAATTCCTTGAAGGGAGCAATCTATTTATAGAAAAGAGGCACGGCCATGTTTTCACATTAATGTGGAACACCAAAGTCAAAGTAGGAGCTGACAATCAAATAGCTTCCTCTTCCCAAGGTTCATAATGAACATGGGCCACTTGAAAAAAAAGTGCCAAAATCTTTCCCAAAAAGTGCCAAGTTATCTTCCTCTTTCTATATATTGTAAAAATTTCTCATTTGAGAGGGATCCACTCTCTCAGCCTTAAGCCAAAACTCTACCCCAAAATCTCTTAGGCTTGTAAGGCATGACTCTGCCATATTTTACCTTCAATCAAGACTTAGCATGTTTATCTCCATCTGGGCTTGCACTCATGTATATGTCTATGTTTTCTTTTATGTTAAGTCATTGTCTTTGATGCTTTTCACAAAATGACTCCAACATGTCTAGTGTATTATGAGTTTCTTTTCTACAGGTCTACTAGAAGTGTCTATAGTAGGAATATAGGTGCATGTGAATAGGATATAAAATTGTATCTCAAAACACCTTTGCTAGTTCCTTCCTCCCTGTATTTCCATGGACCCCTAGCTGACTGTTGTAGAAAAGCTTCCCACTTTAGATGAAGTGTATGGGCACTTCTTTTTGGTGAAAAGTGTATATTCGGGCTAGGTGGGTCACATTTTCTGGTGTATCACCTTTTCACTTTAAGGCTTAGGTTCTATTTTTATCATCTCTCTCTCCCTTTTCATCCACCCCCCTTTTTTTCATTTTTATTTGTTAGAATTAGGAGAAACCAGGGCCTAGAAGATACATTAGAGGGAGCTAGCCCTCATCTAGAGACTCTCCCCTCCAGCTTCACCAATCCCATAGGTGAGAGGGGAGTTTCCATTGTTGCATGTGGAAGGGTGGGAGCTTTGCCTCTTTCCCTAGGTGTAATCCACTACGTCAACAAATAGACACAATATGCTAAAGCTCTTCTTTAATGAGAAGGGCTATGTGAGGATGGATGTGTCAAAGTTTTTATTTAATGAAATTGGCATCATGGTTGGTGATGATGTTTTGGGTATCAATGATGGGGCCAATTATATGCATGTGGCTATAAGACCAAGTGAAAGATATTATATAGTCTTGGAGGAAGGATGGGAAGTCCTGAAGCTCCTCAACATGAAGTGATTGGCCAATTTTGACAATGCAGGGGTTGTCCAAAGTACCCAAGTTGATATCCATGGTGGATCCATTTAACATGGTTAAAGTCTTAAGAGGAAGGTATTTATGGATGGAATAATCTAGGGCACCCAAATAGGTGAGAATAGAATCATCATCCTAGTATTGAATAGTGTTAATGATAGGAGAGTATTCTCTCTCAGGATGGGTCAAAGGGATGGTTACCATTACCCCTTCCTTTTGATAAGTTAAGGGTTCGAGGTTGATCATGTTGAAAAAAAAAATTAAGGTGGGATTATATCATCATCCTCATAAGTAAGTGGGAGAGAAGTTGTCAAGGAATAGGTGTCTTCTTCAATAATGGTAAAGTGGTGTGTTTGGTTGATGGATTTTTTTTAGACAAGGAAGCTAATGAGCTAAAGGTGGAAGATGACAAGGTTAGTAACCTGGGTATTGTCGGTGTGGTGAAGAGAGGTGTGTCAAAAAGTAACTAAGAATGTGTAACCAAACGAGATGGTGGGTTTTTCTAGAGATAATGGGATTATTACTCAAGGTAGAAGGATGAGGCCCCAAAATGGAAGGAAAGGTTGAGGGAGGTAAAATTTGAGGTTTCAAGGATTTAGGTGGTTTTAAATCCTTGGTGGCTTTGGTTTGATTCTTAGTTAGTGGGTTTGAAGACGTTAGGTATACTTTTACATATGGGTGACTAAGTCTTGGTGTAGGGAAGGTACCAAAGATTTTAGTTGATTTGACTAGGGTGACAAAAGGGGGTTTGGTTATTTGGGTTGTGGTTGACTTAGGTGGTTGAGGGTTGGTTGGTTTGTTAGATGTTTTAGTTGGTTTGGTAGGGTGGATATAGTAATAGGTTGGGTAATAGTAGTGGTAGGTTGGTTTACCAAATAAAGGGTAAAAATTTCTAGTCTAGTAGTGTAAGTGAGGCCTAGTTGCTACCAAAAGGTAGATCACTCTAAGTTGGGTTTGGTATCAAACTCCAATCTATTGACTAGTCGAGAGAATGGTTTATAGATCAGTTTGGTTCTTTGGGTAGTGGGTTCAAGGGATATACCCATCGGTTGGGAAAGAGAGATGGTAACCTTGTCTTTTTCCTTAATCAAAGGCTATAAATTTAAGATACATGGCTCCTCCATGGGAATGATTTCTAGGGGAGGGGTGAGTTTTTTTATAGTTAAAGGTAAAGATAAGGTGATGATGGTTGGTTATTTTAATTTATTAGTTGAAAGAGTGGTTAAGGACTCCACTACTTTAAGAAGTGGAGGGGAGTAAAATGGTGTTTCCTTAATTTGGGATCCTAAAGGAAGGGAGGGTAGTCCACTATATCAATTGGAGGAGGTGAAGAACTAAAATATTGGGTAATTGGTGGTTTAATAATGAGTGAATCAAGAACCATATTAGTCATATGGGCATCATGAGAACACTTGACCTAGTTATTGTCATTATTAGTAGGAGCATCATTTAGGAAATGCTTCTTGAATATATCAAAGGCTTGGTTTGATGGTGCATTGGGGTTGTCTAATGCAAGCTTCCCCTTGTCAATGAGGGATTGGACAAGGATCTTGAAGGTGTTACATCTATTGACATTATGTCTTATTACCCAATGGAAGGCACACATATCATTATCATTGTACCAACTAGGTGTAAGATGAGAGGAATAAAAAAATTTAGGGGGTTTGACAAGAGGAAGTTGAATGATATTAGCCTTCAGTAACTTCTCTAGGATTGAAGCATAAAATTTTCCAAGTAGAGTGAATTTCTTCTAGTTGCTACGATTTTGGTTCCTCATGTTTTTATTTGAGGAACTAGAGGAATTTGATTGGTTGATGGATGGTGGAGGAAATTATTTAAGGAAAAATACATTCATGGTTCCTTTACCCCTAGTATTGGTATTGGATTGGTTTTGTAGGTGGAGTTCTTGTTTTTGAATTTTAGCTTCCCTTAATCAATGGCTTTGTTCTCTAACTTATGTTTTATGGTAAAAGCTTCATCAAAGGTCTAGAAGCTTTGGACACATAGTGTAGAGGATATATGCTTAGCACATCTCTAAGAAAATTGATCTATGAGTTTGGGTTTAGGCAAGGAAAAGGAAATTTGGTTAATTAAGCTCCTCTAATGAGCTATAAAATCAGCAATGAATTCATCATCAAACTGTCAAATAGATTAGAGGTCGGTGATAGAAACTTTCTTGAAGATATTGATCAAAAAGTGATCCAAGAAAGTTTGAGCTAGTTGGGTGAAGGAGAAGAAGGAATGCCTAGTTAAGGCACTATCCATTCTAATTTTGGTCTTGAAAAATACATAGGAAAAGTGTGAAGAAGGAGGGCATCATCATAGGCAATTAGATAACATGAATGCTCTACTGCCCTAAGGTGGTATTAGAGGTCTTAAACTAAAAAATAGAGAACTTGGGAGGTTCCCATTAAGGATAATATGGCTTAACATACACAGATGGGTGGATGGCCTCATTATAGATCTACTCATAGGATAGGAAATTGTGGGTCCCAAAGGTAGATGACTCTAGAGTTACTCATCTTTTCCATGAGCATATTCATTAATTCTATTTGGGGTGGTGAACCTAAAGGTTTTTAAGGTGCATACTATGGTTGAGGTTGAGTGACATATTGATAATTTTTTAGATGTTGAGAAGTTTCCAATATGTGTAAGTGGTTGCAGGTGGCTGGGTTGAATCCACATATGAATATGTGGCCATTGGTGGTTGTGTAAAGGGTATGTTTTGTTGAGTATGAGTGGGTGGTTGAGTTAGAAGTAAGGGATAAGTGGTAACCCTTATATCAATATGTGGTAAGGTAGAAGGTATGAGTGATACTATGTTTTAAACAAGAGTAAAGGTAACTAGAGGAATGTTAGTGGTGGTGGTAGTAGGTATTCCAACAATAATTGGAGTATGGGTAGGTAAAGGTTGGGTGGTGGATGTGTTGGAAGAATTTTTAGTTGGACTAGGAGGTATTTAGGTGTTATAAAGTTGAATAGGTTCATTTTTCATGGTTGTATTAGATGGGTTGAGAGCTAAGGTAGATGCTTGAGTAGGTAATAGTTGGGTGGTGATGGTAACAAAAAAAGAGTTGTTTAAAAATCCCAATGGCATACCATAGGGTAGATTAATAGGTGGTGATGAAATGGGTGTTCAATGAGCTACTGTGTTAAGGTAATACTATAAGGCTACTAGGTTATTATCCAAAAAGGTATCAAAGTCTAGGTTGCCTTAGGAAACTACTTGAGGCACACTTTAAGCCATCAAAATGATGACGATAACTCTTAACATCTAATATATATTTCATGGATGAAGAGATAGAGGAGACTAGATAATCTATAGATGGGTCTTTACTTGTTAAGTCTCTCCAGTATTGATGAGTAAGAACCATGCAAGTAGGATGAGGAGAAAACACAAATAATCTTATAGCTCAAATAGATAGAAAGTAAGAAAATGATCAAGGAAATCCAACTCACACTAAAGTACGTTGTTATGTGGTTAATTTTAATCTTATTTTTGTCTTATGCCTTATGTTATGAGAATGTGTGAGAGAAGTTAGCTTTTAGATCAGGGACTATAAAAGTAATCTATGGTTGGTTTTGGGTTGTATAGGTTCTTAAATGGAATCTATATTTGAATCAATACGTGGGTTAGTATTGGGGCCTATCCCCTCACTTCACACACTAAAATGATAAGGGTATCGAGTGCTTACCCGATATATATTGATTTTCAAAGTTTATACTCCACCAAAAAATTGATTTGCTTCTCCCCTTGGTAATGACCTCCAACTAGGATCACTATAAAAGGGTAAGGTTACTGCTAGGTTATGAAATCCTATTCAGGCCTTGTCTCAAGTTTATTTGATACTTAATTGATGAAAGTGGTTTAATTTAGTGTGTGCAACAAAAGTGATGCTATGCTAAAATCACTATGCCTTAATTCAAAGTGAGCTAAAATTAGAAGAAACAATGGATGGAATTAATTCTAAACCCAAAAGAGATTTTAGTTTCATTAATGAGAAAAAATAGAGATAAAAACATATAGATACAAAGAAAGGAAACCCAAATTAAAGACCCAAGGTACCACTAAGCATGTTAGAATGCTTCAATGAATTTTTGCTTATTATTTTAGAATGGGTAAATAATAAACTAAGTATGGATATGGTTGAAAAACCTATTTGATTATGTACACATTGGATTAAATGATTGTGAAGAACTCATCTTTGGATTCTGAGGTTGACCTACAAATAAGAAATCACTAAATCAAATTTGTTTATTAGATATATAGTTGAGTGGATTACCTAGTGATAACTCAATCATGGAAGCAAGAGCTTCCTTGGGGGTTATCAATCCACATGTTTTAAATAATTACATTTATAAAAATAAAAGAAAGTAATCTCATAAATAATCAAAAGGTATTGAAATTTAACATAAGTGATACTTGCAAGATAAATAGTCTAAAAATGATTAAAATAGTGATAAGCTAATTAATAATAGTGCTAGGTGATTAGGGTCTACTTTAGAAAATTAGGCAGGGGTCTGTGAATAGGAAAGGACATAGAAAATCATATTTGATTAGGGGTAGGTAGGTGAAAATAAATTTCTATAATTTACTACCCTAGTGACCATAGATGGTTAAGGTGACCATCGATTGTTGGACATACCATTGGTGGTTGAGACAACCATCGATGGCTATTATGTGTAGAACTAGGTTGGTGAGTTGTTGATTGATGGGATCACAAAGTGGGATTATTGGATATGGGATGGTGATAGATTAAGTGTGAAAGTTAAATAAAGTAATTGAATGTTATAAATTAAGTACTTATCTTATAAAAAGTTGATTGGGTGATTAATTGAGGTGGTATACTCACTAGTGGAGTCTAACATGAATCTAACATAGAAACATTACTTCAGGCTTTGGTAGAGTTATGGTAGAAAGTTATCTCTCTAACATAGTATTTGGTTCATCAGATTAATAATGATGATTGACTTGAAAAAAGAGATTTCTAAATGCACAAGATATTGATAGAAATTCTAGATGAATTTCACCTCCCTATTCCTCTCTTCTTATATGTAAGGTAAGAGAGTTGAAATAAGATGTTAACTAGGCCTTCTAATTATAAATCACTCATGTAATAGATCTCACATGGATTTGAATGAGTTATATTTAGAAAATTAAGATAGATGGATTACATGTTATGTGGGTAAGAAGTTGTACCCTAACCATCGATGGTCACGGTGACTATCGATGGTCGAGGGTGAAGAATCAAATTGGGTAAAAGGCTATGTTAAGCCATTTTTTTCAAACTAACTATGGGTTAGGCTTAGTTAGGGGTCAAAGGGTCATATTGGTCCCAAGGGGGTCCTAAGGTGGTTTAGGGGTACTTTGACACTCAAAATCATGGTGTGTGTATTTTTCATGTCTATAGGGGATCCCTAGTGAGGGGAGTACTCTATGAGATCTTTGATGAGGTGTTGATACCATATGAACCTACTATACTAGATGATCCTATGATACTATCTACCCCATCTTAGGAGAGTTAGTTTAAACTAGAAGGAGAGGCTATAAGGTGAGTAATGGTGCATAAGGATGAGTGATAGACACCAATATGGGTGGGAGAGGGAGAGGCACAAACATGGTAGGCCTTATCTCAGGAGAGAGCCATATATATGGCTACCATGACTCATATATCATAGGTTAAGGCCTAGATGGACAACCTATAGGGATAAGTGATAGGTTGGAGATATTGAATAAACTATTTATACCATAATATTCAAAAGGTATTGTCTAAGGCATCTATGTGTAGCATGTCTAGGCCATTCAATAGACAAGATAGATCCTAGCCCTAGAGCTAGAATGATGTATTTTTTAATTTATATCAAAAACACATGATATATATAAAGAGATATCATTTTGGTAGTTAGATGTTGATATTATGTGTTTGTATCATGGTTTTGGTTGTGGATGCATAGATATATTTATTTCTTGCACATGCATTTATCTTTTGTTTTATATGCTATAATAACTATATATGTTGTGGTTTATTTTATACATGCATGGTTAAAAAGAAATCGACAAAAAAGGACTTGGCTAAGTATAATCAATCAAAAACAAATGTAATACACACTATTTCATGTTGGAAAATGTGTAATAATATGAAATTATTAATTATAATAAACCAAAGGATGGTAAACAAAATGGCAAAAAGTTTGTTTTTAAACTAAGAGAAAAATTTGAACCAAATTAAAATAAGTAAAATCATACTCAATCATGTTGAGAAGTATAAAAATAATGAAATAAAATGGAAAATACCAATGGTATAAAAACAAATCAATTATTTCAATCAATCATGCTAAATCATGTTGGGAAGTCTAAAAAAAAACAAAATCTATAAAATTGGTCTTAAATTTATCACACTAATTGAAGTTGAGAGTAATGAAAATTTTAAGGAATGGGTGGATTCTTACATGAAATCAAAAAATAAGAAGATAAAAGTGAATGAGTAATGAAGTAAGAATAAAATATTCTAAATCAAGATGGGAAGCATGTCAATGACATGTAACCACATAATTATTCACATCTTATCTCATATTTGACACATGTAATTTTTGTTAGGTTGTGGAGCTAAAAGCTTCACTGTTATGTAGACATGGAGGAGTTGTTGAGTTGTAGAGCAACAGACGTTGGTAGGCCAACCGATGTCAGTCATATCTAGTGTACAGAGAAACTAGCATCAATCAGATATTGGCTGATGTTGGTCATCTCTAGAAAGATAGAGACTGACGTCGGTTGCCTGTGCAGTTCCAAAACTACTAGTTTCATGAACAGTTTATTTAATGAACTGGTTGTTTGCATGCAAAGACTAATTTTAGTCTTGGAGCTATGTGTCTAATTATTGTAATTAGAAGTCTAATTATTGTTTACATGGGATATATATAATAGACTCATGGGGATGTATTGTAATTAAGGACATGAAAGAGATCCTTCTGATTGTAAGATCTAGGTTTGCAGGTGTGCAAAACTAGGTTGATCTACAAGTTGTGCAAGATCAGGTTAGATCTACATGGTAAGTAAGATCATTTGATTTGTAGGTTGTTTCAAGTTTAATGGAGATCTACTTGGAGTACTTTGAGTACTTGTGTACTGGCAGTATTGTTACTGACTAGTGGAGGTGAACAACAACTCTATGTTTGAGTTGTTTGTTGTGACCGTAATTGAGAGAGAGAACTCTTGAAGGAGAGTTACTGGGAGCCATAGAGGTGTGGGAAGAAGAGTGTGGCATCTTCTTTATTGTATATTTATTTCTAGAAGAGTATTAATATAATTGGGTATTATCTCTCAAATTTTGTGTTGTTTCTAATTTCTAGTTACCTGTTACTTCTGGTTAAATTCCGTGTTTAGTTGCTTATGCAAAGGTAATAAATTATGCTTCTAACCCTGATAGTGGAATCAGAGCTGTTTGTTGTTCTAGATTCCTGACAAAGTGGTATCAGAGCGAGGTTGTACGGAGTAGGTTTGTGTTTGATTATAGGTCACTCTCAGGGGTTTTTGATTGAGTGGGAGTATAACAATGGTAGAAGAAAGTAAGCTAAGAATAGAGAAATTCAATGGCAAGAATTATCAATTATGGAGGATGTAGATAGAAGATTATATGTATCAAAAAGATCTGTACTTACCATTGGGTGGGGTTGCATGCAAGCCCATGGATATGAAAGATGAAGAATGGAATTATCTCGATCGGAAGGCTCTAGGATCTATAAGGTTGAGCCTGGCATCATCTGTGATTTCCAACTTATCACATGCTAAGACAATGGTAGATTTAATGGGATCTTTGAAAATTATATATGAAAAACCCTCAGCTTCGAATAAGGTATTTCTTATGAAGCAATTATTTAATTTGTAAATGTTGGAAGGTGGATCTGTACACAATCATCTTAGTGATTTCCATGGTTTGGTAAACCAGTTAGTTACAGTCAATATTATTTTTGATGATGAAATTAAGGCTCTCTTAATCTTATGCTCATTACCTGAAAGTTGGGATAGTTCGGTAATGGCAGATAGTAATACTGCGTCTGCTTCAAATATCTTAAAAGTTGATGATGTTGTTAGTGTAATCTTGAATGAAGAAATTTGCAGGAAAAGCATAGGTGAATCATCAGGGAATGCTTTAAGTGTTGAAATCAGGGGATGGCAAAGAGAGAAGATCGAGTAAGGGAGATCAAGGTCAAAGATAGGTAGGAGATCCAAATCCAGGTATGGCAGAATATTCTGCTGGAAATGTGGAAAGCAAGGGCACATAAAGAAAGATTGCTGGTTGGTTGAAGATCAACATGAAGGAAATGAAGAAGCAAATGTTGCAGATATTGTTGCACAAGATGCTCTTATACGTTCCTTGGATAAAGTGGAATTTTGGGTGTTAGATTTTGGTGCCTCTTTCCATGCAACCCCAAATAGAGAATTTTTCCATGAATATGTCTAAGGAGACTTTGGAGAGATTTATTTAGGGGATGGTAAGCCTTGTCAAATGGTTGGCAAAGGGAAAGTGTAGTTGAAATTGTAGACGGGCAACACATGGGTGTTGAAGGAGGTCATGCATGTCCCAGTCCTAAAGCATAACTTGATTTCTATTGGAAAGTTGGGTGATGAGGGATGTACAGTAACTCTCACATTGGATTCTTGGAAAATTACCAAGGGTGCACTTGTTTTAGCAAGAGGTAAGAAAGTAGGTACTCTTTATCTATCTACTTGTATTACTAATTTTCCTTTTGGTTTATCTACTTCAACTGTAGATTTAGAGATGTGGCTCCATAGGCTTGGTCACATGAATAAGAAGGGGATGCATGTTCTTGAGTCAAAGGGTAAGAGTTCAGATCCAGAAAGCATAGATCAAGATTTCTATAAGTAATAGAAGAAAGTGAGGTTTCTTGAAACACATGCTACAAGAAAGGATCAGGTCTATTGCACAAAGAGGAAATCTGATGGTTTTGACAAGAATAGGAAAGCCCTGGTTTTCTAGGAGAAGATGACAAATAGAGATCAGTCATAGGGGCTGAATAATTCTAAGCAGGGTAGTTTGGGCAGGGTTTTGATCCAAGGTAAGCTCGCAGGTAAAAATTCATCACTCATAAGAAAACACAGTTATCGACGTCGGTCAGGTAGAATTGATGTCAAATAGGTAGGTATTGATGTCAGTCATGTGCAAATCAGAGTTGGTGATGTCAGGTAGGTGGTGACCAACATCGATCAGGGAACCGATGTCAGTGACCAGGTGGACACTAACGTTGGTCAGGGAATCGACATCAGCGATCAGGTGGGATCGACATCGATCATGTGCAAACTAGGGTTGACCAAAAAATGGATTTTGGGTAGATAACAAGTTATCAAGGGGTCTCAAATGCCCATGAGGAGGACTGAAAGTGTAAGTAAGCCTCAAATTCATTATTCCCCTTCTTTAGACTACTTGTTGCTCACTAATGGTCAAGAACCAAGAAGTTTTAAATAAGTAGAGCAAGTAAAATCTAGGAAATAGTGGGAGCATGGCATGAATGAGGAATTTGATTCTTTGGATGAGAACCAAATGAGAGATTTGGTAGAGTAGCTAGCTAGAAAGAAAGCACTAAAAGATGAACTCATTCCCAGGTTAAAGAAGAGAGAGAATGGACACGTGAGATGAAAGGCTAGGGTATATGGTCTTGAGCAGGTTGTAGGACAATGGAGTTTTAACAATTGTGTTTTCTTTACCAAGTTGGATAATATTAGCTACATTATCCTATTATTGTATGTGGTGTGTATGCTTGTTGCAGGGTCACACATGTAAGGAGTTGCTGAGCTAAAGGTAAAGTTAGTTCAGAGGTGTGTCATAAAGGGTCTGGGAGTAGCAAGATTCTTTAGCATGAGTATTCCTAGAGATAGGGAAGATCACAGGTTGATGTTATCTCAGGATGATTGTGTGAATAAGGTAGTGGCGAGGTTCAAGATGCAGGATGTAGAACTAGTTAGCACACCTATGGATGGATAGTTCACATAACAGTGTCCCAATTCACATGATGAGGTTAAGTACATGTGTACTAGACCTGAGTTTGCCCAAGTAGTGGGTGTTGTTAGTGAGTTCATGGCCAATTTGGGAAAGAAGCACTGGAAAGCAGTTCAGTGGATTCTCAGGTATCTGAGAGGGACCAATAGTATGTTAGCATGTTATGCAAGGTCAAGCACTTCAAAGATGATAGGAGACTTGAATGATAGGTGTAGCACCATAGGATGTGTGGTGGTTGGTCTTCAATATTGAACTCGAAGAGGGATACAAGTCAAGAAACAGATTATATGATGTACAGGTATAGGTGCAACTATTTATCTCCAAGTGGGAGATTGTTAGGTTATGGAACTAAAAACTTCACTATTATGCAGACATGGAGGAGTTGCTAAGTTACAGAGCAACCAACATTAGCAAGCCAACCGACGTTAGTCATATCTAGTGTACAAAGAAATCATCATCAGTCAAATATTGGCTGACATTAGTCATCTCCAGATAGATAGAGATCGATGTTGGTCACCTGTGTGGTTCCAAAATTGCTAATTTCATGAGCAATTTGTTTGATGAACCTGTTGTTTGCATGTAAAGACTAATTTTACTCTTGGAGCTGTGTGTCTAATTATTGTAATTATAAGTCTAATTATTGTTTGCATGGGATATATATAATAGACTCATGGGGTTGTATTGTAATTAAGGACAAGGAAGAGATCTTTCTAATAATAAGATCTAGGTTTGTAGGTGTGTAAAACTAGGTTGATCTGCAGATTGTGCAAGATCAGGTTAGATCTACATGGTAAGTAAGATCATTTGATTTTTAGGTTGTTGCAAGTTTAAGAGAGATCTACTTGGAGTACTTTGAGTACTTGTGTACTAGCATTATTGTTATTGACTGGTGGAGGTAAACAACAACTCTGTGTTTGAGTTGTTTGTTGTGATCGTAATTGAGAGAGAGAACTCTTAAAGGAGAGTTACTGGGAGCCCTAGAGGTGTGGGAAGAAGAGTGTGGCATCTTATTTATTGTATATATCCTTTTGGAAGAGTATTGATACAATTGGGTATTGTCTCTCAAATTCTGTGTTGTTTCTGATTTCTAGTTACTTGTTAATTTTGGTTAAATTCTGTGTTTAGTTGCTTATACAAAGGTAATCAATTGTGCTCCTAATCCTGATAGTGGAATCAGAGCTATTTATTGTTCTAGATTCCTGACAATTTTGTTATGACTTAGATAATTGGAAATTTTTATGAGGAAGGCCAGGTCCTATCCATGATCTTACACTAAAAATCATAAAGGGAACACTAATGGGGTGGAAATAATGGGAAAATTTGGTTAAAAGGATGTTGGTAATAGGATGGTGAAAGTTTTTGTAATTTATGAGGAAGGCCAAGTCATATACATGGCGTTACAATTCAACTCAAAAATAGAATCCCTAGTGGAGTGATCAGTGAACAAAGTAATATTTCTCAAGAGGAAATATGAGGATTGTACGAGGTGAAAAAATTAATGTAAAAAAAAAATTAGGTGTCTCATGAGAAGACCTTAGGAGACATGAGGCATGCTAAGGATATGAGAAGACACTAAGTGACTAGTGATCATCAGTGTACAAAGGAAACTTGTTCATTATAAGAACAAAATTGTGGAGGAAAATAAGTGTGATTCTAAGATCAACTCATGAAGGTAGATTGGTATAAGAAAATTAAAATGGACCTACCTTCCTACAACATGTTCCCTATTCCTTAAGACCCCTTACGGAGTTGTCTATCTATTGTGAAGATTGGGTACTTATATGAGAAAGTAGGTAGCACTAAAATAGTTTTTTTTTCTTTTCTAATTTACTAGCCTACTACACCCCAATGTATCTTATATCTTTCATGAGGATAACTACAATGTTTGAGCTTTGACTAGAAGAAGGAGATGTGTTTTGAATCACATATTTTAGTGTGACTCAAATCTTAAGAATTATAAATGTTACCTTTTTAGATCATTGATATTTATTAAATGACTTATATTTTGAATATTTTTATGGCTTTTGATATTCCTCCTCCATATAGATTTGTAATGACCAATCATGAGAGATAGATTGATACACATGAATGAGCTTTAGGCATTGCATAAAATAATATAAGTCTCTAAAGAGAAGACTAACTACAACACTTAGGCTTAAAAATGAACTAGTATATTATATTAAGTCTTAACCATGTAAATGCTTAGTTTACATAAAGGAATAAAGGGGAAGAAAGGAGATCCAAAGTGAACCAATAAAATAAAACTATAATGAGATGAATTGCTTGTTAACTAATAACATGGTAGATAAGGAATGACTAAAGGGAACAAGGTTTGTATAACCAAGTCATAATAAAAACTATTTATGTTTATAAAGATAAAATAGAAAATAATTATGAAAAAAGAATAAGGGAGTTTTAAGAAATAAAATCAAGATTAAAAATAAGGAATGATAGAGAAGAAATCCATAAGAAAACATAAATGACATTATAAGCAATATAAAGTGCAAAATTAAAGTCAACATCTAAGATAAATAACAATTTGACACAATTTCAAATGATATACAAATAGATAAAGATAAAGTTAGATAACATGTCCAATACAAATGAAAATGTAATAAAACCATGCATGTGATCATAATTACTGATAGAGTTTCCCACATACATTATCCAAAAGATTTGATAAGTGTCTATGAATTCGAATGTGAACTATATCTAATGTCGCATTTATCTTCAATAAAAACTAGGAAAATAATTCGCATCTAATATCCTCAACAAAAAAGATAGGAATGCTTGATGGATCATTCTAAGGAGGGATATCTTTCAAGGGATTCTTTAGAGAATTAATGAGATTAGTTTTTATAGTAGATAAAGGTATCACTGGTGGGGAAGGATCCACATGTGAGGGACTCATAAGTGGATAAGGATCCATAGGTGAGGAAAGGTCTACGGGTGAAGGATTCATGGGTGGAGGAACAACAAGTGAAGAAGGTACCACAAGAGGAGATGGAACCAGAGTAGGTAGAACCATGAGGGAAGAAGGTGGATACTTATTTCAATGATGACATATGGGAGGAATGGTAGAAGGTGTAGGAATGGTTAAAAGATGATCTTTAAGATATTATTGAGGGATATACAAATGATCAGTATGATGTGTGCCACATTGGTACCAAAAAAAATACACCTCTCCATACTTATGAATATACTCAGGTAGTACTTTTTGGGAAGGTATGGCTTTGTTTGAGGGCTAAGGGGTAGTAGGATGCAAAGTATCAATATATTATCATAGCTTGTGACAATGCATGCATTAATATTTATTTATACCATGAAAGCAATAGATATGCCTATGAGTAGGCTTAGTAGGGGTACTCATATAAGGATGTATACCATAATAAAATAGAGTTTTGGAAGTAACATTAGCCAATTTGGGGGTAATAGATCTATCTTTGGTAAAGGAAGTAAACCATCATCAAGAAAATTTGGTGATGGTAGAGAGATTAGACAAGGCTCAACTTCAAGAGAGATAAGATCAAAATTAAGAATAGACTTAGATAAAGTGGGTGTGGGAATGTTATCCAAATTGGGATCTAATAAGGTATGGGTTGGGTCTATACAAGGATGAAGGAGAGTGACATGTATTTTAGTGATAAACAGGATCTAGGGGTTATGGTACCCAACAAAGCAATATGGCCTAATCATAATACAACCCATAATCATACTCATATGAGGTTCCTAAAAAATTGGAGGTGTCTTCACCATATATACCCTATGATAAATAATAAAAATACTAAAATCAGGGATTATATACAATAGAACATGGGAAGATATACTACAATACTGAAGTAAAGAGGAATGATAATGGATAATCTCAGCATCATGATCCTAAAAAATACTTCCTAATAGGGGACCATATAAGGTATAACCATCATTGTAATGAGGTGTATGAATATCAATGACCTAGGTATGGATGATATTATCATCTGATGAGGTGTGATGAATGGAATGTTGAGTCTTAGTAAAGATAATAGGGATGGCATCACAAGGTGGCTGATGAGAATAAGGTTATAAGGAAATAGGAAGCTGAGAGATGAGATGAGGTGAGAGATCAAAATTTTTAATCTTGAGATTGATCTCATCAGGCTTAACATAATCAAAATCTAAGAGTTTAGGGGGAATATTCCTAATGAGTTTGGGATGACCATTATAACCTTAAATGTAAGTGATGGGAAAGTTGAATCATTAAGGCTCATAAAATGGAACACTTGAAAAGGGTTTAAGGGTAGGAATATTCAATATATCCCACTCTTAGAATTGTTGGAAATTCCAAAGGATGGTGTCACTATGAATCCTATAAATGGCTCTATTATGAGTAAATTTAATGCACTAGAAAGTAAAAGAAGCAACTACTCTCATATGATGAGTCCATGGGCTATTGATTAGAATGTTGTAGGATAGAGAAAAGTTAAATATCATCACTTTCACATGAATGGTGATAGGTGGGATGGTAATGGGGAGCCACACACAACCTAATTGAGTCATTTTACTTTTAGCATATACTTCACATATGTTTCATGTGGATTTGAGATTACATTCAAAATATTTAATGATTTTGATAAAATTGAGAAAAACAACATAAGTATAAGAACCCTCACCAATTAAGGCATGCTTGACTTGGATATCACTAATTTATACATTAATGAATAGAGGAGGATCATTCACATGAATAAAAATCTCATCATGGATCACATAAGTGATGGTAAATATGATGGAAAGAGAAATGTCTATTGTTTCATCAACATAGATGGGCATCTCTTTGCATTATTGCAATATGCTATCTTCAAATATAGATAATGGTGCTTTGTGTCATACTAGGGGAGGATAAGGGATGTTCATTTTGAATAAAATATGCATCATATGGTTATAATGATGTAGACAGGTCAACATAATTTCAAGAAATGGGATTTATGATGGGAGATTAGTAAGATTTGTGATAGCATCCCACTCATCATAACCCATAAAAGGATTTTTAGAGAGAGGTGCATAGTGTTGAAGGAGGTACTTGAAAAGAGGAACCAAATTACATTATAATTTATGTTGATAAGAGGAAGAAGGTTTAGTGAGAGTAAATGTTGGTAAATTATGTTGACAGGATGAAGTGGTTGATATAGGTTGGTTTTGAGAAGTGCTAGAAGAAGTATTCATAGAAGCTTGAGTGTTATAAGTGTTTGGTAAAGAAGATGGAGGGATGGTAGAAATAAAATGGGAAGTGTTATCTAAGGGAGTAGTTATAATTGGTTCATCAAAATTTATAAGGTCATATTGACCTAAATTATTTAAGTGAGTTGTAGAAGAATCTTAGATAACATGAAATGTGTGAAACAATGAAGGTGTGTAGATAGGTTGAGGATAAATGAAAGAAACCAACCTTCAAATATTATTCATATTAACCACATTATCTTTAAGATTTTGGTAAATAAGACTTTATAAATTTTGGTAGAAGGTTTGGGCTTGTCTTTGTTATCTTGGTGATTTGGAAGAGGATATTTATAGATGGCCAAATAAGCATTAGCTTGATTCAAAGATTGAGATTTAGTATTTGTTTCATGAGATTTGAAAGCAATGTCATAGGCTTGTTGGAATTTTTGAATGATAATATCATGGCCAAAATTGGGACCATGAAGAAAATCTATAGCAAAATCATGAAGATGCCTATAGGTCTCATGAGAGTGATCCCAACTATCATGAAACCAACAAAATTTATTGGGATCATAACAAGATTTCATAGGATGAGTGTGATAAAAATATCATAGAAGAGGCCTATGTATATGTCTTATTAATATATTTAGGATAAATTTTTGTGAAAATTAATGTTATTAAGTTAATATGAATGAGGATTTTTGAGTTTTGAAGGAGGAATTTGTTTCAAAGATTGGTTAGGAAAAATAATTTGAATAGTGTGGATGGTATCATAAGATTATATGACACCATCATTTATAGCATGATGGTTCTTGTTATTGACTAATATATGAGTATGAATGGAAGGTTGGGATGGCTTAAATTATTTCATAAGGAAATATTGATGTTTAGGTTGGTCAATATCCTCCTCTAAGGTACCTAGAGAGAGTCCAAACTTGATATTGTAACTTGGGAAAACAACATTGGTAAGGAGATGGAAAAGGTTATCATCATCCGTACTATGTCCACATTTGTTAGATAAATTCTATCATCATTAAATGAAATATTGGGTATTTTTAGTTTCAAGTTGGTTACAATTTATAGAATGGGCCAAGGTATTCTTAGGAAGATCACCAGTTTAGAACTCTTGGACTAGAGTATTTACTAAATCTTAAAAACTAGTAATAGAATGAGTTTTAAGTTGGTTATACCAATATAAAACATCACTCATGAGTTGTTTTGATAATATCTTGGTAGTGTCAAATTTATTTAATTTGACCTAGTATTTATATAGATTTCTAAATGTTATTAGATGAAGAGTAGGATCAGTTGAACCATTATAAGAAATGGTAGGGGTGACACCTCCTATATTGATATTATAAATTTGACATGTAAGAGGATCATTTTAAATATGCTTGATTGTCTTTTTGGCAAGAGGAGGCTAAGGGATAATATTAGTGTGGGAATCTCAAAGAGGAGGTAGGGGAACATTTTGATTATGCATTCTCCATGGCATTTATTGAGGGTGGGTTTGAAGATTAATTAGGTGGTTTTTAACTTATATCATTTGATTTGCATTATTATCTTGAAAATAATTCATTTTATTAGGTTTTTTTAATAGAAGCTAATGATATTGAGTTAAATTATTGGTATTATTTTAAGTATTAGAATTAGAAGTAGTGGCATGGATACCACTATGAGTGTTAATAGGAGCTTGAGAAGAGATGTTAGAATGTGAGGCACTAGTGGAAAAATGTTAATGTGTGGTAAAAGATGGATTAGTAAATGGTTGAGAAGAGGAAGCTCTCGAGGCATGATTACCATGGTAGAGAATGATGCACTAGTGGAATAATTAAGGAGAGTAGGTCTTGGAAGGGGCCCACTAGATGTAGAACCTACCATGTAAGTGGAGATACTAGGCATGGAGGTAGAGGAAGTCAAATAATAATTTAAAGTATGAGAAGGGCTCAAAATAGATGGAACATGATGACAAGAAAAGAAGCTAATATCCCCAAATCCATATGAGAACATGGGAGAAGGTAAATGAGGCTCTTCAACTTAACCACAAATTATGAGATGGTAAATGTTAGAAGGCTCCTTTCCTCAATGGTTAGGAAATTCATAGATAAATAAGAGGATTTTAGGTGTATACTCTAATTCGGATTGATATAAAAGTGAGAAGAGAGGATATGAAGTGTAGAGGAATGAGGAGGGGTCCCATAATTTGTTTTATGAGTGGATATATGAACATTACTCCTATATAGGAGAGGTTCCCTAATCTACTTATGAGAGACCTTATGAGGGTTGGTAAGATTCATCATATCTATTAAATTCATCTCAGTTTTGCCTTCAAATAGGAAGTTTATGATGAGGGAGAAGGGTTATGTCAGGTAAAAGTGGTGAAAAATCAAGGAAATAAGAATGGATAAATAAGAGTATAGAGTTAGCTGGATCAACCAAGTACTAAAAATAAGGTCTAAATTTTTTAGAAAATAAGGATATAGAGTCGATAGGGTTGACCTAGTTCTAGAACCTTGAAAAGAAAACATGAAAAAAAGGATACAGAGTCAACATGTTTGACCTTGTATTTTATCTTGAGATAAATAAAGTAATACTATGTTGATTGGGTTGACTCAGTACTATAGGTAGGAGAGACAGATAGTCTGTACGAGACTCTACCAAATAAAATGACTGTGTACTAAATAAGAAATTTTTTGAAAGTACTTTTGTAAGAAAGAAGTGAAAGAAATACATAGTCATTTAGGTCATTGAAGATGATTCAATTGAGGTAGATAACATAGAAATTGACACCATTCCTAGATAATACAAGTTTTTACAATACAACATATAATTGAGCAAAGAACAAGTGGTCAATTTGGAAAGTAAATGCTAACTAAGTTGTCATACTAAATGTTTTTAGATTATTAGAGTACTATTTTAAGTGTGATAAGAAGTTTGATATAATTAAGGAACTAAAAAGCAATCTATGGATGGTTTTAGGATGTTTAGGCTAAAAGGGATATGTGTTGGAAATGGTACTAACTTGGTATTGGGGTTTACCCCCTTACTTCACACACCATAATGATAAGGGTGTTTGGTAATTTGACAATATATACCATTAACCACATGTTTATACTTGGATAGAAAACCAAGTCAGCTTACCCTTTGGTGATGAAATCCAAATAGGTAGGCTTTGGGTAGACAATTGTTTTAATGTGTTTTAAGATTATGTGATTTGGCAATGTGTGCAAGAAGGTGAAAAGTCATGTAACTAAATAGTATATTGAAAAACCACCTAGTTAAACTATGTGATATATTATAAGCATGCAAATAATTGAAGGTGAAAGTGTGAGCTAATTATTAACATATAAGTGTTAATTCTAACTTTAAAACAAAGTAGAGTGTCAGTTCAGATGATAGTGTATACAAATATTATAAAATAGAGTCGATAATCATGCTAATATATTAGTTAAGCAAGGGTCTATTTAAGAACTTTGTCCATAGTGTCGACCTACTCTTCTAGATAGAAGATAGAATACATAACTAGGTCAATAGGGTTTACCTAGTTTGTTATATAGGGGTAGTTTTAAAGATTATAAAATATAAAATATAGAATTTTAATTAATAATAAAAATGACATACAAAGAGAGAAATAAACCTTGGTGGGTTGGAAGATGTAGAGGAAAGTGAGATTTCTATTGAAGTGCCTTGATTTTTACTTGAAAATTATGCCAACTCTATCGATTGGGTTGACCTAATTCTATAATTTCCTATTTCCTAAAACTTATGAAGAATACTATGTCAATAGTGTTGACCTAGAATGTTTTTTAGAAGTTTAGATGTTTACTATATTGACTAGGTCGACCTAGTAGCCTATGTGGAATTGATAACCTATATTATATTGACCTATTTCACCTAGTATCTTATATCTAATGAAAACCTATATAAATAAATTGATTCATATTGATGTGATTATGTGTTAAACCTATAAATAGAAGTTAGAAACTACACATACAATGTTGACCTCGTATCATAATTATAGAAACATAATAACTAAAATGATAGAAAAATGAAAAATGTGAAATAAATCCTCCAAGGGTTAGATTCACATTGAGTTCACCAGAATGTATGCAAACAAAAATTAATCATGTCTATAAATCAATCCTAACTTGGAGAAGATAGATCATACTTAAACTTTTGATTCGGGATACATTAGATAATAGAGAACATGACTAATAAGGGATCCACTAGACCCAATTAGGGGATCTCTTACCATAATAAACAATGATAGGGAGGGTTCTAAGGCCTAGAGTGAAGCATAATCACATAATAACCCTAATTAAGCCCTGTGTTTTCATATTTTACTAAAATAATAACAAGTAAAGTAAAGTCTAATCTAGTGCTCACCATTGCTTATGGCACAAAGTGGGGGTAATAAACAACAAATGTATCCATACATAACTTTAATCACCTTATCCTTTAAGCTGGTAGCCTTTTTTAATGCATAATCCTTTTATATGAAATTATATGGTGTGATTATGAGAATATATTAATTATTTCAGATACCCTTTCATTTTAGATCTCTCTATGCATTTGTAACACATAATTCTACTTAAAAACCACTTTTCTAGACCTATTTTGTTTTCTTTTAGGTCTTATTAGGCCTTACATGCATCCTTATAGACACAAACTCTTATACTTATATGAATACATACTTAACTAGTCAACTAGTCTCAAAATCTATTAACATGCATAGAAATCTATTTAAACACAAAAATTGAGGAAATTTGACCAATTAAATATTTATAAAAATGAAATTTGGTTCTAAACCGTAATCATAGGGTTAAAAGTGGACTATAGTTTTTGAGATCTTATAATTTGGTATTTTTAGAGCTAGAAATAGTTTCGAGTGACTGTGAACAACATTTTAGGTCTATCTAATGGTTACACACCTTTTTAAATAAATAAATGCTTAGTTCATCACATTTGTTCAAGATTATTATAACACTTTAGGTTTCACTGTGGCCATAGTTGTGGTCTACAAGAGTTTTATTTCCAAGATTCAATTCTTAACCTTCTAATTTAGGGTTTACCACCTATATTAGCTATTGATTGTGATCCATTAAAGCTTATACACACCAGTATCCATGTTCTACATTGCTTTTTTAGCACTCTATTCTATTAGTAATTTTGGTTATTAATGTTTTTATGCACTTAGAATAGTTTTGTGGTTTACAATTAGGTTTTTAAATTTTCTTTAATGTTTCAAAAGACTATGAATATTGAACAAGATATATCCCTTCACAATTACACCTTATGCATCTCACAAAACTTGTAACTACTCCTCTACTTAGGTTTTTTATTCCAATTTGTGACTGACTATATTTGTAAATAGAACTTCCTAAATGGTTTGTACTAAGTACTATATGAATAGAGATGGAAACATAACAAGATCTCTCTCACACAAATTGTATAATCATTGATAATGTGTTTGCCCTTAGATAGAGAAAACTAATGTTTCTCAACATCTTACCTCAAAACCAACCCTTATTCAGTCTTAGAAGGAAAAAATATCATCCAAATAGTGTTTATGGATTAGTAACACACAAAGAGCCACATTGATAAACAAACAAAATAGTTTAAGAAATATTCACATACATAAATTACATGTACCAATCTCTAAAAAAGGCTTGCAAGGCCTTGATTCACTATTCCTTCCTCAATGGTGTTTCCTTAAACATCAAAGACACATATTATACAATACTGAATATGTGATTTCTTATCCCTAATAATGTATTATGTATTCACTCTCTTAACCATAAAATTCATTCATTATTAATGTATAATTTTGCACTAACAAGTATATATCAACAACATACATTCCAATATTACATATATTGACTTTAATCCACTTCATGAATGAGTTTCTAGAAAACAAAATTATAGGTTATAACAAAGTCTATAAATGAATTACAAAATCAAGAAATCTTTCTCATTTACATTGGGTTTTTGATCTTCATTACATATTTTAATCCACCCTAATTCTCATATCCTATCTTGAATGACCTGACTTATTTCGAAACAAAAAATGACTACTTATTCAAAAAGGTTCATAACTAACTTGTAACTCCATTGTATGTTTGGAGAGAAAAACTAGCTAACCACCACAAACTCAAACTTATAAAATGATTAACTATGAGTTAAGTAGTTTGTTGACACATTATTTCTTCCTTATTAATCCTAACTTGACACTACATTAGATAATATTGTAGACTCATAAATATTTGAAAATTCAAATTTTGAATTTGGAGGGAAAATCTGTTCCAAGACATAATTCAAATTTGTCCACAATTAAGAACCTAAAATGGACTTATAAAAACTCATAAAGACCAAAATAACCAATATAAGACTCAAAATATCCAATTAGACTAATATTTACACAAGAAGTAGTGATTCTCCTACATCATACTACCAAGGATCAAATGGAAAATTTCACTAAAACTTATAAGTGATTGGTCTTTGATGTTATTTGCATCACTTCTTGTATAATAGAATCTCCTCTTAGATCCCAAGGTCTATTTGTGAGACATATATTTTTGGTGCTTGCCTATGTTGGATCCTCCTTGATTATTATTTTTATTTATCTCTTCTTTGAGGTCATTATTTTTCACTTTGTTCTTCTACTTGATCATCTTCAGCACTTGTTTCTTGTCTTACATCCATTCTACACATTAAACACACAAATTAATGAAAATAATCTTTTGCTTTTCTTCTTGGTAACCACTCTCTTGATCTTGCTTTCTTATTATCTATATGCTTGGATGTGTTGTTTGTGTCCTTTTCTCTCATTCAAACCTCTCAAATTTTGTGAAACCTCTTTATATTCCTTTTGTTTCTACACATAATCAATGACTTATATCTCGATGAACAATGCCTTTAACATGCTCATTTTCTAAGCAAATTAATCTAAACTCTCTTTATTTTGCACGCATGATAAATTATTTGACAAACTTGAAAAAAAAATTTCTACCTACTCATCTGAAAGTATCTTACCTATATCTTCTTGTATCTATAGCTCCTTTATATTAGGTAGTTCTCCAATCATCTATACTCTCTTATTAAAGTCTTTTTCACCTTGTTCCTCCTTAAGAAATTTTTTTCCACCTTGATCCATATCTCATCCAAGATATCTCATTGGATCAATGAGCTTATTTATCTCTTTCTCTCTCCTCAAGCCTTACTTGGCTTTCAATATGCCTAACCAACCTCTCATTATCACTTGCAATCTTCTTTTAATAGTCTTTGCAAATAATTTTCATCATACTTTCATTGAAATCATCAAATTCATAAACTAAAAATCAACAATAGATATGTATCTGGACTTTTACTTAGAATATTGATCTCTTTCTTGAGAAAGAAAATAAGATTATTCAAATATTTGAATCGATCATTGGGTGAAAAAATGCCTCAATTGACCAAATTAGAATTTGATAACATCTTAATAGTTCAAGATGTTTTCTAAAGACTCTTAAAGACCAAAACAACTGATAGAAGATTTAAAACATGTAATTAGACTAATATTTACATAAGAGGTAGTGATGCTCCTACACCACATGGAGCTCAAAGTAATTCATTGCCAACATTGGAATAAAGTGAGTTGTGCTGATGAAAAAGGCATGCATGCTAAAAAATCTTTCAACCCAAAACATGTGGTAGTCAAAGAGTGGATGGAAGGATAAGTAGATGGAAGGAATTTTAAACTAAATATACATGGCCATCAAGATGAGAGTATAGTATGGTAAACCTAATGTAGAAAAGAGATAGTTGTAGATATATAGGTAGGATCTATAAAAATACTTTATAGATTTAATCAGTTTGATTTTTATCATTCTACCTATCTATCCTACATCTACATGGATTACATCTTAAAGGATCTCATAACTTATCACAAGAAATGGATTTTTAAAAATTCCCCTTCATATATTTAATAGACCATTAACCCACTTTGATACTAGATAGTGGTGTAAATCAGTGTCTACATAGAGAAAGAGACAAACAAAAATAATTGTCACACAATAATATTATCTCATACTATATTTATTCTATGTCAAAAACATACAAGAAGATTACAAATATATAAGAAAGGTATTCCTATAATTGGGGAGATACAATCTATGTAAATATCTCACAAACAAACTCCCAACTAAAAACTCACCATATAAGAATATATTGTGACTAAAAATATATTTGAGTAACTAATAACATATATAAAATTAACCCCATAAACTATTAATGTATTATTATTTATTAAATAATAATTACGTTATACATTAATAATGTGAACACCACACCTCAAATAGAAAGTATTAGTAAAAATTACATTGCCTATAAAAATGGGTGCTAAAATAGTAGATTTAGTTGCCAAGTTATTCCTAATGAATTAAATTATTATATATCGTATTGAAAATATCATGGACACCATCTACTCTACATACATATCTTATGTTAATTTATCAATAATACATTTATACATTCTCATTGTATAAATAACCATTCAATTATTGTATTATGACATGACATAAGGATCATTGTATTGTTCATATCCAATAATATGGATAACAATTCAAATTAATTGAACCAAAAAAAAATCTTAAACTCATAAACAAACTATAACCAGTATGGATTTCAGCTTACATATCTAAATTTTTTGGATATATAGGACAAGGGTTGGAAACATTGTCAATGAAAAGGAATAAGCTATTTTGAAGACTCCAGCCAATCAAAGAGAGAATCATCTACACCATTTACTATTTATATGCATTTACTTAAATCACACCTTGAGCTAGCACAAAAGATAATTAAATATATACAATAAAATTGGTATTCTAAGACATGATAGATGATAACTATTCACTAAAACTTATGAAATTTGGATGAATTTTCTAATGAAATTTCTCTAGTAGAATATCTGGGTGCATATAAGTATATCCCTTCCTTTTAACATAAAATTAAGTTTTTTTATACTACTAATTCTGATGCAAATTTTAGAGAGACTAATGAATATGATATACATGCTCAATCAGAGAGTCTTAATATTATTTATATATCACCTTATGTCAAGGATAGATTGGCTTTAATTAATAAATATATAGTAAAAATCAATTTTGGAACATATAGATATCGATGACCAATTATATTATTATTTGTGTTACAAAAAAAAGAAGATATAAATTTATGAAAACTTATAGAATATTGTCCATAATGATTCACTTTGGATTATTCAAATATGTTAGTCATACATCTTGTAGTAGTGATGAATAATATAGTATTATATCTATATGGATAATGTGTTAGACAAAAAAAGATGAAGGATATATCCAAAAGAGTCATTATTGGCTAATAAAGAAATCAATAGATTACTGGAGGTAGTATTTATTTGAGTTATTGATTATCCATCATGGGTATCCAACATAGTACCTATTTCAAAACCTAATGGATAAATAAAATGTTTTGTTATTATAAAGATTTAAACCAAGATTATCCAAAATATGACTTCCCTTTGCCAAATATTGACATGATCATAGATTGTATAATAGGATATGATATGTTATCATTCTTGGATGCATTTTCTATATATAATAAATTCAAAATTAATCTTAAGAATTTGAAAAAAAACTTCATTTATTATACTTTGGGGAATGTTTTACTGCATAATCATGCCTTTCAAATGAAATAATGTCAGATATACTAATCAACATGCTATGATACACATCTTTCATAATTACACACAAAATATATTAGAAGACAATATACATGATTTATTGGCTAAAGCTAAACATGAAAAAAACTCATGCCATCTATTTGCGAAAAAAATGAGCAATTATGTAAATAATATGTACAATTAAATCCATTTAAGTGTTCTTTGGTATCACTTCTAAAAATATATTAGGCTACATCATATCTCAACGAGGCATTGAATTAAATCCTAAGAAGATTAAATATATTCTAGACATGGCTCCAATAAAAGGGTTAAATCATTTATGATATTTATAAGGAATAATTTAGTATATTTGATGTTTCATTTCTAAACTTGTAAATAAGACACAACCTTTTACATAATTATTAACAAAGTGCAAAAAAATTGGATGGTACAGAAAATTTAAAATATATATTGATGTTATCAAAGATTATTTATTGAGACCACCTATTTTCACACCTCTTATTCTTGATACGACCTTATTATTATACATATCTAGTAAAATAATGCCTTAGGGTATTTATTAACACAACATGATGATGATCACATGAAATGTGTAGGATATTATATCATCCATACTTTGGTTATATAAACAATAAATTATAGTATTATAGAAAAATTATCCATTTCATTAGTTTTTACAATACAAAAGTTATGACATTACATGATAAACAATGAAATATGGACCCCTTTAATTTATAAAGTCTAAATCAAAATTACTAGGACATATTGCTAAATGGATCATGTTAATCACATAATTAGATATAAAATTTATTTCACATAAATAATTAAAATGGCACAATATAATAGATCAACTAGAAAAAATTCAATTTTATATGTATAGCAGTGATTACTAATGATTTTAGAGATTATTTGACTTCATATCATATTGATGATGACATTTGGACAATCAATTTAAATGGATATAAATGTTCCATAGGAGCTTGAAGGTATTATTTAGGTTTAAATCACTATTTGATAAAGTTAAAAGGCTTTGAACCCCTTATTTTGATACTCTTAGAACCTCAAAAGTATGACACTTGAAATCCCTTCACTAAAACTATCTCATGGAAGATACCTCAAAGGGCATTATCATATATTCAATGGGACATTGAATTTATCTCCTAGGAAATACCTTCAACATGCTTTATTAGTTTTGTTAAAAAGGTTTAATGTTAAAAGAATTTTAACTCATATTTTGGTACTCATAGATCCTTGAATGTATGACACTTGGTATCCTTTCATTTAAATGGGCTCACACAATTTTAAATAGTTCTTTGGTCTATAGTCTAATCTCACAAAAATTTGTTATATCAAGACTTCTAACATCTCAACACAAGGAGAGACCTCATAAAATCATACCCATAGAGTGTTCAAGTGCATTGAAAGGTATGAATCCATGGATTAACTAGGAGTTAACACATGTCATCATCTAGAAGAATTGACCCCAAATATATGGTAATCATTATTGATAGTTATCTTGAATTCAATGATTGAACATTCATAGTTAATGAAGGTTTTTCATATGGTAGGTAATTGAACCCACTAAATTTTATTGGAATTTTCATAATGAGACATGAATCTAAACTAAAAGTTTTTTTATCTCCATTAATTGTACACAAATAAATTCAATGTTCAAATCTTGTGAACGATACATGTAAAATCTATGCTAAAGGGGAATTCACTTACCCATTACTCTAAAATAAACATTACGTATTTAGTCCTATTTCCTCAGAGGTGTTTGTGAATTTACACCAATATTTTTTGATAGAGATAGACACATGCATCCAGTTCAACAACAGTGTCAAATTCTAAACAATCCAATGTCCATTTTGTGTTTGTTTTTATCAGTGTGACTGAGTAAACTGATAGAATGTTCATGATAAGTTCTTTGGATTTCAAATCCGTCCATTATTATGCACTATGAGATGATGTAGAATCAATAATGTTGTACTTAATTTAGGATAAAATTGCACCAGCCCATAAGTAGTAAATTAAATATTTGCTACCCATCAAGGCACAGGGTCTTCATCAAAAAGCTATGAAACCAGAGGTAATGCCATGCATAGACCTTATAAAAATATTTTTTAATATAAGTTTAGATGGTGATTTATTACATATTAGTAACAATAATAAAATGGATATGTACATGTTAGGTAAGCCTTTTGAGAGGTATCTTAGGTTACCTTCCCTTGAAATAAACTACAATAGAAAATTAGGTAATGTCTATCTTGAACAAAACACTGTAGAGGGGAAATAGAAAGAGTATCTTGTGAAGGGAAATATCTTGAATTGTAAATGGGAATTACATCTAATTTCATCCTTAAATTTAGTCCTAGGGTTAGAATAACAATGGCTCTATTGAATAGACTATATGGCTTTTTTAGTATTTCATATGTTCAGGTTGAGTGGGCTTTGTTGTTGGACATTTTGTTGGCCTTTTATCAAATTTTTTCACTAGGATAAAATATTTGTTTCAAACTAAAGTACCAAATTTTATATATATACCAAATTCCATTAGATTTTAGTTTTTACATGATGTACTATTTGTTGGATCATGTTATGGTAACTATTTACAAAAGCTATGGTGATTTCTGGCAACCCTTAAAAGAATATGTGGATAAGATAATTGGTGAAGATAATTCATTTATGTTCATTCATAGATATAGTTTTGAAATC
Organism: Torreya grandis; assembly: GCA_037957365.1. NCBI lineage: Eukaryota > Viridiplantae > Streptophyta > Pinopsida > Cupressales > Taxaceae > Torreya > Torreya grandis. The sequence goes on from JARHVA010006432.1 coordinate 187,512, forward strand.
AAAATAATCTAAAATGAAGTTTATCCTAGGATATATCTACATGAGCCCTAATTAAACAATAGTCCTATTAGTTGGTGCTAACAAGTGTTGAACTATTATTTAATCTTCACTATATGGCCTCCAAAATGCTATAGTCTTGATGCTTAACTCTACATAGAAATGAACAATCATATATTAAATTATTATTTATTAATAATTTTACTATAATTACACTTATTAGTTCAAAACTTTTTATCTAATGAGATTAGTGACTATTTGATTCCAAACATTTATTATTATTATCAAATGTCATTTGGAAACTAGTGTCTTATAGGTTTCCACTAAATTTATATCCTTATAAATGTAGATGAATAAGCCTATAATATAGGTTATAGAAATATATTATTAATTTCAAAATGTTTTTTGTATCTAACATTCACTACCTTCCAAAAAAATATTATTATTATTCAGGCATATCTAGAACATAGTGACTACTAACTATCTACCAAACGTATTTAATATAATGATAACCACCATTAGGAAACATTATATATTTTTCAAAAATAAAATTTAAAGTAAAATATATAATTTATGGAATTTATAATTATCTAATAAAATTTAAACAAACTTAAGTATGTGAAATTAACCCTTAAAAAAATCAATACTAACTATGGAGGGTGATTATGACTAAACAACAACTTAAAAAGACCTATAAATATTGTCATGTCCAAAAATAGAATTGAAATTTTTATAAGGAAAAGACCATATAATAAATATGACTATGTACCATGGATTTATTTGATAACTATGAATACATATTGGTTAATTATGTGTCATATTTCTTGATCTAGGTCTATGCAAATACTTTTGAGGGTTTATCGATTCTGTCAGGGAGCCAAATAGATGCATCAAAGACCTATAAAAATAAAAACCCTAGTCCTACATTTACACTATATATAAATCAAAATAAATTGGAAATAGGGTTAGGAAAATAGTTCATCTACCCTCAGAAAACCCCACATAATATGATTGATTATTACATAGACAAAATGGGCCTCATGCTGCTGTAGTTCTCCCTCCTATGGTGATTGTGTGATCCTTGATTGCATACATATATTCAAGTAGCGGTAATATTGATTGAAATTATTGAAAAATGGATGGAATTTACTTGAAATAAATGATATAAATTTTTTAATTATGACTATTATGAAGCAACATAGTTAAAATTGGAATAAATAATGTGATTTTGCTCATTGTGTAATAATTTTAAATCATATTTCTAGGTCATTTAAAGTTAATTCATTGACATGATTTTATAATGGAATATTTAAAATATTTTTTACTAAAAAACTTACAAGAATTTATAGAGAGATATTATGAAACATATTGATTTAAAAATTTGACCATTGGAGTTATATGGATAAGGGCGTAGTGCATCCTTATCTATCCTAACATGGTCTTGTCCTAAAGGACATAGACTATTGGAAAAGGTTTGATAGGTTATTATAAATAGTTTTGTATGGATGTGGATAAAATATGGATGTTTGTATTATATTTTATATGTTTAACAATAAAATTAGGGATCTCTTATAGATTATTATTTATAAAAATTACGATCACACCAAGAAAGGTAAGAATGTCAAAAATTAAATTTGTCAAGCACTGAATGATTAAATTTATTGGTATACATTATTTTATTTGATGGGTTGAACTAAAGTTTTACAAAGAACTAAAAACCATAGTTTATCATAAAAAATTAAAGACAACAAAAATAAATAAGGCAAACCTGGCCTATCATACATAAAAAGTTAAAAAAGTTTCAACTAAACAAGGACAAAAAAAGTCTAGACCAAAACACAAAGCTACATGTTATATTTCCTTGGAGTGGGTCTATTTCCCATTCTCACACATATTATTCTTCAAACTATTACTTATTATCCTTTTAGTTTGTGTTACATGGACTTTCACCATTTTTAGTTTGTGTTCTAATGAGCCTTTGTCCTTCTCTATCATTTTTTTTCCTTTCTTGGTGTTGTAGCTCCTTTGGGTGATGGTGATATTTTTTTTCCATTTTAGGGTTACGTATGGATTTATTCATTCAAAAATTCTAGGGTTACTCATCCATTCCCTCAACCCATCAAATTACTACTTGAAATTGTTATGTTGTTCCATAAGTGACATAACTACCTATCTAATTTCTTCAGATTATCATGGAGCTATATAAACTTCTATATATATCCCTCCATAAGCTAAACCAAACCACTATCCCTCTTCCATAGGTATGTCAATTTTATTTCATAGATTTATAATTTAATGTTTTCAATGGCCTACCATAACTGGAGACTTTTATTGACCTTCATACCTAAGCTCTTCTCTAGGGGAGATTGATCCCAAATTTTCTTTTTATCCTTCTTCTTGTATACACATAACAGTTTAAAAATTTATCAATTAATGATTCCTTCTCTCTTGAAAGAACCCGTCGAGTCTAAATCTATCTAAGTTTAAACCTTAAAGGGTGCACCAAGAAAGGGGTGGGCAGACCATTGGTTCTTTATAAGATTGGTCTCCCATATACCACCACTTGCTATTAGTCCAACCTTCTCATATACACCTCCTTAAGCCTTGTCTCCTCTCTTTCACACTCCTTTAACAATTTACCACCCTCATTATCCCCTTACTTGTCTTAAAACCCCTTTTTTATGGTTTAAGTTATAGTATCAGCCCCATCAATACTATATTTAAATTAGTAAAACATGTTAATAGTCCGAGTCAGCCTCTGGCCAACATAGACCAAGACCTAATATGTTTTTATAATTAACAATACAAAGTTGATTGGACTGATTCTATCAACTAAAATTTAAAAAATGTTTAGGGTTAGATTTACCTATATATACACATTCATTTTTTTATTTATTATAGAGACAACAAAGTTAATTATTCATTTATGCTACTTTACCATCTACTCTTTTGTCATTCTACTTGAAGATTCATTGTTTAGGATTTACACTTGGAGAAGAATCTTGTCTTGTGCAAAAGTCTTGGATGTTTTGGCCTTTATTAGTATACTTACAAAACACAACAACCGCTTATGAAGCACCTTTGGCTAAGGGAAATATTAAGTATCGATGGGTTCATCTTCAAGGTAAGTATCTCTAACATCACTCCTATATTTTAATAGATATAAGTGTAATAAGTAATGGATTTTTAATATATTTCTATCTGAATGCATTGAGGACTTACCTATACATAACTTAATTAGGATTATCTTATGCATGTTTAATTTTAATGTTTATTACCTAGACTTTGTGCCATAAATATTTTGTGAGCACTACATTAGATTTTGATTTACTTGTCATTTACTTTGTGAATATTAAAACATACAACCTAGTTTTGATTATTGCATGGTGTTTCTTTACTAGAGACTTTGGAACCCTCTCTAGTGATATTATTATTGTAAGAGACCCATTGGTTAGGTCTAGCAGATACATCTTGGTTATAATCCCAAATATATAATGTATCAAAAGCAAGAAGTGTAACTAGTACTTATCATTTATGAGTTAGGATTTATTAATAGATTAGTTGCATTTCCCTTTGCATACATTTTGGTCAACCCAGCATGAATCAAACCCTTATATGTTTTATTTCATGCTCTCATTTTATCATCATACTATGTTTTTGTATTTTTTAGTATTGTATCAAACTTGTTAGTGTAGTTATAATTGTATATGCACAAGTTTAACACATAGTCAATCTAAAATGAATATGTTTTATTTATGTAGATATTTTCTAAACACATGTGACTAGATCAATTAGTTTGGAATAGTCTTCTTATTTAGTTTCATATTTGAATACAAATTCAAACTAGTTGAATATTTTTATAATTCTCCTTTTCATCATATAGGTCTACCAACATATTCAATCTACTCAACTTTGTTAACAACTTTTTTTGTCCACATGTTTTATAAACTCCATCAAACAAGTTGACTTTGTCATCATAATTTTGAATTCAACATTTGAGCATCACATCATAAAATATTGTAATATAAACATCTTAAATCCCATCTAGGTTCATTATTTCTTTGTCTATAATTTTATTTTTTCCTTTTTAGTACTATTTTTTAAATGTTTACATTTTATATAACTACAACCCCATATCCAACTGGTTCAACATGATCGACATAATTCTATAATGTATCTTCTATTTTAAATATATAGTCAACCTATTCAACTATGTTATTCTATATCTTTCTTCTATAGAATAGTAGTGAACTATTCAACTTTGTTCTACACTATTCTCATATAGTGTCAGTTGAACTAACTTTGTATATTTTTCAAGCATGTAATTAATCTCTTTTTCTAGTAATTAATTCACCTTCATTTTCAATTACTTGCATGATAAGAGTAACAATCATAGATTAGTTAGGTGTTTTTTAAAATTAAAATTTTTGTCACACTATCTTTCTCTTTTGCACAAACTTCCAAATCAAATTAATTTAAAAAAGAATAAAATATTTATCTTCACAAGGTCTACCTACTTAGATTTCATCACTAAGAGGAAAGTTGACATGGTTTTATAGCCAAGTATAAACATGTGTTTGATGGTATATATTGGAAAATCACATAAAAACCTTATGATTATGATATTTTTAAGTGAGGGGGTAGTCCCAAATACCAAGCTAATACAATTGCCAATATAGTTCCATTCAACCTAAATGTCCTAAAACCAACCTTATCTTGATTTCTAGTTCCTCATTATAGACAAATTCCCAATAAAATTAAAATTAAAATTCTTTATAAATTAATCATAGTTAATATGATAAATTATTTATAATTTAATTTCAATTTGTTTCTTAATATATGATCATTGTATGTTTTATTACAAAACTTGCATTAGCCAACATTGGTGCAAGGTTTGTGTTGTGTGTTCTAATTAGATCATTCATATTGATACAATTACTTATGTGCTTAATTTCATTTTCTTTGAATTTTTTTTCAGAACCTTTCTCTATTTCATAACACTATAATTTATGTCAACACAAGATCTTAGACTATTTAGCCTAGCTACCTGTAGTATAGAGTTGACCTGTATGATTGTGTCTCTTTGTCTTCATGTTTAGTCCTTTACATAGTCAACATGTCTAACCATGTATTCTTATTTTTTACCTTATTCCATTAGTAGTATATTATCTACCTATATGACTATTTATTATCTTTAGCTTGTTTTAATTTCATCCCTTACAACACACAATCAACCAACTCAACTGTGTCCTCTTATTTTCTTATTTTATGAATTTTCTTCATAAACTCCATTGATCCAATCAACTTTGTCCTTGTTGGAAAAAATTATTCTCTATCTAGATTATTATGTACCTATTTTAAATTCTTGTTTCCTAATCTCATATTCTTTCTTCAATAATCATGAAATCCACTATTAGAATCTTTTTTGACAGCTTGGATCCATTTATAAATTATATGGGGTTCTGTTTTCTTCTTACCTTTAATTTCCAAGAAGAGCCTCACTTTTGGAGTACTTCTTCTCTTCAATCATATTTTGATTACAACATGATTCAAATTACTCTAACATATGATATTGTTGGATCATATCCTTTTTATACTTATCAATATAATTCCCATCTTCAATCATCTCACCATAATGTGACACAAGTCCATCTAATAACCCCACATGGAATCTACCACCTAGAAAAACACTCCCTAATACTAATTTGGGGAATATTGCTACCAACACTAACCCACTAATTGATACCACTTATATTTTTGCACAAAAAGTGCAATAAATTAACATAATGCAAATATTTAACACCTCCCAGATGATACAACTAAAACATCATTTGATCAACGTGGATAATTAACCTCTTATTCTTCTCCCTCAACATAATAAAATTTTTATTCATCCACCTCTTAGATATATCATGAGGAATGTCATTCCCCAACCTATCATGCACAATAATATGCTTCAAGTCATCCAACATGATCATTTATCCCATTTCACTATTTATATTGATATTGGTAATATATCTCCAACTATTAAATATGATGGGACTAAACACCTTGCATCTTTTCTTAAATCACTCGATAATATTTACATGGAGTGGATCTAAACAAATAATTTTTCCACAACTACAATTTTATTTAAAACTTTCAATAGTGATGTTTTATAATTGTATAACTATTTTCCCCAACATTCTATATGGAAACTAGATGATTTAATCAATCATCTATTTAAAGAATTTCAACACAATGATCTTTCCAAAAATTACCTTAGACATTTCATCAATTCTAATTAATCTCCCATTGAATCAACTCATAATTTTATCAAACAATGTAAATCTTTGGCTCACAAGGTCAATCACAACATGATTGATGATAAATTATTTAAAATATTTATAACAACATTAACACCTTCACTCTAATACAAGGTTTGAAATTTTACTCCACTGATAATAAATAAAGCTTTTAACTAATATAATAACCGAGAATTCTTAATGAAATAGTTTTAACCCAATACTAGAACCATTAAAGTATATTTTTAACACTTAACTAATACAATAATTAGCAATTCTCCTCAACCCAAACTAAGACTAGCCAAAGATGATAGTCACCAACCTTCTCATATGCCATTAAATATTTAACAAATGAAATAATTTTTACTACCCTCTAAACCATTCACTTACCATAATAATCCCCCAAAATGGTATGACCCTAATCAATTTTTTTGGTTCCATGCTGATATAGGTTGCTCCCATGAAACATGTAGAGAGCTTACAATTTTATTTTTAATTTTTATTTTTATGCTTGGTGATTCATTTAATAATTATGTTATAATTAAAATCCATCATCAAGATTAAATTAATGATTCTCAAAAGAATTAAAATTACAAACCTTCTTATTCTAACAACCCAAAATATTTCTCTAAATCTAACCCTTAATAAGAGAACAAGGATATTTGTGAGATTGATGTTGATTATGACCAATATTACACCAATTACTAATATTTTAGTGTATATAAGGTAAATTATTAATGAAATCCAACCTAAAAATATCATGTGACCAAACCTAAGAAACCATATTTAAAAGAGGAACTTCTCGAAGATACTAGTACTACTACTCATTTATCTTTAGAAACCAATGAGGAGCCATATTTTCCCTCCAAAAATCTAACCACTTATCTTATTCCTAAACATATATTACCTTCTAAGCCTCATGTTGGCTCTTATTCTTCCAAGACACTTTGGAACTTTTTAGAAGAAATCAACTCTATGCCTTGCAAAATTACTCTCATAGAGTTAGTTCATACCTCTCCTTATAATCATAAGTTCCTCATGCAACAAATTCAAGAAATTAAAGATCCATATCCTTCATAAGAGTAACCATCTTCTCATGAGCCTCAACCAACCAAATCTCGTACCATTTAATCAATTTGTCCATCTTCAAAACCATCTATAGAGTTTCTCAAAGAAGACATGATCAATGATGATATCCTCTTTTGAGCTGATGATATACCCATCTTCATTAAAATATAGATTAATACCACCCTTATTCATAAAGTAAAAGTATAAGAAGTTTTTGGTATTAATATGATATCTCTCTAACTCATTCAACAACTTGACTACAACAAAGATCATCTCAAATAAACTCATTTGACATGTTGTGCATTTGACAAAACTAATAATAAGATACTTGGTTGTATTTGGATCCCTCTTACAATAGACTAAAGACTATACAAACAAATCTTATGGTCCTAAATATACCCTTATATTATAATATACTCCTAAGACACCCATGGACTCATTGAATGAGGGGTATCAAGTATTCTGATAGCTAATATATCAAGTTCCTTCATAATGGTAAAATGTATAAACATGAGGATAAACCTAACCCATGGTGTATTCAACTTATAGATATGAAACATCAATAGTGCCCCAGTACCCAAATTCATCAGTATGAATTTGGATTTTCATGTCACTCTTATTGATTATGATGATGATGATGATGATCCTAATTAATTTTAAAATACATGCAATACTACTAGGCTACCTCCTTACATCTTAGAGTGGGTACGTCCCTCATTATTACCTTATGATCATACCAACCCTCTTATTGATGATATTTATGATTCCCCCTCCATGCAAAGCTAATGAATCATCTTACATAGAAGATGATTTCACATGTAATGATTATGGAATGGCTAAATCATTTAAAGATCATTTAATCATGTCTCGATATAAATTTACTAATCTAGGCATCTCACCTTCCAAAGTTATTCCTAAGTCATAAGAACATACAATATCTCCAACTTATGATGATAAATACATCATGTCCAATCTCAATCATGAGACTTGGATGTTCAACATTATCATAAACATTTAGCTCAAATACATTCTTTCTATCATGATGGTCATACCATTTCCAAAGATTTTGAGTTAACACCTAAAAGTCATGTGCCTCTTATTAATTCTCTACTTCTCAAGATTCCTTGGGTGGTGAGAAAAAATTCAATATCATTACTCCAAAACATCCATCATATACTATACATCTTACCAAACCAATCATTCTATCTGATCCTCTCACCATCAATAGTGCTAATGATAAACTAATTAAATCTAATCAACCTTCATCTTTAGTTCCACCTACTCCTATGATCACCCTCAATGCCAAGGACACAAATGTATGTCAAATACATTCTGAATATGACCACCATGATAAAAAAATTATTTATCTCAAAGTTTATGTGGAATATTATATCCCTCTTCCCATGTTTCCTAGCCATGAATCCATCCTTCAATTTCTCTATGCTTGACAACCTCAACTTCCTTAGTGAAATCATAGACTTGGGAATTTGAAGTAAAATACCCCTCATTTTAACAACTTCATCTATATCATTGACCCTAAAACAAATCCCATTTCATCTCTACCTAACATGCCATATCATTTCCAAAATGGAAATGTTGTGCTTATTAATGAAACTACATAAATCGAATATGACACCCCATCATTCCCTCAACATATAATAGTTTCTAGAGAGATTACACCAACTAAACATGATAAATTTAGTTTATTATTTGGTAAATATCATGAGACTCTATTTTCAATCTATGATGACATGCAAGGGATTGATTCTAGCATCACGGTGCATATCATCATCACCTATCCTGATACTAAACCCATGCAAAAAAAGTAATAGAAATCCTCCACCAGAGTTTCCAATTTATGCCATAAATAAATAATTAAAATTATAGATGAAAAATTTATCAGACCTTTTTAATATTATTAATGGGTGTCAAACATTATCCCTATTCACAAAAAAGTCACTATGGCCATTTGCATTTTAATCGATTCCTATAACCTCGATATTGCTTTCCCCAAGGTTAACATCCCATTATCTTTGATAAATTATATCATTTATTCCATTATTAGATATGAAATTCTGTCCCTCATGGATGGTTTTTAAGGTTATAATCAACTTCACATCACCCATAAACATCAACATAAGTTAAATTTCACCACAGATAGGGACACCTATTGATATGTTAAAATGCCCTTCAGCCATAAAAATGTTGAAACTACCTATCAATAAGATTTGAACCACATTTTTAATGAAATTATATATAATATTATGGAAGCATGTGTGGATGATCCCATTTCTAATTCTAAAATCCCCACCAATCAAAAGGATGCTATCAAGTTTACTAAAAAGTGTAGTCCTTACCAACTTAATGATGATATTATCCATTCACCACCAATTGATCTCCAAAATTTAGTCTATCCTTTGCCATTCTCAATTTTGGAATTAGATCTCATAGGTGAACTACCTAGATCATAGGATGGGCAAGTCTTTATCATCAATACTATCAATTATTTTATCAAATGGGTCAAATCCATGACTCTCATCAATGTCACTAGAATCACTATTTATAAATTTGTCTTTAATAAAATAATTTATTTTTTTTGAGTTCCCCATAATATAATTTATTATAATGGTGATAATCTCAAAAAATAAAGATGTAAAACCACTTTGTATTAAATTCAAAATATCTCACAAATTATCCACACCATACCATCCAGAATTCAATGGTTAAGATAAGACATTAATAAAATTAATCAATAAAATTATCCAAAATATAATCCATGAAACTCAAATTGATTAGCATATTAATTTATATCATGATAGTTGGGCCTATCACACTAGCATACACACTATAACTATGACAACACCATTCTTTTTAGTCTATAGTTTCGAATATATCCTCTCATTAGAAGTTGAGAATCCCTCTCTCTCTCTCTCTCTCTATATATATATATATATATATATATATATATATATATATATATATATATATATATATATATATATATATATATATATATATATATATATATCATGGTATCATATATAATGAGTAATTACATTAATCTTACCTTCATGTTGTTAATATTCTTGATGAACACCATCTATTTTCTCTACAACACAAATTCCAATACAAGGCTTGTATCACTAAATAACATAACAGAAGGGTTAATGTCCATAATTTAAATTTTGGTGATCTTGTCATTAAATTGTATTACATTCATGATAAATAAGGTAAATATGCCTAAAAATTTTGAGTTCTTTATTTACTAAAATACATACTTGGTCATAACACCAATCACCTTCAAACTAATGAAGGCCATGTTTTTAAATAACCCACCGATGCAAATTTTTTAAAGTATTTTTTTAGATATTTATGTTTTTTATCATGATTTTAATATGTTATCCTAATAACATGTTTTTTAGGATATATACATGGGTCTCACCCTCTATAAAAAATTATATTTCCACCAACCTCATTTCCTTCTCTTGGTCCTTTAGTTTCTCTTTTCTTGTGAGTTGAATTGTAAAACCATGATTAGGACCCATTCTTCTTCATGAATCCTTTTTATTTTATTCACTTTTTACTCTCTAATACATTTTATACCCCTTGGGTTTTTAGTTTGTGAGATAAAATTTAAGACGATGGATAACACTAGGCCTTCCTCACAAATACCATCTTTCTCATTTCTTTTATTTTCACATGTTTTTTTCACCCTCTTGGGTTTATCTTTTATGAGTTGTAGTGTAATACCATGGATAAGATCAGGCCCTCCTAATAAAATTTCCATCTTTAATTAATTTAGTATTACTTCTCTTGAATGTTTATAAATGGCTATAAGTTTATAATCCTTTGTTCTCATATTTAGATTTTGCTTCCTTTGTAGCCAAAACCTACACAAAAAACTATGATAGAATGTTTCCCTACATTTAAAAAATTAATATGATAAGGAATCACACTTCACTGTCATGGTATCTATTTTTTACCTTTGTCACATTTTTTTTGATTTGAAGTAATTCAAATTGTTTCATGTTCCATTCCTCTTTAATTTTTTCTTTCATTCCACATTGGATAAAATAAGGTCATATTCAAGATAACTCTTTTTATTTCACATGAATTAACAAAAATCTTAGACATCATGCTCTCTAATTTATGTTTCTTAGAAACCAAGTCCAAAGTCCTTAAATGATAGTCATATTTAGCACCCATGTTTGGTTATCTAAATCCATATGGAAGTTTAATAGAAAAATCCATCAAAATTTTATAAGCCAAATTATTTGAAATAAAAGTCAATGATATAAAATGTAACTTACAAAGTCAAAAGCCAAAATCACATCAAAAAACATACTTAATAGCACATTTCCTATCTCCAATCAAATCTCAAAATCCAAAATTGGCCTCATGATAGAGCTGAGGTTGATTAAGGTATGGTAGGCCAGTAGATTTGGATAGGATAATTCAAAATAGTCTATGATGATACCTAATTTCTGATGTAAGTACCCAATATTCATGATGGACTGATGCATTTATAAGGAGTCCTAAAAAATGGGTAACTTGTTATGGGAAGGTATATTCATTTTAATTTTCATGTATATATCCTTCATGGGATAATATTCATACTTCATTTATTCAACTAATATTTTTGTGGTGATAAGTTTTTTAGAGTCATTAATGTTGAAAGTCATATTTTTTTGGCAAACCTAATTTAAGTGTCTTAACTTCAACAAAGAGTTTCTCTACCTTGATTTTTCCTTCAATTTTCCCTCCACCCATTTCATTTCCCCTCCTTGAAAGGCAAGTGTGATTATATGTTTTTTATATCTTCTATATTTCCTCTTCTTCACATCTCAAAAACATTCTAGCACTACTTTGTTTTAGTTTTATTTATCTTAAGAACAAAATAATATGCTTTAGTGACTATGGATTATTTTATTTACACCATTTCTTTACATTTATAGAATTGCCTTGGTTTATTTTAACATTTTAAAGAGTTATCCCTCTTTTTTTAAACACCTGTGTCTATTTTTAATTTCATTTACTTTGTCCATTTTTGAGTGAGGTTGGTTTGTTAGTTCTCACTTTCCAATGACATTTTCCATTTCATGCACTTTTCCCATTAATGATTAAGAATTGTTACCACTCACTTATCAATGTTGTTCTACCATTTATCTACCCATTCTTTTTAATTAAGGATTTTTATTGTTTTAACATTGATGTTTGATTACCATTTTGACATGTATCCTTGGTTTGACATTGTTTTTTGACATTATTGATTAAGGTTTCCTTGTATGAGTTTTTTGGTCATTTAGTAGACTTGGATTTGTAGTTACCTGATTTAATCCAGAATTTTGACTTCATCATTTTGTACTAACTTAACATTTATCACCCTATATTCTTAAATTTCCATGTATGTGTCACTTACACTACATTAGTTATCTCGATTTTCTTGCATATGTTTGATTTTACTCTTTAATTATCTATCCTTGGGTTTGTCTAAAGTATTCCCTACACCCTCCACAATCAAAACTAAAAACACAAAAAACAACCATCCAATGATAAAGGTAAGTCAAGGAACATGTACATTAATTTTATTTTTAATTATTTTCCCTTTTAGTCATTTTATGCTTTAAAATACTATAATTTATTTAGTTTCATAATTTTGTGTTGTTATGTTTTCTTCTCAAAGCACCATCCCATATTTAACATCAATGACATGTGATGAGATTCAAGTGTGTCATATGTATACACATAATATTTTCAATATTTATCAATTAATTATACTTTTTATCTTATATGGACCCTTAGATTATCAATCTCTCTATGTGTATGCCTTAATGATGTAGCAAGAAAGGGGTGGGTAGACCATTGGTTCTTCATAGGATTGTTGTCATTTATACCACCACTATATATCAATCTAAACTTATCTTATACACTTCCCTAATCCTTGAATCTTCTCTTTCACACTCTTACATCTAATTAGCACCCTATTTATCTACTTTCTAAGCCTAAAATCCATTTTTGATAATTTAGGTTACACTATTGACCCCATCAGTAGTGTATTTGAATTGGTAAAACATGTTAAGGGTATAGGTCAAACCTTGGATAGCCTAAACCAAGACCTAATTTAATTTTATCAATAAATTTATAGAGTCAATTAGGCTGGCCCTATTGGATAAAATTTTAGAATGTTTTTGGGTTAGATTCATCTCTATATAGACATTTATTTTTCATTTTCTTAGAGAGGCAATAGATCTAATTATTCATTTTCACTTTTGTACAATGTACTCTTTCGCAATTCTATTTGAGGATTAATTGATAAGGTTCTAACTTGGAGAAGAAAATTCCATTGCGAAAAAGTCTTGGATGCTTTGGCATTTCTTAGTGATCCTTAAAAAACACAACAACCTCTTGTGAATCACCTTTGGACAAGGGAAAGATCAAGTCTTGATGAATTAATATTCAATGTAAGTATCTCTAACTTTACTCCTCTATTTTAGTAGATAGAAGTAGCACAAGTAATTTCTTTTAAATATATGCTCTCTACATGCATTATGGTCTTACCTATACATAGATTAATAGGATTATCTTATGCATGTTTATTTTTTATGTCAATTACCCCCATTCTGTACCACAAGCATTGATGAGCACTAGATTATATTTTGATTTTCTTGTCATTCACTTTGTGAATATGAAAACGTATGACATAACTAAGGTTATTGTATGGTATTAATTGAATCAAGGATTTAAAAACCTCTCTAGTGATATTATTATGGTAAGATATCCTTTGGTTAGCTCTAATTGATCCATCTTATTCATGACCCCAAATATCTAATGTAGCAACAATCAGAAGTGTAAGTAGGATATATCTTCTCCGATCTAGGATTGATTAATATATTAGTTGCATTTCCATTTGCATACACATTGCTCCTTTACATGGGTTAGCTGATTGGGTGGAAGGAGAGGCCTAACCCTTTCTACCCTCATCTATGTTATTCTAATTATATTTATTCTCTTTACAAATTTCCATAATATGGATTTTTTGGCTCCTCATGGGGGTTTCTCTTTTAGAGAGAAGGAGAATTAGTCCTTGGTGGATATGTCTATAGTGGTTTTTTATGGAAGGATAGAACTATTGATTCTAGTTACATGATATAATTTAAATCACATGTAATTTTTTGATTCCTCAGACCATAATATTTAATATTTATGGGAATTTAAAAATAGATATATGAAGTAGCTTTGTCTAGAATTTAAAATTAGGCAAAAAATTTACATACCATATAACCCTAATTAAAATTTCCAATATTAATCCACAAATATAATATTTAATAGGATTTTTCAAAATATTAGTAAGGATTATCATTCAAATTATCATTTAAAGCTTTATCCTTCACTTTAGTTTTTACTTGTATTTGTACCACTACTAGCATAAATCTATTCTCTATAGTTTATGGCTCTAACATTGTATTGCCAATAAATTTGGAGGTAATTTATTTATTTACCTTTATTAATGAAACCGTTATTGGTGAAGACATTATGAAGTCCTACCTACACAAAATATATTTATTTTATGACCTAGGCATGAGTACTATTGAGCAAAAATCTTTGGTAAAAAATCATATCATACCTTTGGTAACAATAAAGTCAAAATTTATATTTTCAATGTTAGAAATTTTATATTGAAACTATATTATTACATTTAAAAAGAGGTAACTTATGATTAAATTTTATGGGTTCATTATATTCCCAAATAAGTCACTAGACCTATCACTTATAGGTTACAAAATATTTATTGAAATATCTTCAAGGAACCAACTAATGCTCAGTAATTGAAGAATTATTTTCTTCACCTATTATCTTCTTAGTTTCCTTTTATGTATGAGTTTTAATTTTATATACATATTAATTTCATTCTTCTAATTAGTCTATATTATTTGGATATAATTGTTGTACACATTATTTTATGAATCTTATGTATTTCACTTTAGCCTTATTTCAACTAGACCTTTAGGTTCCATATAATTAGCCTTAGTACCTATTTTTAGTCATTATGTTTATTATGATTTTTACACCTATTTTTTTTCTTAGTTTGAGATTTTCATTATAATACCTAGTTCATCAACCAACTACTCCTCATAAATTATTACTCTATTTAAATTTACTATTATACCCACTTACTATTCATTTTCATTTTTTGGCCATTATTTCCTTTGGAATGATGTGTTTTATTTTATCATAATTATTCCCTTTTATGTTTCCATATCCTTCTACACTTTATATCTCTATCCTACTTGTGCCTCTTGGATTTTTAGTTTGTAAGTTGCATGGTAAGACCTAAGTATTAACTAGGTCCTCACAAATACCTAAAATTATTCACTTTGTTTCATATCCTACTTATGTTCATAAATTTATCTAGGTGACCTAATACAATGATATGTAATGATTGAGAGTAGTGTTTTTTAAACTTAGATTATCTCATATTATCTTTTGGTAATAGTATGGTGGTATATCTATATGTATTTCATTCATAATTTATCTTCTCTTATGATTATGTCTCAAATTTCCCATTATCATACCATATTCATTTATATACATTTTTTTCTCTTGGTGAAATCCAACCATTCTATGTTAATTCCCATATCTTCCTATTTTTCACCTCATTTTTTATTCCACCAAGTCTGGTTTCAAATTTACATTATTTTTCTAAAGTGAAAGCATGTTAGTGTCTAGGAAACTTTATCTCTATGTCCTCTTTCAAAATTCGATGTAACAATTCTTGTGTTAATCATATTTATAGTTCATTTTTTAGTTTTTAAAATATATATCAAGGAAGAAAATATAAAAATGTAAACAAATCAATATCCCTATTTTAATAAAATTACATGTTAAAAGGATAAATCTATAGTGAAAGTTAGTTCAAACCATAAAAAATATTTCATTATTTCTATACCTCCTATCCTATTTGAATATCAAACTTAATAGTTGGCCTCATGATAGAGTTGAGGTATATTTTGTTGAAAAATGATAGTAATCTATGGTAGGATGTCTCTCATTTATTAACATTCTAATGCTACTTAGTTTTTCACACAAGTACTCAATCCATACATTATACCAATGGTTTTATAAGGGGCCCTATGTTGTAGGTAACATATTTTTGGAAGGTAGGATCCTTTTAATTTGCATTCACTCTTGAATTGATCGGATTATATTTATACATCACTAGTTAAAAAACATTAAATTATTAGGTAAGGTTGTTTAGGGCTATTATGGTATAAAAAATAGTCTTTCCAACATTATTAGAGTGGCTTATTTATAATATATATCATTGTTTTCCTTGGTGACACACTATTTTACCTCCTTGAATTTAATCCCCTTATCAAGTATTTTTGTTTTTATATCTCTCCCATCTTAATTATTTCCAATTCTTCATTTATTTAAGACATGCTAGCATTATGACAACATTAGTTTTGTAGGCATTTTAAACTAGAATCATCATCTTTAATTTATTTTTAGATGCTCTTTTTGTCATTACCTTAACTTCATGGGATTTATAATTGTTATTTTTAGGACCCTAAGTTTTAATTTTTTTTTGTTGGCCTTTAGGTCCTCTTTCTATTTTCATATTTTCTTGGGTTCTTTGGTTCTGTACTAGCTACAATATGATGGATGCCAAATTTTACCTTATTGCTATTTAATTCCTTTAATATTTTATTTATAATTTCAAATTATCAATAAAATATTATAAATTTTTAAAGGTTTAAAATTCATTCCTAATATTTACTAATTCACACCCATTTATTGACTATCTTTCATATGCATGTGATTGTTTTTCAACTTTTATCTATATATATTTAGGAGGTTCAGATGAAATTTTATTTTCCAACCATGATAAAAAAAACATGGTATTATAATTAATCATTTATTTATAAAGTTAATTCAATGCCTATGTATGTTAAATTTTAATATTTATGTAATAGTAGTTATTTCAATAATTATTTTTAGTTATGTTTTTATGTTACTATGTATCTTTCTAAAAGCACTATCCTATATTAAAATATTATGAAATATGATGATATTTTTATGGGGAATATATATATATATATATATATATATATATATATATATATATATATATATATATATATGTTATTTTTAATTTTTTAAACTTTAATGATGATTAATCTTGTAGGAATCATTGACACATCAATCTCCCACAATACATGTCATTAAGAGTGAACCAAGAAATTGGTCAGGCAAAATCATGGTAATGTTTGAGATATGTTTTCACACCATTCTATTTTAAATTTAATACTATAAATTATACCTCCTAAGAGACTCTAACCATATTACCTATTTCTCTCATTTATGTCTAGTTTTTTTATCCACCCTATGTTCTTATTATATTGGCTAAGTTGACAAAAGTTTCTATGTTCCTATCTTTCCTAGTACTATATCATCTAAAATAATATAATTATTATTTTTACCTATGAGTTTTAGTTTATCATATTGGATGATAAATTTTTGTGTGATAACATTAATTTTTATTGTATCAGTTTGGCTGATACATCAGTTTAGAATTATGGATTTATCTCCATATATATAGGAATCACAATTATCATAACCGACATAGACACAACAATCATATACTTTGCTTGAGATGATTTATTTTATAATTAATTATTAAAAGGAGTTATAGGATAACATATTATTTTTTGAGGTGAATTATTTCTATAATAATAGTAGGATAAGTCAAACATGCAATGTAAATTTGGTTTTTAGAGTCCCAAACTAATGATACCTAGGTACTCATCTTACCATTTAATAACTTCATCTCATAACATCTACTTAAAAATTCTACTAGAGGAAATGGGTAAATTGGTGTGATAATTATTATTTCCAAAGGCAAGTATCTCTATTCTTATTCTCTTTCATTTCTACTTGGAAGAGAGATTTTATTTGATTATTCTCATAGTAACATGTATTTTTTGTCATTTCCTAAGCCCTTATAAAACATAACCCAGTATAGCTGTAGGGTGATAAGGCTCATAATTATCACATTATCTTGAATATAAAACTCATTGTTGATGATTTGGGATATTTTTTAGGAATAATATTATGCACTAATAAGTTTAAGTTTTTAAAATATTTTGATTTTGTATTTTATGATGGGTTACATTCTAAAAACACATTCATTTACTTACATTCCATCTAGCTAGCCTTAAATTAAAAAATATATATGAAAAATTATCTAAACTTATTTTTAATTT
Organism: Torreya grandis; assembly: GCA_037957365.1. Lineage (NCBI taxonomy): Eukaryota > Viridiplantae > Streptophyta > Pinopsida > Cupressales > Taxaceae > Torreya > Torreya grandis. The sequence goes on from JARHVA010006432.1 coordinate 206,125, forward strand.
ATCAATAAATGTATACACATGTTTCTTAATGATTATATATAAAAAGGAGGATACTCACACATTTAAGGCTAAGATAAAATACTATTACCAAAGCCAATAGTTTTTTATCTTATAATGTAGAATAGATCATCATCATTAGACAAAAATTTATATTTTATATTTTATGTAATAGTTAGATAGAATGAATGTGTTGAATGTAAGAGTGGGGGATACTAATGTAAAGAGGGAGCCTTTATAAATCAACTAATTGATTATATTCACTAAACAGAGGGTTGTTTATTATTAATGCATAACCATTAGAAGAAACATGTGATGTATGAATTAATTCATATATATGAGGTATGATAAAGGTCATTGGAGTATAGGAAAATGTTTAAAAGTTTTTAATTATTATTTGTGTTACCATTAGCCAACCACAATCAGAAGAATACCCTCCAATATACTTGGTATAGTTATTTGTAATTTTTAAACCTACCTTTCCATCTATTATATGATTGTAGATTTAAAAATATCACTTTTTCCTACTACAAGTAATTTAAATTGATATTTTTTTGCATAAATAGATTAGATAATGTAATATTCCTATTTGTAAAGAATTTTATTTTATCTCAATTAGTTATTAATCCATTGAAATTTTTTGAGTTAGTGTAAACATTTCCAATACATTTTTAGATCATAAAATTTATTATATTTTCCCTTATATCAACATTAGCTCATTTGTTTTAGGGGTCAGTCTGATAAGGCTACATGAGTAAACTTCTATTCACTTGGAAATATATATAAGTATGCACTAGTTTGGTATAAAATATGAGGATAAGTTTTTGGGAAGAGATTTTAATAGTGTAATAAGCCTATAAAAAATATGTAAGGATAAAGAATCAATATTTCAACCTACAAGTGGAAGAAGGGAGTGAATAAATATTAACCTTATGTTAGTATTAATCCAACTAGGTTATGTGATTAGGTTTGACACTTATGTTTGTGACCAAGGAGAGTTACATAATTAGAAATAAAGTGTCAATATAGTTAAAAAAATCCTTAAATGAAAATAGTACAATAATTTTCAATATCATAAATTGTAGGGAGATAGGTTGGAATACTTGAAGTTATGAGAGATATGTAAAAATATATGTAAACCCTTTATTATTATAGAAGAAAAGACATTGCATATAGAAGATATTATAGCTATAATAAATAAGAATAAATTTCTACAGCAAAGATACAAGAATATGGATACAAGTTAGATAAGGCTAATAATAACTATCTCCAAGATTGGATGAGGGATAAATATAAAATTTTCATGATTCCTAGGAACTATAAAACATGAAATTTTTATTAATGGTTGACAAAGGTTAAAGAATAAAAATAATGTGATGATATTGATGATATAAGGAGGGTTAAGCTAACACAAACCAAGTTGAAAATCCATGCTAAAATTTGGTGGAAAGAGGTACACGATAATAAAATGATAAAATGGAAATAAAAGATCACAATACAAGATAGGATGGTATAAAGGATGAAGGAAAGGTTGATAATAATTGATTATTAGCTTCACTTGATAAATAAATTATAGAATATGAGGCATATAGAGTTGAGTGTAAAGGGTTACTCTAAATAATTTAAACATGATAATATTGATGGGTATATAAAATTACATGAGTTACAACATGAGAAGGTTTCTATGTTTATAAAATTCCCAAGGATAAAAATCCAAGTCTAATAAAGTATTGTAATGATAAAAATAATTTAGGATGCCTATCTATATGCACTAAAGGCCAAATACTTTTTTTCAAGAAGAAAATAAAGTATGATTGAAGGATAGGTATGTTTACTATAGTGAAAGGTCAAATGAAATAATAAATAAGAAAAAAAATCATGAATACGAGGTCAATAATTCTCATAGTAATTAAAAAAACCATGGGCAAGAGGAAGAATGCACCATACAAGAGGAAGAATTAGATTTGGAGGAGACAGAGGAAAGAAATTCTATGAAACTTTATAGAGATGTGGGAAAATTTGACACATTTATTTTGAGTATCCCAAAGCAATGAAAGGAGAATCAAAGACAGATAAAGATAGTAGACATATAACCCAAGGTGATGAGTATTTTTTTGCATCAAAGAATGAGCCAAGTAAACTTGAACTAATAGAGGAACTAATTATTAAGAGGGTCAAAATAAATCCTAAAAAAGAGGAGAATGAACCCTTTCAAAGGAAAATCTTATTTAGGAAACAATATAATGTATGAGGTAATTTACACAAGATTATAATTGATATTGAAAACACTAAAAGTTTAATTATAGATAAAATGATATAGCAACTAGGAGTGAAGAGAGGCTCATCCAAATCCTTATAATGTGACATGGCTACAAAAAGGACAATAAATCTTATTTAATGAGAAACGTATATCAATATTTCACATAGACACTTACAAGGATGAGGTATGCTATGAAATTATTCCCATGGAATTTTGCCATGTTATCACTTGATAATTGGATAAAAAATTCCATGATTTAAGGGAAAACACCTATGCCTTAGAAAAAAAATGATAGAAAACATACTATGAGATGAAGAGGTGGATAACAATTTAAGAACATTACTATTAATGGAAAAATAATTTTCAAGGGAATATAGTCAAGAAAATATATGATTTACTATGATTCTAGAGGTGATGTAGGTTGAGATTGAAAGTTACAACATTCATTTACCTTTAGAGGTAGTTCTTTTGCTGGAAGAATTTTATGAAATTATCTTAAAGAAAATTCCAAAGTGGGTGTTACAGTTAAATATTAAAAATCACCATAAGTATTTTATTTATACATAAAACCTAAAAAGGGTGTGTAAATATTAAACTTTTTAGAGAATGAGTAAGTCAAGAAAAATGTGTGAGAGTTGTTGGAAAGAGGGATTATTAGAGAGAGTCTTAGAGAATGTAAATTACTAGTTATGATAACATCCAATAAGGATAGTGAGTGGATAATGTGAAAAAAATAACTATAAATTAGTAATATAACCATTAAATGTATATTTTTTATTACCTAGAATAGATGATCTAATGTATTTTCTGTGGAGGTCACTGTATTTGGAGATGAATGGAATAGAATATTTAAGACCAATGAAGTGATATATAGATGGTTAGTATTTACATTTAGGAAAAATAAATATTTTTGTAAAGTTTATGAGGTTAATAAATGGGGAGTTGAAACAACTCTTTGGATTTTTCTTATTGATTATCTTGATGAAATGCTAATTTAAAGAAAAGATAGAGAGGAATACTTGTTTCACATTAATAAATTCCTACAAAGGCTAAAAGGGGAAAAAATTTTAATTAGTCTAAATAAGTGTAGTTTTATGAAATTTTAATTATTACATAAAGGTTTTGTTATCTCAAACAAAGGGTTTTGAATGGATCCAAAAAAGGTACAAACTAGGGAATGAACTACACCTAATAGATTGTATTAACCTATAAGTTTTTATGTCTTAGTAAGATTATATAATTTTTTTATCAAAATGTTAATTATATATTTACACAAATAATTAGAACCATGAGAATAGATATAAAATAATTCACACGGATAAGGGTACCCGTAGATAACATTTTTAAACTTACGAAGAATAAGGTCACCATTAAGCCTATATTAGCATCGGTAGACTTTGAAAAAGTGTTTCAAGTGGATTTTGATAAAATTAAATCATCCATTGTAATGATTATTATTCATGATATTAGAACCATATCATATTAAAATTATAATATTAGTTATGCTAGGAACAAATAATTTTGTTATGATTAAGGACCTTATGCCATCTTGTAAGAATTGAAGAAGTGGAAGCATTATTTTGTTTTAAATAATTTTGTTTTATATATTGATCATAATGATTTTAATTTTAGTAACATCTATGTAAATTATTAAAAATATTATATGGAGTGGGTGGTGTTTCTAAAAAGTTACTCTTTTTTGTAAGCATAGAAGTGGGATGTCAAAAAAGATAGATGATGATTTGAGTAGAATATATATATTTTAAATAGTATGGGGGATATTTTTTTTGGTTTTAATTAAATGGAAGAGGTATAATAGGAGGGATCTTAATTTAAGGATGATTAGGCAACATGTGTTATGCAGCCTAGCATGAAAGGGAGGCCCTAGTTAGAATATTTCATATAGTAAGGTTTAATCTTCATACCTCAAATATCAATGACAAAGAACTTAATAAAATAAAAATAACAATTTTGGATTAGATGGACATTAAAAATATGAAAATAATTTATCTCAGCTTAATAAGAGATAATACTCATGAAAGATGGGGATTGAGGTTAAAATTTTTGTTTAGGGATGAAGAATTTGTTATCATGCCAAAGGAAAGATACCAAACATAGGGATTTATCATCCATTTACAATACTTCAATTTTTTAATGGAAGACATATTATAGACACATATAATAACATTTAAGCTAAAACCATGCACTTGTGACAACTATTTTACACACTTAGATCTATACATATCTTAGGTTCCCTTTTAATCACTTTCAACAACCTTACACACTTCTAAATTGAAGAATGACCCTAAAATCTACTCATCTCTAATATTATCAACCTCAGACATATTTTATACCATGCTTGACACTCAACATGATCAAATCACCCATTAAATAAGAGAAACCTAGGGGACTATAGTGGACAAATCTAATGTCCTTTCCCCCTCTCCTATCTTCTTACCAAATAACAACTTATTTTTAAAACAAAATGCTATAATAAGGTCAACCGTTGTCCCTAAGGGAACCCATTTGAATAAATTTCAAATATATAACTATAGAAACACATTTCAAACCATTTAACACATAATCAATCTTCCACATAAAAAATAATGAAAATCATAACTGCACATTGAGATCAAAGCACTTATTTATCCCAATTATCAAGGCATACAACCCTATTATCTTTGAGCTAAAATATTAATACATTTTAAGGTTATAGATTTAGACACCTAAAACTAGACACTAATGGCCTTCAACCAAACTTCAAATTGATTTCTACCAACCATTGCAAACTAAGCCTAAAAATCACTGAACATCCCAAATTTACTTGTGCATCATTTGTCAAATACTAGAATCTCATTGAGACATCCTTAATTGGGTTATCCAATAACCCGTGATATCTCTTCTCTTTAATTTTTTAGTTTAGTAGTTTTTATGGATGCATATGCTTTAAAAGTCATCTTGAGAGCATTTTGTTTTATCTCACATTCATGGGAAGTAGTAGTTACTTAGATTAGAATTCATATATAAGTAGGTGTTGAGGCCAATGAAGGAATCCATGAATTATTGTATTAAACTTTCTCAAATGATGTTACCCCCTCAAAGTGGTCTTTAATCAATATAATCCATTTAGTGCTACTACTCATTTTATGATTCTATTATTTCATGCATTTTTATTGACTTGTTATAGGAGGATCCTCTCATCTGGAATTAGAGTACTTTCCAAGGCCAATTTTTTCTAGAAAGTTTAAAATATATTCTAATACAAAATTTATTTATAGTATTTTTCTCTAAAATTCCTCACTCTATTCTACTACATAACTATGTTCTACATCACAATAAATGTTTTTGGATCAGGGTAAATCCTGACTACATAACTATGGGAAGTGCTTGGGTGAAAAACTTAAAAATTATTATGAGCAGTACCACATGAACCCTAAATTATCTAGCCCATTAAGAAGACCTAATAGAAAAATGGGTAATAGAACCTACCTGATTGAGTAGTTCCCATCTATGAGGAAAACTAGGAGCTATTGCTAAGAGATAAATCCATGGCAAAAACATTTTTGGAGAGTGGTACTCATTTAGATGGAAATTTCTAGCCAGAGTGATATCTTTAAAATCTTAGGAAACCATTAAAACTTGGGGCCCCTTTCTATCAATTTCAATCTATTACCTTAAAGTATCAAAAAATTTACCATATTAGATCTACAAACTTGTTATACTAGTTTTAGCATATTACAATAGAGTATTAGAAACTTTTCATATCATATCTTTAATGTAGTATCACCAACCTTGACATATTATTAGAGTATTATAAAATCACCATAGTAGATATAAAAATTTATTTCACCATATTCCCAGTAGACATGTCTTACAGATCACAATAACCAAAAATAGAAACAAAAACAAAAACAAAATGTGTCCATATATCACCCTGTTGATACGAAAACATTATTTGAACACCTAAAATTTCATTCTCTACATTTTTTTCCTTGAGGTCCCATATTCTAATTCCAATCTTAATGCCCAAAAATCTCAATTTTCCCTTTTTTTTTTGGTTTTGCCATAACTTCTATTTTTGTTTGTTTACCTCAAATTTTTTCCACTGTGTCTATCATCTCTTTCTACTTCTTTGTCTCTCTTTGATAAATTTTATAGTTTTTTCATTTTCACTCATAAAATTTCCCTTACCTTCATCAATCATACTCCCACTATGCAAAAAAATTAGTAAAAGCCCCTTAAACCCTTCCATTTTTTCCCAAATCCAAAACATTCCTTGTTAAACATGTATTAACTCTAGTTTTCCTATCCATTACAAAAAAAATAAAATAAAAAATTGGGTCATGGTAGTAACCCAAATATGAGAAAAAGACATGGAGGATGAGATTACCACCATCAAGACCCACATCAAAGATCTTGATATAAAAAAATCTTATCCTCAGTCTTCAACATACCACCACGAATAATAGATGACATGTAGAGTCTTTTCAAACACTAGGTTTTCTTCTTATAGTAATAATGATGGGCCAAAGCTTAATTTTCCTTGATTCAATAGTATAAATCCAACTAGATGGATCTATCAGGTAGAAAAATATTTTAGTCTATAGAATACTTTTGATGTGAATGAGGTTCTACTTGCATCCTTTCACTTGGAACTTGAAGCCCTTTAATGGTATCATTAGTATATCAAGGCTCATGATGAGCCCATATGGACCGATTTTTTCACCCTAATTTTACAATGGTTTAGCCATACTACTTTTGATGACTTTATTGGAGCACTCACTAAACTTTTCCAAATAAGAATAGTGAGAGAATATCAAATAGAATTTGAAAAACTAGCCAATCACATAGAGGGATTGTTTGATGAATTGCTTAGGAATTGCTTTGTCAGTGAAGTAAAGGATGCAATTCAATCTAAGGTCAAAATGTTTCATCCCAACATAATGATGAAAGCCTTAGGGTTGGCTATGTTAGGAGAGAACAAGATCACAACTTATTAGTGCTTCAAATCTAATTTTATTTCATTAAAAAATATAGCTTCATAACAATAGCAAACTATGCAAGGCCCCAAAACCACTCTTATCAAGCATTTGAATAAAGTAGAGATGCAAGTTCATAGAGAAAAATGAATATGTTATAATTGTGATGATAAATTCACTTAGTGACATCAATGTGTCAAGTAAAATATTTAATTATTAGATGTGAAATCTCTACCTAAAATTGAAGATTGTGAAGATGTTTAGGATACAATAGATGATCCAAAAGCAACTCAGTTGATTATGGAACCTACTTCTAAGGAAGATCAACCAGAGATCTCTCTCCATGCCTTAGTAGTATTTACTATCCCACAAACCATGCAAGTCAATGGTTACTTCAATAAGGTCCCTCTAATAATACTCATTGATTCAGGTAGCGATCATAATTTTATTGACCCTTGGATGGCCAAATAGGCTAATTGTTTTATCCATCCTTACTCCAAATTTAAAGCCATGATTTCTAATGGGGAAATATTACCTTGCAAATGGAAGTGTCACAATGTTTGTATCTCTATTATAGATTATAACTTATGTTCCACCATGTTTTCCCTACCCTTAGGTAGATGTGATGTTGTTTTAGGAGCCCAATGGTTATGTACACTTGGACCCATCTTATGGGATTTTGCTGAACTTTGGATGTATTTTTAGATAATGGACAAAAATAGACATTGTAAGGCTTACAACTAGGATCTCTTAGCATCATAAGTTCACATCACATGAAAAATATTCTTAAGAATAATTCACATGGAATCATTTACTAAATATATTCCATTCAAATGCAACCCTCAATAGTCTCCACTACTTATTCTAACCTACAAACCATTCTATAAAGGTATGCACATGTCTTTGCCAAACTAGAGGGATTTCCACATTCATGACCAGAGGGCCACCATATTTATCTCCTTCTCAGAAGTGTTCTTTCCAATATTAGGACTTATCACTACCTATTTTAGTAAAATACTAAGATCAAGATGCTCGTTCAAGACTTTCGAAATCAAAGCATTATTCACCCCACTACCAACCCATATTCTTTCCCAATTCTCCTTGTCTAAAAAAAAGATGGGTCATGGTGCCTCTACATTAATTTTCATGCACTTAATCACCTTAAAATCAAGAATAAGTTCCCAATCCTTGTCATTGATGATCATCTTGATGAGCTTCATGGTGGTCATTTTTTCTCTAAGTTAGATCTTCCCTCTAGATATCATCAGATCTGGTTTCATGAGGATTATATCCCTAAGACAAGTTTTCACATGCCTGATGGCCACTATTAGTTCATGGTCATACCATTTAGCCTCACTAATGCTCCTTTAACATTCCAAGCATTTATGAATAAAAACTTCTATCCCTACCTATGAAACTTCATTATGGTCTTATTTTATGATGTCCTCATCTATAGTAAAACATGGTTTGAGCATCTCCAACATCTGAAGTTTGCACTACAATTTCTCTTTGAACATCACCTTTGTGAAAAAAAATTAAATGTAATTTTCTCCATTATGAAGTGGATTATCTCAGGCATATTATTTCAACCCAAGGGGTTCAAGTGGATCTTGAATAAATAGCTGCCATGACGAATTGGCCATAGACTTAGACACTCAAGAGCCTCCATGGTTTTTTGAGCTAACTAGATACTATCATAAGTTTGTCAAGGATTACAGGAATATTATATCTCTACTAAAAACTATGTTGAAAAAGGATGATTTTACTTAGGAAAAAGTTTTTAATTATGCATTTGAAGAATTGAAATAAGCTATGTGTAATACACCTGTTTTAGCTATGCTAGATTTTACCAAGACCTTTACTATCAAGAGTGATGCTTGTGGTAATGGACTTGGTGTTGTTCTCCTCTAAGAAAGACACCCCATTTCATTCACTATAAAATCCCTTTCTAGAAATAATTTAGTTATCTCTACTTGTGAGAAGGAAATTGTGGCCATTTTACCTACAATACAAAAGTGGCGGCCATACCTACTAGGAAATCATTTTGCATCAAAACCAATCATTAGAGTCTAAAATATTTCCTAGAAAAATGGGTCTCTATCACATCACAAAATAAATGGGTTAAAAAAATAATGGATTATTATTATGAGATAACTTATAAGAAGGGTAAGGACAATATTGTGGCTGATGCTTTTTCTTGTAATAGTGATATCATTCTAGAGAGCAAAACCAAGGTTCCAAGAACAAAAATTCAATTAAAAAAATAGAAATTTAACTTAAAATTTTCAATCTTGTGAACTTCCCACCCCAAGATACTACATGGAAAGGATTAGTAGGTTTTTCTGAGATGCTTTGTTACCAAATTTGTGGGGAAATGTCCCACTAGGCATGCCATTATGTGAACTAGGAATTTGATGATGAAGGGGAGATTAGTATCGTATTAGTGGATAAATCAAATAAAAATCACACTAAACTAAAACCTTCACACCTAGTTACTAGGGTGAACCTAATAACAAAAAAAATGAAAGAAAAAAAATAAAAATTAAGGAAAAACAAGAATCCTTCACCTTCCTTGGATGTTCCAAATGCTTGTTATAGTTGTTTGCTTGGTTTGTGCTCATGAATTCTACATCATTGAAAGGTTGGATACCTCCATCTCTCATTGGCACCTTTCTTGGCTTGTATTGGCTCAATATTTTTGAATTATAACACTAATTTTAATGATTCTTGGGAATCAATTATGCATTATAACTTTGCACAAATTAATCTTAGATTTCAATAGGCAAGGCTTCCTATTTATAGATTTTTACAAATGGCTAAAATCAACCTAAACCATGAATCTCAAGATGGAGATGTGTGGCTAATGATTAATTTAATTATGAAATTAAAATTCATAATTAATATCATCAATATTTTGGATAGAGTGGAATTTAATAGGCATGAAAGAGCTTTAATGAGGCATGGGAAGCATGAATTCTGATATTTTTGGCATTTATAGCCTTGGGACGTCTTCCCAAGAAATGATGTCACTTGATGATGCATATATTTAATATTAATTTAAAAAAATAATATTTCAACAATTTTCCATGCAATTATTAATTATGCCCTTATTTGGTTTAATTAGCCTTAGGCATGATTAGACAACTTGGTGCAAATCTTGGATCTTTGGTGCACAAATTAATCAAATTAGTCAAAACGTCTTGTTATTGGCTTGAAATTTGACTGGATTAGAATTGGAAGTTGATATTAGATGAGTTGGAACAATTATCCCATTTAATATGTTTGAAAAATAAAATAAAAAAGACACATGTCTCATGCAAGAGATTTGATAGAAAAGAGCAATCCAGGGCACCTAGGTACAAAATTGGCATTTTGACTCAAAATGATCTGATCAAAGTTAGTTGGACCATAAATTGGATTGCCCTAATTAATGATAATCTAGACAAAATTAGCACTTTAAAATGTTAGTTTCAAAGATTTTAATGTGTTTCAGATTGAAATTATTCATTTTGGTGGAAACTGGTCAAAATATTGTTTAAAGGTTATCGATGGCTAGTTTTAGGTATCTATAATAATGCTTATAACCACCTTTGGGAAAATAATTATCTCTATCTACCCAAATGGGGCATGTTTTAATCCTATAAATGATTATAACCACCTATGGGAAAATCATAATTTTTTTTTCATAATTATAACCACCTTTGGGAAAATCATTCTCTATTTACCCTAAGCCTTTTCAATAATTATAACTACATCTATGAAAATCATTATCCTTTTTTTTCCCCACCTATGCTGATGATTATAACCACTTAGGGGAAAATCATCTTATATGTATACCCTAACTTTTGTAGCTCCATCTACCACTGATTATAATTGCCTTGGGGAAAATCTATTTCTTCTACCCCGTTTCATCTTTTTGGTCCACTTGTTTCCTCCCTTTGAGGGACCGATTACTGACCCATTTTCCAATCTTTCCCTTGAGAGGGAAACTATAATCCATCTATTATCATTCAATTCATAAACATATATGACCTTCTCATTTTTTTATAAGACATTACTATGCTTATAACTTGTAATGAATTTTGAAATAGGAGCAAACTGTAGACACCTAAAATTGGACACCAATGGCCTTCAATTAGACATCAAATTGATTTATACCAACCATTGCAAATTAAGCCTGTTAATAATTTAATGTCCTAAATTTACTTATGGATCATTTATTAAAGTTTATAATCTTATTAAACATCCATAATTATGGTATCCTAACATATGCAATCATTACCTCTCATGGATCCATCCCTAATCATTTTGTGGCATCACAACAATCAATTAGGCATAAGGAGGCACTTAGACACAAAAAAGTCAAATCTTGAAAGAGCTAAATGGCTAATAAAAAATAATTAACAAGCTAAACAAAATTAAATGCATAGTTGAATTATCCATGTGTAATTAATTAATTACTTAAAAAGTAAATTTAAAAACACAAATATTCTATCCTTTCATCATGAATTTTGTGATTTGTCAAGCTATTTCAAAATATCCTAAAATATATCATTTCAGAGACCCACACCTATTCATTGAAAATCATTATTAATTGAAAACTATTAACTATATTAGGGTTATATTTAACTCGCCTAAGTTAGGTTTGAACCAATTCCATGTTTAAACTCCACCTTCACTCACCTTGGGTTGAGGTTAGCTTTAAAGATTATAAATATAAATTCCTTGCCTATTTAATTTTAAGTTATTTTGGTGAAATGTTATCATGCAAAAATGACTTCAAATCTTTGATAAGATTAGTTTTATAATGCAAAAATTCCTAGCAAGTAGTGTTATAATGCAAAAAACTTAATTCAAGCTACATCAAGCCAACATAAAGCCATAATGGTGCTAAGGAGGGAAGGAGATACAAAAACTCATTTTTTAAAGACTATTTAAGAATAAACTGAGAAATACATTCAATAATGCATTTGGAGATCTCAAGGAAGGTAAAAGATTCATTATATTTTGAATTTTAGTTGTGATTGCATTTGTCTTATGTTAACTAAGCTCACCCTTAAGATCTAGGCTTGGAGTGTATATGCTAGTATGTTTATTAATTTTTTTTTTACTTAAACTAAAATGTTACTAACCTCCCTTCTTCGATTCTTATGATCAAATAAATCATAGTTATGGAATTTAATCACATCAATATTACACCAACATCTATCATATTTTACCAATTATTCACACCCTATTATAGCATGGGATAACTACATGAAGTTTGATCCCTCTTAGGATTGTTAGTATGTACATAAAAATCATCATATGGGGTGTTGATATGTCACCCAAATTTAAATGATGAATTATTTTTACCCATTGATTTACATTTATATTCACATGTCTAAAAGATATGATTTTTAATGAAAATCATTCATGTAATTATATCTATAAATGATCACAAGCTCCCAAACCATATATAGGATATGTAGATAAAGACAAAGAAACAGGAAACCCTAATTACCTAAATTTAAGTGGAAAAGAGCACCCAATATTATAATAGAGTACCACCACTCTACTATCCTATTCCTAGCATTTTTGTCCAGGCCTATATCTAGTTCATGATTCCTAATTCTATTAATCAGATCTCCCTAAACAACAAGTTTAAGCCTTTGATTCCTCCCACTAATATAGTTTCCAAAAAAGCATTTATTTATTATAATACTTTGTTAATTTTACTAATTTTAGAGAAAAAAAATAGTTACCATTAGTGAATGTTATTATTTTTGTATTATTCACCTAATATTTCACATTAGTGTTATCATCTAGGATCTTGTTATCCCAAATTTCAAAAAACATATTGGTGAACCCACTAATTTTTGAATAACATAAACCTTAGCTTACCATTAGGGGTTCTTTTTGTTTTCATTCCTCCAGTAGGGGTTCAAATTTATATTTTACTAATTTATCTACTTCACCATGATTATCATGACTGATTATATTTATCATTACCTTGTGCAAAATATCTTGGTGTTATTTACATATTCCTTGCCTATTATTTGTAAAATATTACACATATATGTAAAATGTTTGATGGATCATCTTAAAGAACACCTTAAAACATATATCGATCCACCCCTATTGGTGAACCATTATAAAAATAATAGTGTTTTATAGATCAATTTTATCTACCACTAATTACTGATAAATGTTAGAGATCTTACACATTTCCTTTTTTTTCCTCTTGTACCTAGACCTACAAACTATCTTCATTCATGTTCTACCCATAATATTCTCACTATGCTTATATTGTATCTTATAATCTATGTTTTTATTACTATATGAGGTCATATATACTATAAATCAAGATAATAAGAACACATTTAGATAATACCTCCTCAACCCTAAACTAATCTAATGGGACAAAGAGATTAAAATAGAACATATGATATTTTTGATCAATTAAGGAATACACTGAATAATATTTATATGTTACAGTTTCTTCAGAAGGCTACCATTTTTTAGAATATTATTTACTAAGTTTTGAATTATACATATATGCCTCATGACATAGAGCCTTCTTGTTTTTCACTTGTTGTGAATAAATTGAATAATCTTGAGGATGCTATTTATTTATTTTGACAATGATTATTTCTTTAGATAGTCAACAATTGATTATAATTTAAAGTTATTCATAGTAGATCAAATCAACAAAGGTAAAAATGGATTAGGGATTAATATTTTCAATCTCACATTTATACAAACTATGGGTATAAACATAACATCCATTCAAAATACATATAAAAATATCAAAGCATTTGATGATGTTTCATGTTAGGCTTTGGGTTATATAACATTGGATATTATAGTGGGGCCAAAAATCCTATCTACATAGTTTGAGGTAATGCTTAATCATTTTCATTATAATTTTATATTAGGTAGGAGATTCATACATTTCATAAAGGCTTACCTTCTACCTTTCACCAATGTGTCATGTTTTTCCATGATGGATATTTGTACAATTAGCTAGTTGAAAATCATTCCTTTAGACATTACAAGGTTAAAAAACCTAATACTCAGAGTTTAACACCATTAGGGTCTCCCCAACATATTATACTTCCATATTCCTATAGAGAAAATGCATACATATGTGGTTGGTGGGTTTATTATAGATACTCCTCAACCACTATCATAAAATACATTTATTCCACATAGATAACTACCCAACATAGACAATGAAGAATTTATGAAATAATTACCTTTATTGATAAATTCAAAATATCTAAAATATTTTATATAGAGAAAGTTGATACTGATTTTGAGGCTATTTCAAAGGAAGAAACAAATGTAATTCTAATGTACATTGATGGTTATTTATGTGATTTTAATTTCACACCAATGGGCCCATGATAATACTAAAATTATTCTAATGCCATTACACTAGTACAAATAGATCCATAAGAGGTAGTTATTACTAATACAAATAAGGGAAAGAATATCCCTTATCATTTGGACACAATCCCACATGCATTTTTTTCTACCATTCTCAGATTTATTAAATAATATCACATCTATGGATATGGAATTAGGTATCTAAATACAATAAATAAACACAAAATATAGACCATATGTGATGTTATAAAAGTTAATTGACATGGGATTGATGACATTACCAATAATATGTCATAGATCCATCAACCAATTTTAAACCCAGGATGTTAATCCCTTTTTTAATTGCATAGAATCATAAGACATGATACAAATATATGCTCAAAATTACACAAAAAAATTAGAATGATAAGGATAAGGTCATTATATATATATTATAAAACCTCTACATAAGCTGACTAAGAACCACAAAATATTCATTCACATAGAAGCCACTAACATTCCATGAATAATGCTTTAAATATTTAGGTTTTCATTGAGAATTTGTATCATAAACACATAGTTATTAATGAGTAATCATAACCAAATATATGTACCCTTACATTCATACAACATATAGGTAATGATTGTGATGAGTTACAACATCTAATATTTTTGTAGGACTTTTTTTGGCCAAATTATAGTATCATATTCATCTTACCAAAGGTGGTAATTACCCTTATATTCATCATGAACATAGGAAATTATATATAGTCTACATTTTTTATCACATGGATATAATAAATAGAAGCCAAAATGGACAAAGTATGAAGATGTATTAAACTTAGATATGAAATGAACATTATTCATATTCTCCATTATAGTTTTGATGAAAATAATAGTTTCTAAAATCAAATCCAAAGATCTAATGTTTTATATCCCAAATTGACATAGAGGCCTCTTACATAGTCAAAAAACATGTTATGCAAATACATAGGATTTATAAAAACACCAAAGACAAGGATATCCTTATAGAGCTTGAGTGGTATGATGACCACATTGGTGATGATTTGTTTGATTTTCTCCATATTCACATTTTGAATATCCACATACCTTGAATGTGTTATTTGAATTATATGTTTTCTTATCATATTAGCACTCATATATGGTTAAAAACATACAAAAATAGTAAAATATTATATAAAATACCAAAATCAAGACCTATGCATGTTTATAGCTACTTTATCATATATTGGTTTAGTTATGCATAATATTCAATACTTTTTTAGCTAGATTTATATCATACATGATTCAATGTCTATACTATTGATTTCATATTACATAGAATATAAGTCCCATACATAGTTCTAGGTACTTTCATTGTTATAAACTCATAAATTGCATTTAGATATAAGTGTCGTGGAGGATAGGATTACATTGGTCTAGTGTACCTCACCCCATTGTTACCATAATGACCTCAGATTGTCACTACTCACTTATATATTACACAAAAGCTTCTTGCAACATGTACATTCATCAATTAGTTCACTATGGGAATGGTACATAGATATTTTACCCTTATTTTCTCACATTATCTTTCTCACAACAAAGATATTTACATAGAATTAAATCTTTCAATATTGCTCAGTCACTAAATTTGTGATTTACTATTATTAAATAAGTTAATGAATGTACTTAGGTTCTAAATTATCTTTAATTGATAAAATTACTTAAACATTAAAGATTTTCATATTGCCTTCCAATATTCATTTATTGTATTCATTATATATTTTATTTGAGTACATATGAATATGTCATTTTTGAGTGGCTATAAACCTTCATGTTTTTTATTGTATGAATATGAGGACATTTGAACATGTACTTGTGTGTGTCTTCCATTTATGTGTGTTGACATTTAATCATGTACTCATATTTGGTTTTTACCATCTATTGTTTATTTATATGTATGTTTATAAATTTGAACATGTCCCTTCTATGTATCCCCTTTGCCTTTTATTATGTGTTATTTATATTATATGTGCATTGTTTGATTATGTATGTCATGGACATGACACATTACTTTCTTATTTATTATATTTAGATGCCATGATGGAAATTGTGAATCCACCCAATCCTTAGAGTTGTATGATGGATATCATGCATTCCTCCCTAAGTAGTCATATTCAGTGTTATTTATTGACTTGATAAGTTATTTTCATGCTTACTATCATGTATATCTATACACACTATTAAATATTGATTCAACATGTGTGTTACATTATTATTATGCTCGGTATACACACATTATGTTTCCATGTTTTTTACATGTTTTCCATATTACTTAGATTTATGTTTTTACATAATAATGACATATTACATAAATTTTTATTTTAAGTTCTTGTGAATGCTTAAAAACTCACCCCAAAATAGGGGGCATTCATGTAGTCTTTCTTATAGACTAGACCTTCCTATCAATATAAATACATGATTTAATAATGATTATAGAGTTGACATAGTTTTAGGATTAAAAAAATGCATAGAAAGACATTTTGGATAAGATCATCACTTTAGATAGGATAAAATTGTTTTATTCTCCTTCCTAGTGTTGTTATCCAAATGTATAAAAAACGCATTCATATAATTTATCATAACCATAGTTTGTTCAAAGTAGTATACACTAATTTACATAAGTACTCATTTTTACCTTAGATTTGATTAATTAGGGGCAATCATTCCCAACATTTTTTTCCAAGTTAGCACATGGGATTTATTATAATTCATAGTTATTGTACTCAATCCCATAATATATATATGCACTATAAATTAGTTGGGGGTATGTGCATAACACATTAGATCCTCATTGCTCAATATTACATTACTTTTACATATATAATGGAAAATTCATGTCATTATCCATTATGTTTACACTATACCTATATTATAGTTATTATTTGAACCAATTTTGCTCTATTTTGTACCGTTCTTTCATCAAAATGGAATCTTATTCCATATATGGTGGTTGGTTGTCTATTTTCACTAGTATTTGCACCAAATTTTCCACTATATATATCTATCAAGATTAATAGATAGATTCCAAATTACTTAACTACTTTGAGTATGTGAAGATGGATTTAAGCACATATTAAATTGTTAGACATAGTCACCCATTGATGATCATTTGGGTGTGTATATTGCAATCCAATTTATTCAAAAACAATGAAAACATCAATAGTATAGCCCACCAAAGTCAGCATGTTTACACTAGGAAAACACAATAGTTCACATACCAAATTAGGTGCATTCATTACTTGTCACTCTCTATTTTATAGTATTTCATTTTTTTATATTCATATAAAGTAAAGACTATAATTACATATGTTTCATTGATGTTTTTGTGTGATCACAACTCAACATTTTGGTATACATATAAGATTCTTATTCATAGGTAAGTTTAGGTACACACTCTTTTTCATTTAACTCTAACACCTTCACTTTTTTGCATTACTATAATAAAGGGGAGGGAAATGTAGACACATAAATTAAAATTTAAGTTAAAAATGTGCACTTGTGACCACTCTTGTACACAATTATCTCTAAACATATCTTAGTGACCCTTTTGATCACTTTATTCCACCTTACACACACTTCCAAGATAATAAATAACCCAGACATGTGTGCATGTATATTCCTATCAACCTTAGCCATATTTTTTGACCTACCTAACACTTATCATGATCAAATAACCCATTGGATAGGATAACTTTAGGGCACTATAACAAAACACTTTAGTTTCCTTGTACCCTCTCTTATCTTCTTGCCAAAAAATGACTAGTTTACAAAATCAAAAGCTATAATAAGGTCACCGCATGTTGTGAATGAGTCCCATTATAATTAATTTCATATATAACTATATAAACACATTTAATACCATTAATCACACAATAATTCTTCTACATTTTAAATAAGTACAATCATAATTGTACATTGAGATCAAAACACCTATTTCTCCTATTTATAAATGCATACAGTCTTAGTATCCCATAGCTCAAATTTTGAATACATTTATAGGTCATAAGTCACATATAATACAATTAATAAAATGAATATTTCACCAAAATCTAGTATATTTTACTAGTTTTATGCATGTAACCATAACCTAGGATAACTACATGAAGTTTGATCCCTCTTAAAAGTGTTGGTATGTATGAAACACTTAGTACATGGTGAGCTAAGGTCTCATCCAACTTCAAATGTTGACCCCATTTTTCCCATTGATTTTAATTTGTATTCACATGTCAAATATCTAGGTTTTTTTAATGAAAATTAGTCACATGTTTATATTCATAATTGATCGTAAGATCCCTCATCATATATAGGTTCTCTATATGAAGACAAAGAATCTAGAAACCCTAAATCCCTCAATATAAGTGAATAAGAGCTCACCAAATTAAATAGGAGTGAAAACCCTTTAGTGTCATGTTATCAATTCTATTATTTAGACAAATATCTAGTTCTTGATTTATGATTCCCATCATTAGATCTCCCTACACAATAATCTTTATCCTCTAATTCTTCATACATACACAATTTATAGCTAAGTCTTTTTTCTCATTTCAATATTAATTTTTATTAATTTTATAGAATAAAGTAGTTACAAATTAGTTAATGTTATTAATTTTATATTATTTACCTGATTTTACAAAATAATGTTGTCATATGAGATCTTGTTATCCCAATTTGGTAAAACATATATACATGAAATGTTTAGTGTGGATTACAAAGGAATAAAAAATGCAATGTTTGATCCTTAAGGTGTTGATATATTCTCAAAAATGTTTCATTTCATATCTTGTAAAAACATAAATCTTTCTACACAATTATTAAATTATTAATCAAGTAGGTAGTTAGGTTACATGGGTTGTATAAGAGCACATTTTTAAACAAAGAAAAAAATTTATGGGTCATTTTGGGGGAATATATAAAAATTTAATGTAGACATGAAACTCAAATTTGAGTATCACCCAAAAAATTGAGTGAATACCAAAGCAACCAATAGTAGATTGGACAAATTGCTAAGATGCTTAGTGGGTGAGAAACCCAAGAAATGAAATTTTGTGTTTCCATAAGGATAAATTACATATTATTATTCCATAAATAGAAGCACAGGTAAAAAAACCTAACATATTATTTATGGGTGCAACCTAATAAGCATTTTATAACTAATAAATCTTATGAATTTGAAAAGTCACTTGAAGATTGTTGAGGGTGAAATTGTGTTCAATACATGAAATAATAGATATCAATGTAAAGTAAAATCTTGAACATATAATCCATGTCTATAAATAACATGAAGATCTTAATAGAGGGGATAATTTTTTTAACTTGGTGACTTAGACATTAATCATCTTATAAAAGAGATATTTACAAGGAATACCTATAACAAGCAATATTGGAAGAATATCCCACCTTGTAATGTTGTAATAATGTGTTTGTAAAATGCAAATGAAATAAATACCCCTTATAAATTAGACATCTCTCCAATATTAAATATCACAAAGTTTTATACATATCATGATGGAGAGGAATCACAAAAAAGTGAATAAGATCAAGCACAAATGTAGAGCTAGATAGATCAATCACCTAATAAAGAGCAATAAAACATTGAGTCAATTTTTGACTCAAGGGTTGTTAAAATATAAGGAATACTTAATAAAATGGAGGAAATTGCTTACTAAATATGTTTTATGTAAGCATATCAGAGACTAACTAGTTAGGATTCAAAATGTAGAATTTTACCCTTTATCTATGACTAACATTTTATTCAAGGACAGAGGACTAATGTAAGTTCATCTTGGGGAATAATTATTTTCATCCTTTAGTTTTAATTTTTTCAATATTTTTATACTTTTAATGGTTAATTTTTAAAAACAACTACCACTCCCTTTTTCATTGTACCTAACATTAAAAAAATTTAGAGGGAACTTGAGAATTTTTAAAAACCACTCATCAATGGATTCTATTATGGCTTATGAAAAAGGAAATATTATATATAAGGTAGGTTTATTATTTTAATAATAATAGGAGAGACTAATATTAACAAACTAACCATATTTCCATGCTATAAAGACATGTATAGAATCATTATTGGACAAAAAATCCATTTTTCCTTGTATGAAATAATTAGATTGAACTCATGTGTTAAATAGAAGAGTTGGGGGATGTTGATGTCAAGAGTGTCCATAAAAAACCAAAAAATTTAGTATATTTATTATATACAGGGTCTTTTTTTCATATATGTATCCATTAGAAGGTGCATGTTTAAAAAATAACATAATAATGTATGAAGGACTTCATAAATAAGATGAAAAGGAAAGGTTATAAGATTATAATACAATTTTTTAATGTCTAGAATCTATGGTTTGTGTTAGCATTAGCCTATTACAAATGTTCTTTATAAAATATCACTATTACCTTCTGTGAGTAATAAAAATAACTATTTTGTAGATGAAAATACTATTGGATTTAAGGTTCATGTGTGTATATGAATTTATTTTATCTTGGTTGGTAAATATGTAGTTTAAATGAGTTTTTCATTCAATTAATATAGTTCTAGTGTGTCTTTATATAGTAAATATTATTATAATTAGAATTTTTTCAACATTGTATTGCATTTTCAATGTTCTAGTAATGATTAGGGTACTTGGGTAGACCTATATTGACTTTAAAATATGCCCAAATCTACAACAATTAACCATTGTACAATTTACTTATTAACTCTAGTATTTATATCTAGATTAGATCCCAAATACCTTTATTCATTGGTTTATTAGATTATATTTACTTATTATATCTATAACACACCTTTTTACCATTTATAAATCATTTAATCATCTTAAGATCTAGTTAGAACCATACCCCATATGTTAGGAATAAGATTTGGTACCTTATAACCTTCACAATGGGTGTGGATTTCCCTCTGCTATATCAATGGCCATCCTAGGCACTATTATTGTACCATATAATTATAGGTAGGATATATATTATTTACCTATGTTTTGGATCCTAATTTATAGATATAAAATATTGTTATTAGTAATATTAACCCATTAATATAACCACCACCTGTATTGATCCTAGTGGATGATAATAAATAAAAAAGAGACAATCCCATATGCCAAATCATTAAACATGACACTTCCAAAGATACAATCCCATGTTAAATCTAGATAGACGTGATTGGAGTGTGATAAGTGTGAATTTTAAATAGGAACAATAATTACCATGTTTATTTAGAGTAAACATTCATTTAAGGAATTGAATGTGCTTCATGACTCCATTGATTTAACCTGATGAAATAAGTACACATCTATGACTCTAATTAGACATGATAAAGGTAAAATGTAAAATGATTTAGATATTAATAGACACCTACATAACTGAAAAATTTAAACATATCAATTGGGATTAAAATTCATATCATATTTGAATAAAATGGCCTTGAGACTAAAATAAATATACACATCGAATCCTAATATGATTAACTAAGAATTATTGAGGATGTTTAATAAAAATGTTAAAACCCATTGATTATATTGGTTTTTAAATTTATCATAATTATACGATTTTATAAATATGCCATTTCAGATATGAATTGAGAAGGAAACACACAAAAAATTATTGCAAGTAGAATTTGTTATTTCTTGCACAACACACCCTAATTATTTATGGAATTAGGAAACCTCTTTTGATTTTGTATCCACTCTATATTTAACTCATGACTTACTGGTTTTGTCACTCTCAAGTTGGTATTATCACTTTAAATTAACCTTGGTATCTCACTTTAGTTTTACTAATAGATTGGGTCCCTTAACCATTTTCATTCATGGACCACATTTATGCGATAAAAATTCATATAAGACACTACCTAGTTGAAGTATATCCCTCCCAATTGGCATTTAAAGTTGTTCTTACATATGTATAGAAGCCCTTCTAGGGGTTGATATCAATTTTTGGGATATTTTAGTTATTGAAACCTATCCTAAGGTGATGACCAAGCTCATTTAAGTAATTTTTTTATTTTATTCTTGTTCCTTAGACACATTCTAGATGAACCTATGACACTTACAAAATATCACTAAATTGGGTCATAGGATAAACTTGCCTAGTTTCCAAAATGAATATATGATGTCAAATTTTGCACATTCCCTTGGTAATATCAAATTTTTATCCATTTTTGGTCCTTTGAGCTCAAACTTGTCACATTTTACTTGTAATTAGGACTTTTGAAGTTGATTTAATCTTAACTCAAAATTATTAGTTCCATAAACTTAACCAAAACATTTTATGAGATTAGGTATATGATTTGAAACATTAAATTTATAGACATAATGAAAAAAAAATTATGAGATGAGGTATATGTTTTTAGGTTTTCATTTTACATACCTAACCAAATTTTTTTTATGATATTAGGATTATGTTTTGAAAATTTCACTTTGTAGACCTAACCAAAACATTTTATGAGATGAGGTATATGATTTCAAATTTTCATTTTCAAGACTTAACCAAAATATTTTATGAGATTGGGTCTATGTTTTTAAATATTCATATTTTAGACCTGACCAAAAGTTTTTATGAGATTAGGTGTACATTTTCAAATTTTCATATTCTAGACCTAACTGGAACTTTGTAAGAGATTAGGTTTATGTTTCCAATTTTTTATTTTCTACACCTAACTAGAACATTTTATGAGATTAGGTTTATGCTTTCAAAATTTTATTTTTTATACCCAACCATAATTTTTTTGTGATATTAGGTCTAAGATTCATTTTTTTTATTTTCTAGACCTAACAAGAAATTTTTATGATATTAGGTCGAGGATTAAATTTTTGTATTTTTTACCTAATCAAGATTTTTTATGAGATTAGGTCTAATGTTGAAATTTTTGATTTTTTATACTTAATTGCAAATTTTTATGAAACTAGGTGTATGACTTTTAAAACTTTAAAAAGTGAATTTAATGACTTGATTACACATTTTAAAAAACCTTCATAGGTCTTCAAAGGCCTTTTGGAGCCCAAATTAGTTTTTTAACTATAAATTTCACCTTCGGTGTCAATTTTTTGAACTATTTAAAAGATTAAACTATCATAGACATCTGAGTTACTTTAGTTTCAAAAATATATTAATGTGTTATTAATTATGATCCTTTTAATTTGACTATTTGATTTAGGATCTTTAATTTTCCAAAATTTAATGTCTTTTATCTTTTTACTAGTTGAAAAAGTGCAATAAGGGAAAGTGGTGTGGCACAAAGTGAGATAGTGGCTTGGTGGATACATTAATAGTGACTTAATACCTTTTTTATGGAAATTATTTCCACATTGAAATATATTGTTCTATATATTATTCCATTATAGTCATTTCATGGGTTTACTTTTTGTTGCTCCAAAACACCTAAAGTATTCCACCTTTTATGCAATTATTAATGTAGTTTCTCCCTCTCATTTGCTTGTTATTATTTTAGAAAACTTTGGGATCAATTAGATTGTGAAAAATTCTATTATTTTTATACTCATGTGGATATATTGATTCTAATTGAAGTTGTGGAGGAATATTATCATTTCATGTGCTTGAAAAATGGTGGATTGGTGTTTCTATTTAAATTTTTTCTCTCCTATAAAACTAATATTCTAGATTTGTGTTTCTCTTTAAACATTTGTAATATGGTGTATTTATGTCATAATGAACCAACTGAGTGAGATCTATTCTCCCAATACATTTTAGATATAGACTTGGAGATAGTTTTGAATATCTTTTCAAGAGAGTTTGGATAGTCCTTGTCCCTCCTAAGTAAACAACCCATCAACATATTGGTGTTATAAGGAGGGAATGAATTAATTTTTTTAAATTATCATATATTATTGGTCTTATGGCCATAATTTACACTTATCTAAACCTATTTTTTCTTAAAACACACATCAATGAATTGGTTCTAGGAGGGCCTTGATATAAAAAATCCAAAAACTAAATTTTTTAAATTTTGGAATTTTTGAAGTGTTTCCCATGCTCAAGTGTTGTAAATGTTGAGACTTAAAATAGATAAATTAAAATTAGATAAAATTTAATTAGGACTTAGTTCAAAAATTTACAAATCACTAAACATAGAAAATTAAAAATAAATAAAGGAAAATAAAAGAACAAGACACATTCAATCAAATAATAGCTCACCTGATATTATTATAGTTATTTTTTGTTAATATATTTTCCCCCTTTAAAAATAAACCAATGGAATAGGCTTATATTAGTGGATGTAACTTTAATTTCAACATTAAAATGGTTCCTTGTGACTTAATGAAATAAAAAATTGCCCTAGGTATGTGCATGGTGGGATCTGTATTGCTTAAGAGCATATTCAAGAGTTTAAAAACACTATTATTTAAATAAAATTTAATCATTAATATGTGTATTTTTAACCATTCCCATACACTTTGGTTGAAAAATTCTATGGTTGGTATTTAGGATTTCCAACTGGGTCTATCACTTCTTGGAATGATTTAGAAACTTTGTTTATTATTCAACTCAGGCTGCTTAATGATTTGGCTATCATATACCATCACTTTAATACTTTCCACAGGGATCCAAAAAAACCTATGAGTGTATTCAATACATTATTCCACATTTTTACAATGCACATACTTCTAACCCTATGTTTATAAACACTATTGCACCTATGACTAACCCACAACTGCAATTAGGAAATTAACAAAAAGCTAGAGTGAACCCAAAAGTATGAAATTTGTAGCAAATGCTTCAAAAGATGACAAATTATATGGCCAATTTTCATAATAAATTTCCTCATAAAACTAACCAAAATTAAAATATATCACCATAAAATATAAATTTCATGTTTAAAAGAACCACTAGGTAGTGAAACATGAGGGTAAATAACAAAGTAGTACCAAGTCCACTTGACAATTTAAATAAGAGCAACATAATAGTGCCTTAAATGTAGTGAATTTATATTATTTGACATTTCCCACATATTTTAGGTTGTATAACATAGTTTATAACATTGAAATTGAGTGTGCCCAATTTGCCTTGGCCTTAAACATATTTCCAAATGAGATGGATAACCTATAGATAGTGCATGTACCTGATAACAAAAAATCTAGTCAAGGTAAAAGAAACCCTAATATAATTCACATCTTGGAAACTTAAGAGTTTACATTTGAGAGTGATAATGATATTGAGGAAAAATTAGATGAGTTTCATACATTTAATCACTTTTGAAGAGAAAACTACTAATGGTTGAGTACTAAAATCCAAAGTCTATTGTCTACATCTAATCCACCAAACAACGTTAACGTTACACCTAATGAGAACTTGAGAAACAATCCATTTCAACATAATAGACCTACAATGTATTATGATCCCATGAACAATTCTACACCCCTATAAACTGAAAGACTAGGGGAATAAAATGAACATGGATGTAACATTGTAGATGACCTAAAGAAAATTATGGGCTAATATAACAATGTTTGATTTTTTCCAAATTTAAATCAAAAGTACATGTTAATAATACAATTACCATCTTATAAAGTGAAATTATTTAATAATTGTGATAATTCTCACATTTAAATTTACAAATTGAAAATTGAAACTACTCCCTTTCTCCTAATAATCTGTATATTTGGTAACAACTTAAACAACTATTTTGTTGATTCAAGTGCTTCTAGAAACATGATGACATATGTAATTTGCCAAAAAATAGGTTTGAATCCTACCAAGTAAAAAAATAGGTTTTTTAATTGAAAAAATGATAGGTTAGAGTGGTTGGTGAATTTAATAACATCCAAATGTAATTGTATTTTGATCCACAAGTGAAATAATTTATTTATATTCAAATGGTCGATATACCTGATGCATATAATAGGCTTCTTATTAGATATTGGTCAAGGATGCTCAATGGATACAAGTAAAATGATTTATACAATATGTGGATTCCATGGCATGGTCTTACAAATTAGATCCAAATTTATAGAAAATTAAGAATGACTCATATCATCAAAGAGTACAATATTAAAAATGAAATCTTAGATGAGGATTTATAACTTAGGGTATATACACTTTAGAAAGGAATAGAAGTTCATGGAATCATCTTCATTAATGTGTTTCCCTGTATGAAAATTCAAATCTTGACCAGTTGGATCAATTATATGAAGAGGATATCATCTATGCACCTAAAATAGATTCATTTCATTTTAATACATTAGCTTATAAGAGTGAAAACGAAAATGTTATAATTTATTATATTAAAAATATAACCATTATGAATTTCTCAATACCTACTTCTAATACTAGAGAATAGATAATAACGTTTTTTCCAATAGAATAACAAAGTGTATGTCCATTGGATGATAAGGAAATAAATAAAGAGGTTAGTGTTATAGTATCACCTACCTCTTAAATTCTATTGTACCCCACTAACTATTGCATTTATGCCATGAATTCTCAAGAGTTTAATTATTAAATAACCAATGTGGAAATTAGCCTCTTATAAGATCATTTTATCACTAGGTTTAGGTAGGCAAGTTACTTTGGTATGTGTTGATACCGACCCTTATCCCTCACCATAATCTAATAGATGGACATATGTATTTATCAAACTCTATCCCAAGTGTTTTTCATAAGTTAAGCATAAGTATATTATAGAATTTATTGATATGAAGTTGATTAATTTTAATGAAAGAATCATAAATATGGCCTCTTCAAATGGCATACATGAACAAAAATGGAAATATACTCCTAATTTCAAATGTCCCCTTCGTAGGATTTCTACCAGTCTTCTCAAAATACTAAATGTGAATACATTTCATATGATGTGTCTAACTATTGAATATACCCCATTACCTATCAATGGGTATATCTATAAATGATACTTTTAGGATTGAATGGGAATGTTAATTTCCTATACATACTTTCTCTTTTCCTTATATGATTTTATTTCTAATTTCATTTCCTTCTATCAATTTTAGTTTAATTTATTTCTCCTGCTTTTCTTAATTTTTTTGTCAATTTAGTTTCATTACTTGTCTCTTTTAGTTCTAGCATATTTGTTTTTCCATTTATGTTCCCTTGTTATTCAAATAAATAAGAATGAAAGGGCCTATATGTAATTGACACAAATATAATTCTAGTGTGTAATCACTCTGAGTAGTTTTTAGCATTAGATTATGTTTTGAGTCACTTTTGAATTCCTAATATATCATGTGAATTCTGAGTTGGATTATGATTAGATAAGTTTGGGTTAATTATCTGGTCAATGAAGATATTATTTTTAAACTGTTAGTGCCAAAAATTACACTTAGAAATTGTTTCCTTGTTAATATATTAATGCATAAATTATATAACTATTGCTTCCTATCTACAAGGGTTCACCCAAAGTTAAAAAGTCTTATTTTCACCTCAATTCATCCAAATATTTGTTTCCATAGGCATTAATAACCTCATTCTCATGTTCGTGTTGTGTTAACCCTGTGAAGTCTTAGTGTTGACTAATATTTAATATTTTCATGTTTTAATAAGCTTACAAGGTCCATGAGGATTCAAGGATGTCACACAGAAATAGATAAGGAAGTAGCAAGTTTGTAAACTTGAATATTTCAAATCATCTCCACAACCTTCCAAAACTACATTAGCAATGAGGGGGTTTATGCTAATTATCCCATGTTTTTTGTTTGGGTCTCCATTTTCCACATGGAGGGATTGAAGGGGCCATGTGAAATTTTAAAATCCATGAAAATGGAATGAAAAATTCACACCATAAGTGGATGAGTCCACATGAAGGGTTGAGATGAAATGTGGCTTGTGAAAAGGTAAGGCATGGGCCTCAAAAGGAAAATGGAAAAATTTTGAAGTCAAGGTGCAAGTTTTATGAGTTAAAAATGCATCTAAGAGTTTTACCATGGATTTGAGTGGTAAAAATCAATTATAATTTTTTTGAAAGGGGATAAGCAATTTTTTAGGAAATGCATATGTAAAATTCACATCCTAAAAACACAAATTATAAAATGGTCTCTCAACTCTGAAACCTATGATAAAAAGCAAGTCAATGTGAAAAAAGGAAGGCTAGTAGAGAATGAGATCTTAGATGAAATATGTGGTCCGATAAATTACAATTTTTTTTCAAGATACCATATCCCACATAAGACTAGGAAAGGACGACCACATGGAAGAAAGGGAGATGACAATGGAGAAAGGGAGCCCATAAGCAATTTTACAAATTGTTAAATTGTAAGTTTTTTTTGAACTTTTAGATCCCATAGAGAGAAAAAATCAAACGGAGAAGAAAGGGAAATAACAAATAAAAATGCATAAATGCAATTTTAAAAATTTCAAATTGTTTTTGACTTCCCCATGGCTATGGATTTCAAAAAATATCTAGTGCTCTAAAACCTTAAAAATGTGCTAACAAAAAATCCAACAACGACACAGGGGAAAGGATAGAAATACAAGATGTAGTTTTGAACTCAATGTTAATGACTTCATGGATGGAATAGTTGAATGGGAGAGGTAAAGTGGGAGGAGTATATCCCCATCAAATCCACATGTATTTAGAATTCAAAATTATGTATGTAAAATAATGAGTAGATTGTGATTTTAAAAAGAAGAGTGGTGTTTGGGAATACATATCCCAATAAAGTTATGGCATCCAAGAAATTTGGTACTAGAAATAAATGTGTATCAAATAAACAATGTGATCTTATTTGTATTAAAGAAATAAATTTATCAACTCACACCCATGTTTGTAGATCATATGTTGTTAATGAGCTTGATAATTACTCTATGATATATATGAAGCAACTTATCATATGTATTATGTCTCTCTTACCCTCAAGGACATTCCAAGTAGATAATGGTATAAGGCATCTACGTTTAAACAACATGTTACATAGGTATAAAAATAAGATGAAGAGTGTGGTAGAATGAGTGGATGGCATAGATTTGAGAGATCTAGGAGATGGACGAACATGGACATAGTTATGATTGCATTGTTATCAGTTTAATGGTGAATGCTTTTACTAAGGGGGGTAAGGTTAAGGAAGCTAAGTAACTTATTCAAAAGACTTGTGAGAATGGCATTGTGCTTGACACTATTATGTATAACACCTTTACTAATGAGAAGTTAGATTTAGGAAAACTTAAAGATGTTGTCATTTTGTATAATGGCATGAAGGTTTCTAGTTTTGTTACCTCACTCCAAAAATACCAAAAAATGATTAGTTTCTATGGAAAGGATGGATAGATATATAATTTTATGAATATATTTAATTATCTACAAACATCTATCATTATGGTTGATGAAAAGGCATATAGGAACATGATAAGATTTTATGGGAAAGTTGGGTGTTGTCAACATGCTTCCAAGTTGTTTAAAAGGATGAAACAAGAGGGTGTAAAGCCTGGTAAGTTAGCTTAAAATACTATTATTGATTAATATGATATATTAGGGTTGTACACCAAATAAGAGTAGATTTTTCATGAAATGCAAGATGCAGGTTACTCTCTAGATTCCTATACTTACCTTTTAGTAATTTGTGCTTACAAAAATGATGAAAGAGTTTATAAGTAAAATAAATTCTTAAGTTAATACAAAGGAATGGTTTGGCCATAGAGCCCATCCACTTTAATCAATTTATTTTTTCATTTAGAAATGTTAGCTTGGTTAATGATGTTTCCTTATTATATGTGGAGTTAGGTGGAAAGTCCAAAAAAATGGCAAGTTTTAAAAGTTGTAGATGAGGCTCCCAAAGTCCCTAAGAGATTTTGGTCGGGGATGCAATTTGAAAATTACACTTCATTAAAATGTAGATCATAATGTAAAATCAAATCTCCCAATCCCATCGATCAAATAAAATGGAAAAAGTCAACTCAAGAGGATCTTCAAAGAGATTTTGAAGAAGAATCCAATTTTGCATTTTTACAAATGTGCAAATTATAAATTTCACTAGGATCTCCCAAAGCCTCTATTAACCATTGGTCAACATGAGGTCCTAGTGGAAAAGGGAAGTTTTAAGGCCAATTGCAATTTTTTTTTTAAATTTTAAATTGTAGTTGGAGTTCTCATTTCCTTAAGGTAACTTTTGAGGGGAACTATAATTGCAAATTATAATTTGAAAAATTACATATTGCAAATTATAGTTAGATTTACCATTTCCTTGAGGGAACTTTTGAGGGTAACTATAACTGAAAATTGCAATTTAAAAATTTGTAAATTGAAAATTATAGTTGGATTTCCCATTTCCCTAAGGGAACATTTGAGGGGAACTACAAGTTGGAAAATTAAAATTTGTAAATTATAGTTGGAGTTCCCATTTCCTTGAGGGAACTTTTGAGGGGAACTACAATAGTGAATTACAAATTGCAAATTTTTCAGATTTGAAATTGTAATTAGAGTTCCCATTTTCCTATGGGAACTTTATAGGAAAACTCCAACTAAGAATTACAAGTTGAAAATTTTCCAATTGCAAATTTGTTGCTTATTTTTGGATATCTCCCAAATAAAGAAAAGTGCAAAATTGCTAATGGGACCCATATTTCCCCAAAAGTATAAAAAAGGAAAAATAATGAATTTATGAATTAAAACTTTTATATGGAACCCTAAAAAGTCAAAATGTGAAAAAATAAAAAATGTAAAAATAACCTAAGTTTTGCATTTTCCATTATTTTGCTTGTTCAAACACCTTCATGGGAGAAATATTGCAGGTTTACAAGATCAAGGTGAGCCATTACAATGAGTTTTTTACAAATGGCCATGAAATTGGGGTGTTTTAATTCCATCATTATAAGGCAAGATTGCTCTTTGGTATGCATGAGAAGAATGGCAGCTATCCAAGAAGATTCCAAATGGTCAAAGGCATGTCTAGGCAGTTACTTAAGAAGACAAAGGTATTGTTTACATCCAAAGGTGAATATTTTCCTTTAATATTGTGTAAAATTCATTTCTATCTAGGAAACCCAAGGATTTGTTGCAAATATTCATCATTATAGCTAGAGGTAGTTACAATAATGATTTTCTTTGTAAAAACATGAATATTGTTGGTGTGGAAAAGAGCATATTCTAACTGGAATCATCTTAGTGGTAATTTGAGAGCTATTTGCAATTTTGTAATATTGAAAATTACAATGCATATTCCTAGATTTTATAAGTGGTGAAAATTGTATAAAAAGAGGGCTTGTCCTCTTTTTTAGGTAGTGGTTAGTTGTTAGGTTTTTCTAAGTCTAATCTCTTAGAAATTTTGGGATAGTTTTTTGTGTGTATGTATTGTCTTCCTTGCTAAGGCTGTTATAATTATACATACATTATAAATATTTGAGAGAGTGTTTATGTCTCCTATATAAAAAGAGAAAACTCACCATGCTTTTCTCCATGACAAAATTCTATAAAATTGATGTATGTAAGGTTAATTTGTAAAGTTAATGAAAATACTTGTGGTTTTTACACTTTTATGTTGATGAAATGCAATAAAATATTTTGAAAATTTTATTGATTTGATATTTGGTTTAATATTCATTACTGGTTGTCATTTTGGGCATAGATCTAAGATTATAAACCCCTTTCTGTAGTTTGATTTTAAAATATGTTGTTGAATAACTCTTTAGGACACCCTGGGTTTATGAATTTAATAAGAAAAAGTATATCAAGTTATAGCTATAGTGTATGTTCTAGGGTTTCAAGAATCATTTGGGTATTTCTATTTCATTAGCACCAATAAATGTAAACCAGTCTTGGTGTTTCCCATAGCTTGCATCTTAGTCTTATACAATTTTTCAAAGGAATAATATCATGAACATTGAAATAATCCCTACTCTTTGAAAACCACTAGCACACCACTCTTTCTTATAAATACCAATATATTCTACCCTAAAAATAATACACAATTATTGCATATTTTAAGTGTTATTTAGTAACAGATGCAGAAATCTTACCTACATAAAATATATCTATGATTTATGCTTTTAAGCCCAACATTAAAGTCTTCTATTTAGATTCATGTTGTTGAAAATTCCTTAGAATGAAGGTTACAATCACATCCACATATATCTTTAGTAGATTTTATTTGACCTAATGCATTTGTGCATTTTATGTGATAACCCTTCCCAGGTTGAGCATGAAAAACTTGGTTATGCCCTATTTAAATTTGTGTTCTTGTGTGCCAAAATACCCATGGAGACTGAGTTGCAATATCCCTCTATAAGAACAATCTACCCTTTTATTTCTCTCACCTTAGTTCATGTAGAGGTAGAAGTAGCATGGATCTAACCATACCCTCTATCATTACCTCCAAATCATTATTTATATTTAGACCATTTTTGTGTTAAACCCTTCCCTTGATATAGTGACATATCAATGGGTTTACCATCTATGTTTTCCATTTTTCTCAAGTGTGCAAGGTTGAGTTAATGAGGTGTAAAATTGATAACCATCACTTCACTGACACCATTTATGGGGACAGTCTTTGCCATCTATGTTGCTGGGGACTTTTTCAAAGAGATAAAATATTTCAAGTTCTATCAAGTTATGTGCATTAGAATACTTATTAAATTGACCTCAATTATATATTTTCAGACATGTTTATCCATATCAGCTCATGTGTTTGAGATTTAAGGTTATTATTTTTTGGTTTCGTTGTCTTGGCTATCAACTACCCAACACTTTGTTGGGGATGTGACAGGACTTCAAATATTTGGTAACTTGACTTTCACTTTATTTATTGTAAAGAGCTATTAACTTGTGCATGATAGAAGGTAATTTCCCCTTTTTAAATATAAATCTAAAAATTTCAATATCTTTATTTTCTATATCATCATTGATTTCAGAAAAGTATGTTTTTAGCATGTATCACAACTAGTTTGTTAATTGTTATATTTTATATTTTTTATTCTATTAGTGACTCAAACTTTATCATCTAGTTTAAAGGAAGATAAATGCCTATTTTGAATATCTTTGTTAAGTTTCATCTTTGAGTGTTTTCTTTCTTACAAAGATGGAAGGATTGAGGTCATCTTTCAAAGGTGACTCATCAAAACAAATTGTCTCACCCTTAAGTGTTCATCAAAGGAAGCAAATTTGGAGTTTAGTTGAAGGATAAAGTTTAGCTACTAAAGAGTGTTTGGGATGTCAAGATTTTGTTACACTTGATCCTTTTATTGAACTCCTTATTATTGAAGATTATCATATATCTCTTAACAATTTAAAATCATATAGTCCCATTTATTATCTAGCTCCTTGTAAACTAGTTGAATCTCCTCATAAATGTGATCCACCAAGTCTACCTAACTCACCCCCTCACAACTCTTTGCCATTTTTTAATGAACCTACCATTGAACCAATCATGAGGCATAGGGATGAAGATGAGAATGATAATCTTACATTATAGATTCCCAAGTTTAAACCAATTAATTTTTATGAAATGGAAGGTTATCCTAATAAAGTCACAAAATAATTAAGGAACCATCTTACTAAATTTAAAGGGAATAATGTAGTAATTAGTGATCAGCACTTGAGGGCATTCCATGTTAACATTAAGGATTATGAGGTTGAACATGAGGATGTTTGCATCAAATTATCTATGCACATGATAGAAGAATATGATAATGAATGGTTTAATTCACTTCCTTACAAATGTATTGATTCATGAGAAGAAATTAATAATGTTTTAAAATTTTAATATGGTGATATGATTGGTCCTAGATTTATCTTGGTAGAATTTGAAAACATCAAAAAGAACCCAAATGACTGTGTGTAGGATTTTAACATGAGTTCGAATAATATTATGATGAGGCTGCTTGAAAATATTCATCCCAATGATACAACATGATTGATAAAGCATTATGATGCATTTGACAAGGAGGTTATGTGTTACTTAAGAGACAAGGCTCTCATGAATTTGCATTTGCCATTCTATATGGCCATCTATTTTATTAGTTTTGGGAATCTAGAGTTTAGATCCTAAATAATAAGGTTCTGGAATAATAGGAAAATCCTATTTTAATGGGAAAAAATATATATTTTAAATATGTATTTTACAAGAGGAAGAATAATAAAATTATCTTAAATTGGGTTGAAATGATTAATTCAAGAGTTGGTAATTAAAAAGTAGGACTGCGACACTATTGGGAATTTGAACCTATATTTCATTTTCTAATTAGATAGAGGCATCAGAATAGGACACCTTGGTGTTTGATGCTATAGACCTTCCCCAATGTTGTTGTCTTCTAGATATAAGCTTTATGGGTATTATTTAGTAGGTCAGTGTGACCCTATGTACCAAATTTTAGGGGATAGAAGTTAACATATCTCTTTGTAGGTCCATTTTAGTTTTCAATACATGTATCCATATACACACACAAAAAAAATGAATACATCAAAATCAAAAATGGGAAAAATAAGTTAGGAGAAGAATGATCATACAATCTAGAACCCCTGCTATCTTGACCTCTACCTACATTAACCCTCAACCTAGTGTCTTAGATCAAATGTAGTTCTCCCTTAGGGAATGTGCATGATAAATATGCACAATAGATTAAACAATGACTTCTACCTAGGCCCTTCCTTGATCAAACATACAAGTTTATGTGTCATGTAGAGAAGCTAAGATATACTATTAACTAATTTTTATTATGTCTAATGTGCTAAAGTAGTAAGTGCTAGATATAAAATGCCTTATATAGTCCTTAATATAGGAGACTTGCTATTTTTAATTTGGAAGATTTATTTACATTTGGATGACATTAGAAAACTTAGGAATGAAGCAAAGAAAAGGGGTAAAACTCATATTACAAAAGAAACTAATTGTTAGAGCCCAATTTGACTTTTGACAAGAGCATTGGAAACTAGACATCCTAGGTTCCAATTTTGTAGTCTAATCCCAACATTGTTGTCTTATAGGCTAGGGACCAGGGGGGATATAAAAAGCATGGAAAACCTAACCTTGTTGAGGTGGAATGACCATTTTAAAGGCTTGGGATGATTGGGAATGGGTAAAAAGATTACTCAATATTAAAACAAGACCCAAATACATAAAATGAAAGACATGGATAAATGTGTAAAAAGCTCATATTCTCCAGTCAGAGTCTCATATGAAAGGACTATGAAAAGACATGATATGTATGGTTGCTTAACCAATTTAGGGTGTATAAATTTTCCCCGTTTTAATCTAGTGATGAAGTGAAATGAAGTACTAGAGTAAAAGAAAGAAATAAAATGAGTACCAAAACTTCCCTTTGTGGAGATAAACATGATAAAAAAAATAAGGTCCAACTTCCTGGGTAGGGAAGTGGATGGAGAACTAAATAGTGCTTGGAAGAATGAATCCCTAAAATGGATTCCCCTCATATTGAATCTAAAAAGTTCCTAGAGAAAGAAGGAATCCTTGAAATAGATTCCCCTATACTTAATCTAATTAAAAATAAGAAATGCTCAGAGACCCAAAAATAATATATGTCGTCTATCCCACATAAACTCATGTAATTTGGAACATGTTTATAAAAACTATATGCTATGAAGAGAAAGATATATCAAGCCCCCACTTTGAATAATCTAAACAAGAACTGAGAAGTGCTCAAAGGTCTAAAACTAATGTCTTCCCTCTGTCCCACACAAACTCTTGGGTCTAGGTGATTTTATGGACCAACCATTGCATACAATCATATGGTCCAACTTGGTGATAACTTGGGTATCCCTGTGTGTAATTTGAAAACTTTGGTAAATGTGTTAAAATAAAATGGCATGTACTTCCATTCTAATATGTATAATCTTGGATGATAAAAAACATGAACATCTATGCCATGCCCCC
Organism: Torreya grandis; assembly: GCA_037957365.1. Taxonomy (NCBI): domain Eukaryota; kingdom Viridiplantae; phylum Streptophyta; class Pinopsida; order Cupressales; family Taxaceae; genus Torreya; species Torreya grandis. The sequence continues at coordinate 242,568 of JARHVA010006432.1, forward strand.
AAATCTGGTATGTGAGTGATGCATTTATATAGTCTGGTTATTAGTATATCCACATGTGAAATAAGCTATCATTTCATGTCCCATGTGAAAAAATGTGTTAAGCACAAAATATATTGAGAGGGGGGTGGGGTGAATCAGTATATTATATATCTTTTACTTAATCTAATTTATTTTCTTTAACCACTCAATCATACATTCAAGATATGCAATAAATTTGAAATAATAATTTTCACCACACAAGAGAAGAGAGATCCACCATATTTTTACATGGAAACCTAAAGTGGAAAAAACCATAGAAAATAATCTCAAGTATATGAATGAGAACCAACTCAAAATACAAAGTTTAAAATCACCAACTTGTAGGAACACCAACCCCTTTTCCATGCACCAACACAACAACTATTTGTGAGCACTAACCCACATGAGCATCAACCCCTTATAAAGATTCATGAGTACCAACCGATAGGAGCACCAACCCCTCTTGTGTATAAAACACAACTATCTCTCAATGTTGCTTACTCAACAAATGATATAACTCTAAAATATCTCCTACTTTTCTATCTTCAAAAACAAATAAAAACCATGCATTCTATTGCATATATCAAATGGCTTCACAAGCCTTCATTTATATCTTTCCAAATGACTTTTGGCATTCACCTTTTGTGACTCTTCAATCCTCATATAAAATGGCACAAAACATGCATGGCACTTCGTATCCTTGCATTTGGAAATTCATATGGTGACCCTTCATAAGCAAAAACATCCTTTCCTCTTTTATCTTTATCTTGGTGATTTTCATATTCCTCAAAGTGTCCCTTCATGGAAAAATGAACCATAACTCTTTTGTCTTCACATGGTAACTCTTGGAATTCCTCAAGGTGACTCTTCATGAGAAAATGCATCCCATTCCTCTTTCATATTTTACCCCATGACTCTTTGACTTCTCCATGGGCCCTCTTTTGACATATATGCAACCAAAAATATATTCATTAATATTATATAAATATTAACACACATTATCCAAGAAATGAATATTAAAATCACCATTAAATGCAATGAGGTCTTTATCACCAATAATGCTAGACTTTTGACATCAATGACTATATTTCCAATAATCTCCCCCTTTGTCATTGATGGCAACCTCAAACTAAAAAGACCAAATCCTAAAAAATGCACATACTATCATCTAAAAAACATTAAGTAAATCTACCTTACTATAGGAACCTATACCTATTACCTGTACGTATTTATGCACCTATACTTGTACCTATTATTCTCCCCCTTTAACATCAATCGTAAAGGGCCTACTTGGAGCTAACACTTAGCTCCCCCTCAATTGATCCTAAACCTCTATGGCATGAAGTAAAATAAATTACTCCCAACTTCTCTCAAAGATACTCAAACGTGTCTTTTAGTAGTGCCTTTGTGAAAATATCTACAATCTGCTCTATAGTACTAATATACTCCATCTTAACTTGATAATATGCAACCTGCTCTCTCAAGAAGTCATATCTAATGGGAATATGATTTGTTATTAAATGCATCACTATATTTTTTGAAATATTTATAGAACTTATGTTATCACAAAAAATATAAATGGGTTCATCATACTTTATCTTGATATCTTCCAAAGTTTGCTTCATCTAAAGCAATTGAGTACAACATAATACTTCTGCAATATATTATACTTCGGCTATAGAAAGTGATACATAATTTTGCTTCTTGCTTAGCCATGATACTAAGCTATCACCAAAGAAGAAATCTCTTCCACTTGTACTCTTTCTATAATCCAAGCACCCTACCCAATCTAAATATGTATAAGTAACCAAAGTGAAATCTCTACTTGTGGGATACCATAATCTATAATCCAATGTCCCCTTGATATATCTAAATATTCTCTTCACCAACTGAACATGACTATCTTTTGGAGATGACTGATATCTTATAACCATACCTACTACATGCATGATGTCTAGCCTAGATGCTATTAAATATAAAATACTACCAATCATAGATCTATACAAAGATTAATTTATAATAGGTGAATCTTCATCCTTGCTAACCTTATTTCCTATACAGATTAGTGTGCCAACTAGTGCACAATGCTCAAAACCAAATTTCTTCAACATTTCCTTGGCATATTTACTTTAAGATATGAAAATTCCTTTATCTGATTGAAATATTGCAATCTTAAGAAAAATGACAATTCTCCAAGCATAGACATCTCAAATTATTTTTTAATATTATTAGAGAATTATTTTATCATCTTTTCAATATTTCCTCCAAAAATGTTATCATCAACATATACCATAACAATCAATTGATGCCCACCTTTTGTTTTGATGTAGAGATTACTATCAACAAATCCTCTCTTCAAACCTTGTTCCTGCAGGTGCTTATCAAGTCTTGCATACCAAGATCTAGGAGCTTGTTTCATTCCATATAATATTTTCTTCAATCTCCATACATGACTACTAATATTTGATAGAATAAATCCCTCAGGATACACAATATAGACTTCTTTTAGATTCTTGTTTAGGAAGGTAGAGTTGACATCCATCTGAAACACTTTGAAAATTTTAAACACTTCATATGCAAGAGACATTCTATTAGCCTCTAACCTTGCCACTGGTAAAATAGTTTCTTCAAAATCTATTCTCTCAATCTAAGCATATCCTTTACATACTAATCTTGCTTTATTTCTAGTCACTTCTCCATTTTCATTTAACTTATTTCTATAAACCCATTTTATTCCTATCACATTGTGATCTTTTGGTCTAGGCACTAATTCCCATGTATCATTATTTTTTTATCTAAATTAATTCTTCATCCATAGCCTTAAGTCAATTATTATCATGTCTAGCTTCTAAAAAAGTTTTAGGCTAAATTTGGGATAACAAAGAGAAATTAACTTGCTTAGATTCACTTACCATCATTTTTCTAGTGCAAATTCTTTCATTTATGTCCCCAATGATGTCACTTTCATTATGATTTCTATGAACATATTTGGATGGAGTTTTTTTTCCCTTTTTCTCCTTCTCATCTTCATCTAATTCTTCAAAACCTTCCTCTTCCATGATTTCAGGAATGTCTACTGGATTATTGATTTCTTGTGTTCCATCTTCTTCTATCCTAACACTTGCACTTTCAAAAAATTTATTAGTTCTTTTTTTATAACATTTATAATCTTTAAGTTTTCAAGAATAACCAAGAAATATACCTTCATCTTCTCTAGATTCAAACTTACCAAGTTTTTTATCGGTTCTCTTTATGAAGCATCTACTACTGAAAACTATAAAATAATCAATTGTTGTTAGTTTGTCTTTCCATAGCTCATAAGAAGTCTTCTCACTATTAACCCTCCATAATTATCTATTCTAAATATGAATTAATATAGAAACTAACTCTCTCCAACAATTATCTACTATCTTGGATTTATTTAATATTATCGTCACCATCTCTTGAACTATTCTATCTTTCCATTTAACTACTCCATTTCGTTGTGGATTTCTAGTTGCTAAATAATGTCTCTTTATTGCATGGTATTTACAAAACTCAATAAATAGATCTAACATAAATTATCCTCCTTGATCTGATCTTATACACTTAATCTTGAAACTATTTTTATTCTCAACTAATACATTGAATGCTTTGAAATATCTAAAAACTTTTGATTTTTTATTTAAAAACATTACCCAAATCATATGTGAAAAATCATCAATAAGCAACATGAAATATTTATCACCTTGAGTACTTTGATTTCTCATAGGTCCACATAGATCAGTGTGAACAAGCTCTATCATCTGAGTAGTCAAGAATTCTTTTGTTTTGAACCACCTTCTAGACTGCTTCCCATGTTGACAAGGTTCACAAAGTGTGTCAGATGGCTTTGTAATCTTTAGAATATTTTTGACTACTTGCTTCTTACTGATTTTGATAAGATTTTAAAATTTTATGTGCCCCATTCTCCTATGCCATATCTAAATTTATTCAATATATCTCAAACAACATCTTATACCTTTGATGTCTGATAGCATATACAAATTATTGCATGTTCTTTGAGCATCTATAACCAACATATCTGAATCTTTTCTTCTAATTTTAAAACCTTCTACATAATACTTTATTGTGTGCCCCTAATCACACATTTGAATTACACTCAAAGTATTATGCTTAAGACATTCTACATATAAAATATTTTCAATTTTAGTTCTACCATTATCCATACTTAGTGTACCTTTTCTAGCAATACTGGTAGTAGTATTGTCTTTGAATTTCACTATGCCACCATTGATCTTCTTTAAGGTTATGAACTTTCTCTTGTCTCATGTCATGTGCCTTAAACATCTACTATCAATGAACCATGGATTTTATTTATTTATGTCATGCAAAGTAGTCTACACCAACATAGATTTTTTAGGTTGTTTCTTTTGCCATGAACCTATCTAGACTTTCTTCTTGATGAATGGAGCCTTGAAACTTCGATCTTTCTTGACTGAATTTAACACACTTATATAGTACTAGTCTATGTCTCTAAATTTATTACACTTGTAACATATTATAGACTCTTCATTAAAGCTTAATAGAGGAGTAAAAGAGTTGTGGCTTCTTCTTGACTCTACATGACCTTCCTTCTCCTTATTTATGAAACTATTAACTCTTTTTTGACATTCTAATTTCTTATGACCATATACATTAAAATATAAATAGTAACCATAAAAATAGGACTTGATTGCCTTTTATAGTTCTGTTCCCTCCAGCCTTCTTTGTTTGAGATGTTCTTTGTATTCTTACTTCTTCCCTTTTTATTTCATCTTTTGTAAGAGCTTCAACATAGCTCTTTCCTTTTTCCTTGTCTTTTAAAGTAGTGACCTCCTCTTTCTCTTTTTCAAATCCAATACCTATCTTATCTAACATTAATCTTTGATTTTATAATATATTACTCAACATATTAGTGTTATTCTCAAATTTTTAATCATTGGCTACTCTATCATTAACTTCTTTATTTGTTTTCTCAAGATCTGCTTTTAAAGAAGTAATTTCAATAACATACGTTTCACATTCTTTACTTACTATTTTTAACTATGTCGTCAGATATTCTTAATTCTTATTGGCTTCTTCAAAGTGTGCTTGTAGATATTCAATTATTTCATTTGAATCCTTTTCATTTTTCTCCATCTAGAGATTTAATATTTGATTCTTTTTTTCAAGAGATTTTAACTCTTCTAAGGCACAAATGAGTTCTCCTTCCAGATGCACTTCAGCTTTATCCTGTTCTTCTTGATCATCTATAATTTTTATTGTAGAGGCATTTTCATGTTTGGCCATGAATAGAATCTCTTCTTCTTCTGAGTCACTAATTCCACAATCTTTGACTGAGCTAGGATCTTTAGAATACAAACTCTTCTACCCGAATCCCTTCTTGAATTTGCCTTTGAAATTCTTCTTTTATGTATAATTTCCTTCTTCATTGTCATCATTACCCTTATTTGTGAATTTAGTAAAAAAATGTCCAATCTTTCCATAATTAAAACATCTAAAAGGTAATTTTCCTTGATATTTACCTCTGCCCTTTTTCGGCTTGTGAATGAATAGAGCTCCATTGTCGTATTCATCATCACTAGAATTATCACTTAATTCTTTAATTTTAGCCTTCTCTTTCTTTGATGTCTTGAAATTTGCTTCTCTCTTTGAAGGTTTATCTTGTTTAGTCTTCATCTCATATGCCATAAGAATACCATGAAGCTCATCCATCTTTAGCTAGGCTAAATTCTTTATCTCTTCAATTGTCAAAACTTTTGCATCATATCTCAGTGGTAGAGATCTTAAAACCATTTGAACCATAGTCAATTCTTATAAATTTTATCCAAGACCTTGACTCTGATTGACTATTTGATCAACTCACAAGAGATAACTTGCTATATTTTATTCTTCTTCCATTCTCAAACTCTCAAACTATCTTCTAAAAGTCTAAAGCTTAGCTTGATGAACCTTTCCATCACCTTTGTAAATATTCTCAAGTTTTACCCAAGTTTCATGAGTAGATTTACATTGCATAACTTTAACAAATTTTGATTCACATAAACCACATAAAATAGCATTTAAAGCTTTAGCATTATTTTCACTTGACTTCTTTTCTACTAGAGTAGTTACAAGTGTCTGTGGCTCTTCATATTTCTCTACCACTATTTGCCATATATCAAATCTAAGGGCCATCAAATAAGTTTTCATCCTTATGCTCCAAAAAACATAATTCATCAAATCAAACAAAGGTGTCTTATTTACAAAAAGTCCTACATATGATCCAACCATCATGCTTTCTTGATCTTCCTTCAAGCTATAAAACTTTTTAAAAAGGAACCTGCTCTGATACCAACTGTTAAGCACAAAATATACTAAGAGGGGGGTGAATCAGTATATTATATATCTTTTACTTAATCTGATTTCTTTTTTTTAACCACTCAATCATACATTCAAGATATACAATAAAACTAAAATAATAATTTTCACCACACCACACACACACACACACACAGAGAGAGAGAGAGAGAGAGAGAGAGAGAGAGAGCAAATTTTTACGTGGAAACCCAAAGTGGTAAAAACCATAGAGAACAATCTCAAGTATATAAATGGACACCAACTCAAAATACAAAGTTAATAAACACCAACTTGTAGGAGCACCAACCCCTTTGCCATGCACCAACACAACAACTATTTACACCAACCTCTTACAAAGATTAATTGGCACCAACCCCTCTTTTTTATAAAATGCAACTATCTCTTAATTTTTCTTACTTAAAAAATGATAGGACTCTATAATATCTCCTACTTTTTTCTCTTTTAAAACAAATACAAACCATGCACTCTCTTGTATATAGCAAATGGCTTCACAATCCTTTATTTATAGCTTTCAAAATGACATTTGGCATTCACCTTTTGTGACCCTTCAATCCTCATGGCATGACCCTTCGTATCCTTTCATTTGAAAAGTCATATGGTGACCCTTCATAAGCAAAAACATCCTTTCCTCTTTTGTCTTTATCTTAGTGACTTTTTGTATTCCTTAGAGTGTTCCTTCATGGAAAAATGTGTCATACCTCTCTTGTCTTCACATGGTGACTCTTAGAATTCATCAAGGTGACTCTTCATGAGAAAATTCATCCCATTCCTCTTTCATCTTTTATCCCGTGACTCTTTGACTTCTACATGGGGCCTCTTTTGACTTATATGCAACCAAAAATATATTCATTATTATTATATAAATATTAACACACATTAGCCTATAAATGAATATTAAAAACACCATATAATGCAATGGAGCCATATTCACCAATAGTGCTAGACTTTTGACATCAATGACAATATTTCCAACAAAATGAAGATCAAAACAATGTGTTCTATATTATGCCTATAATCTACTATTTGGTCTGTAACTATGTCATGCTATATGAAGTTGTATGTGTGAGACATGTAGTGATGTACATGCCCCCAAATGTAATATCTAGCCTAAATCTATGTCAAAGTCACTATGAATCCATATGATCTGAACCATTGTATATTTGAGTAATTTATGTATCTAGAAATTGAAGGTATGTACCTTTGAATGTCTTGAGTAATGTTGAATGAGCCATATAATCTAAATATCTATATATTTTGACCCATATGGGTTGAATCTAATAATTATAACTACTAGATGTGTAAAAACCATGGTGTATCCATCATGAGAGTGGATAGGGGTGTTGGGTACGTATAGGAAAAAGAATAGTAGGAATGATGTTGCCCTTTTATGGAGAGGGATGAAATTTGTAATGGAGGAGGTTGAGCCAAAAGTGATGACTATTGGTGTAATGCAAAAAATAAGGTTGGTATAGTTTTGAATTGATTTGATAAGTTTATTGATTTTTTAGATTGAGTTATTTGAATGTTGAATGAGATTTGATTAGCGAGGACCAAGTTGTATAAAATTTAAACAAGTCATTATTGGTAAGGATGAAGTTATATATATATGGGTACAAAATAGGTATATAGATGTGTGTTTGACATAATAGGAAAATTATGTAATAATATATTTAAGATTTGTTGGATATTGAAGGCATTATTATCATGGTTTTGTGGAATAAAATGGTTTGTAAAATGGAGCTATGGGGTTCAAGTTATGAGAAAAATATCATTTTGCTTTGAATGAAAAAAAGGTTGTTTAACATAGGAAAATTGGATTGATTCTTGGTTCATTTGTGCATAGACTAGTTTTATATTTGGAGCTATAGATTAAGAGATATACTGAGGAGATGATCACCTGCCATGACTTGGTTTGAGTAGTTAGTAGCCTAAATTGAGGCTAGTGGAGAGGTTACCTTGGTGAGTATCTAAAACATGTGATTTAGGCCTATTTGAAAGCCTATTTTTTATGATTTTGATCTATCTAAATAGTTTTAGGAAATTTTTAATAGATTTAACACTCCTATCCCTCTTTTAGCACTATTATTTAGGCTCCAATGCTATTTTCTAGGTTGTAATGCTCTTGTCTAGTGTTGTTGTCTTGTACTCAGCACTATTGTCCTAAAGGCTAGATTTTTAGGTCTAATGCTTAGTTTAGTTGCTATCATTTTGTTTGGTTATTGATTTGGCATGGTTGACTGATATATATGCTATTTTTTGGTGTTTTACAAGTTGATGTATATATGAGGGAGTTTTTTAGAGGCAAAGTGATGGAGACTGAGATTATTGCCTTTGTCAGTTGATGAGAGGGTTGTGATGGATAGGGTAAGGCTGGGTCATGTGTGCATCTTAGGAACTATGCAATGGGATAGGCATCTGATTATTACATTTTGTGAGAGATGAAATGTAGACACCTATACTTTTTAGCTTCCTACTAGAGAGATGATTATTACTCTAGAGGATGTCTACCATATTTTGCATTTGTTAGTTAGTGGATAGTGTGTGACTTTATAGGATGATATGGATGTGGATGCCGCTAATCATGAATCCTTGTATTTTTTTGATGTGCCCTTAAGCATACATAAGAGATGTAGTGATAGTGATTTACTATTGTTATTTATTGTTTGATCGATTGTTCTACATCAATAGAAGTGGTTGGAAGTGTTGTTGGCTTCTTTTGTTGTAGTAGATGGGAGTGGGGTATCAATTGCATATAAGATGTATAGGATTGTACATAGTGTAGAGGTATATGGAACTATGTTATCATGGAATTAGGACTATGCTTGCTCACTTATATAGAGATCTATATAGGTTTACTCTAGAGGAATTCAATGACGGTTTGAGTGTGGATACTTTATTACATTATTGGGCCTATGAGCACATAATAGTAGTGTAGTTGTTGGGATTATTGAGAGAGAGGTGGGCACCTTCATAGACGTATCGGGAGTGGTGGATGAGTTTATTGGCTATCTGGTCTCATTGGATAGATAACTATAGATGAGTTTTAGATAGGTTGGTGGCTAGGGATATCATATAGAGACCCTATAAAGGATTCCTTTGGTGGCTCAATGATGGAGTACAGTTATAGTGTATTCAGTCCATTTATTGGCTACATAACCACTAGACTAAAGTGTATGATTATTTTAACTATGATCATATGACTAGGTAGTTTGGGGTAGTATAGGATGTGCCCCTAGTAGCATGGGTGTGGGTGAGGAATGCACATGAACTGATTAGAGTAAGAACTCATGGTTAGCTTACTAAGGCTAAGTTAACACTACTACCCTTTGATGTATGGGATGTAGCTATAGACATTCCTAATGTAGATGATGTTGGATGTATAAAGGCTTTTACCACATAGTGCATGAGGTATCAATGGGATCCATTATATCTTGTTAGTGGAGGGGATGGCCCTAAGTATGAGGTGTTAAGCACATAATATACTGAGGGGGGGGTGAATTAGTATATTATATATCTTATAAAACTTTCCCTTAATCAAATTACACTTAATCAAACATTCAAGATATGCAATAAAACTAAAACAATAAACACCACACAAGAGAGAGACACTAGATATAATGTGGAAACCCAATGTGGGAAAAAACATAGAGAATAATCTCAAATATATGAATGATCACCAACCCAAAAAATATTCACAAACACCAACTTGTAGGAGCACTATCCCCTTTGATGAGCACCAACCCAACAACTATTTGTGAGCACCAACCCATAAGAGCACCAATCTAGTAAAAATTCATGAGCACCAACCCATAGGAGCACCAAACCCATTATCGAGCACCAACCCAACAATAATTCATGAGCATGAACTCACAAGATCACCAAACCCTTTGTGTAAACCACACAACTATCTCTCAATGTTGCTATCTCAACAAATGATAGTTCATTACAACATCTCTTTCCTCTCTCTCACCTTTGCTCTTCTAAGCTAGATACAAAAAATACAAATCATATTCATCTCTCACAAATGCTCTTCTAAGCTAGATAATACAATATCAAATCAACCTCTTTCTCACACATTACAAATGGCTTCTCAAGCCTTTATTTATAGCTTTCCAAATGACCTTTGGCCTTCCCCCTTTGTGACCCTTCAATCCTCATGGAAAATGGTGCCAAACTTGTATGATCCTTCATATCCTTGCCTTTGAAAATTCATGTGGTGACCCTTCATGAGCAAAAACGTCCTTCACTCTTTTGTCTTTACTTTGGTGACTTTTCTTATTCCTCAAAGTGTCCCTTCATGAGAAATCGTGCCTTTCTTCTTTTGTCTTCACTTGGTGAATCTTGGAATTTCCCAAGATGACTCTTCATGGGAAAATGCATCCCATCCTTGTTTTATCTTTACCCCATAGCTCTTTGACTTCTCCATGGGCCCTTATTTTGTCTCATATACAACCAAAAATATAGTTGTTAATATTAAATAAATATTAACTCACATTAGCCAAGATATATTTATTACAAACAACATTAAATGCAATGTGGCCTTTATCATCAATAATGCTAGACCTTTGAAATCAGTGACAATATTTACAACAATATACCCCTTTGTCATTGATGGCAACCTCAATCCTAAAACTGCCACATCTTGTCACCTACACATACTGTCATCTGATAACATACAATAACTCCCCCTTAGTTTAAAAACTTGTACCTATTCCCTTTACCTATTTTTACACTTGTACCTGTACCTATTATTCTCCCCCTTTGACATAAATGGCAAAGTGCCTACCTGGAGCTAACACTTAGCTCCCACTCAACTGATGTTGAACCTAAATGGCAGGAAATAAAGGGAATTACTCCCAACTTATCTCACAAATACTCAAATTTGTCTTTTGGTAGTGTCTTTGTGAAAATATCTGCAATTTGCTCTATAGTACTAATATATTCCATCTTAACCTATTGATCTACAAACTACTCTCTCAAGAAGTGATATCTAATGGGAATATATTTTGTTCTTGAATGCATTACTAGATTTTTTGAAATATTTATAGTACTTGTGTTATCAAAAAAAATGGAAATAGGTTCATCATACTTTATCTTGATATCTTCCAAAGTTTGCTTTATCCAAAGCACTTAAGTACAACATAATATTGCTGCAATATATTCTACTTCAATTATATAAAGTGATACTAAGTTCTAATTCTTGCTTAGCCATGATACTAAGCTATCACCAGGGAATAAAGCTCCTCCACTTGTACTCTTTCTATCATCTAAGCATCCTACCCAATCTAAATCTGTATAAGAAACTAAAGTGAAATCTTTCCCTGTGGGATACCATAATCCATAATCCAATGTCCCCTTGATATATCTTAATATTCTTTTCACCAACTGAACATGACTATTTCTTGGAGATGAATGATTTCTTGCAGCCATACCTACTACATGCATGATGTCTAGTCTCAATGCTATCAAATATAAAAGACTACCAATCATAGATCTATACAAAGATTGATCTCTAACAGGTGAATCTTCATCCTTATTCACCTTATTTCATATACACATAGGTGTGATAAATGGTGTAGAATCCTCAATACCAAATTTCTTTAACATTTCCTTAGCATATTTACTTTGAGATATGAAAATTCCTTTATTTGATTGAAATATTTTCAACCCTAAGAAAAATGATAATTCTCCAAGCATAGACATCTCAAATTCCTTTTGCATTCTATCATAAAATTATTTTGTCATCTTTTCAATATTTCCTCCATAAATAAAATCATCAACATATACCACAACAATCAATTGATGCTCACCTTCTGTTTTGATTTAAAGATTACTATCATCAAATCCTCTCTTGAATCCTTTATCTTGCAAGTACTTATCAAGTCTTGCATACCAAACTCTGGGAGCTTATTTTAATCCATGTAATGCTTTCTTCAATCTGCATACATGGTTACTAATATTCAAGAGAATAAACTCCTCAGGCTACTCAATGTAGACCTCTTCTTCAAGATTCCCATTTAGGAAGGTAGATTTGACATCCATCTGAAATAATTTGAAAATTTTAAATACTGCATATGCAAGAAACATTCTAATAGCCTCTAACCTTGCCACTAGTGCAAAAGTTTCTTCAAAATCTATTCCCTCAATCTGAGCATATTCTTTACATACTAATCTTGCTTTATTTCTGGTTACTTCTCCATTTTCATTCAGCTTATTTCTATAAACCCATTTTGTTCCTATCACATTGTGATCTTTTGGTATAGGCATGAATTCCAAAGTATCATTATTTTCTATTTTATCTAATTCTTCATCCATAGCCTTAACCCAATTTTCATCATGTCTAGCTTCTAAAAAAATTCTAGGCTGAAGTTTAGATAACAAAGAGAAATTAACTTGTTCAGATTCACTTACCATCATTCTTCTGGTGTGAATTCCCTCTTTTATATCCCTAATGATGTCACTTTCATTATGATCTTTTTGAATGTATTTGGATGGAGTCTTGGTGCCCTTTTTCTCCTTCTCCTTTTCCTCATCTTCATCTGATTCTTCAAAGCCTTCCTCTTCCAAGATTTTAGGAATGTCTACTGGATCTCTAATTCTTTATGTTCCATCTTCTTCTATCCTGACACTTGCCATTTCAAAAAAATTCTTGGTTCTTTTGTTGTAACATTTATAAGCTTTAAATTTGTAAGAATAACCAATAAATATACCTTCATCTACTCTAGATTCAAACTTACCAAGGTTTTCATCTGTTCTCTTTATGAAGCATTTACTACCAAAAACTCTAAAATAATCAACTATTGTTGGTTTGTCTTTCCATAGCTCATAAGGAGTCTTGTCATTGTTGACTCTTAATAAAGCTCTATTCTAAATATACACTATTGTACCAACTTCCTCTCTCCAATATTTATTTTCTATCTTGGATTCATTTAGAATTGTCCTCACCATCTCCTATATTGTTCTATTTTTCCATTCAACTTCTCAATTTTGTTGTGGAGTTTTGGCTGCTAAATACTGTCTCTTTATTGCATGATCTTCACAAAATTGAATAAATTAATCTGACATGAATTCTCCTCCTCTATATTGAGTAATTTCAGTCCTCATAGGTTGACATAGATTAGTGTGAACAAGCTCTAGAATCTGAGTGGTCGAGTACTCTTTTGTTTTGAACCACCTTCTAGCCTACTTCCCATGCTGACAAGGTCCACAAAGTGTGTTAGATGGCTTTGTGATCTTTGGAAGATTCCTAACTGCTTGCTTCTTGTATATTTTGATAAGATTGTCAAAATTTATGTGCCCCATTCTCCTATGCCATAGCTATCTTTCTTCAATCTGACTCAAACAACATTTTTGACCTTTGATGTCTAATAGCATATATAAGTTATTACATATTCTCTGAGCATCTGCAACCAATACATCTGAATCTTTTCTTCTAATTTCACAACCTTCTACATAAAAATTTAGTGTGTGCCCTTGATCACACATTTGACTTGCACTCAAAATATTATGCTTAAGACCTTCTACATATAAAACATTTTCAATTTTGGTTCTATCATTATCTAAACTTAGTGTACCTTTTCTAGTAATTTTGGTAGTAGTATTGTTCCCGAATTTCACTATGCCACCATTGATATTCTTCAAGGCTATGAACTTCCTCTTGTATTATATCAAGTACCTCAAACATTTTCTATCAATAAACCATGGCTTTTCTTCATTTCTTGCATGCAAAGCTATCTGGACCAACATAGAACCTTCAAGTTGTTTCTTCTGCCATGTCTAAACCTTTTTCTTGATGAATGGATCCCTAAAAATCTGGTCCTTCTTGACTAACTCGACCACACTTCTACAATACCGAGCTATGTGTCCAAAGTTATTACACTTGTAACAAATTATGGTCTCTTCATCAAAGCTTGATAGAGGAGCAAAATAGTTATAGCTTCTTCTTGACTCTACATGACCTTTCTTTTCCTTATTTTTGATATTTTTAGCTCTTTTTCTACATTCTAATTTCTTATGACCATATCCATTACAATAAAAATAGTAACCATAAAAATAGGACCTATTTGTGAATCTCTAACCTAATTGCCTTTTATATCTTTGTTCCTTGCAGCCTTCTTTGTCCTTTGTATTCTTCACTTCTTCCCTTCTTGTTTCCTTATTTGTAAGAGCTTCAACATAGCTCTTCTTATTTTCAAAACTGATACCTATCTTATTTGATATTGCCTTTTGGATTTCTAATATCTTATTTAGCATATTAGTGCTATTCTCAAATTTTGAATCATTAACTATTTTATTATTGACTGCTTTCTCAATCCCTTCTTTTAAAGAGGCAATTTCAGTAACATACCTTTCACATTATTTTCTTGCTATTTCCAACTGTGCCATTATATCTTCTTCATTCTTATTGGATTCTTCAAAGTGTGCTTGTAGATCTTCAATTATCTCCTTTGACTCCTTTGCATTTTTCTCAATCTGGCACTTCAATCTTTGATTTTTCTTTTCAACAACTTTCAACTCTTCTAAGGCACACATGAGTTCTCCTTCCATATTTACTTCATCTTCATCCTCTTCTTCTTCTTGATCAACTAATTTTTCTTGCAGAGGCACCTTTATGTATGGCCATCTTGTGCTTTCTTGATCTACCTTCAAGATATAAAACTTTTTCAAAAAGGGACCTGCTCTGACACCAATTGTTAAGCACAAAATATATTGAGAGAGGGGGGTGAATCAATATATTATATATATTATAAAACTTTCCCTTAATCAAATTCCACTTAATCAAACATTCAAGATATGCAATAAAACTAAAACAATAAACACCACACAAGAGAGAGACACCAGATATAATGTGGGAACCCAATATGGGAAAAACCATGGAGAACAATCTCAAATATATGAGTGAAAACCAACACAAAAAATATTCTCAAGCACCAAATTATAGGAGCATCAACCCATTTTTTGAGCACCAACCCAACAACTATTCATGAGCACCAACCCATAGGAGCACCAATCCCTTTGTTGAGCACCAACCTAGCAACAATTCATGAGCACCAACCCACAGGAGCACCAACCCTTTTTCCAAGCACCAACTCAACAAAAATTCATGCACACCAACTCACAAGAGCACCAACCTCTCTATGTATACCACACAACTATCTCTCAATGTTGCTATCTCAACAAATGATAGTTTATTACAACCTCTCTTTCCTCTCTCTCACCTTTGCTCTTTTAAGCTAGATATAACAAATACAAATCATATTCATCTCTCACAAATACTCTTCTAAGGTAGATAATACAATATCAAATCAACCTCTTTCTCACACATTACAAATGGCTTCTCAAGCCTTTATTCATAGCTTTCCAAATGACCTTTGGCCTTCCCCTTTTGTGACCCTTCAATCCTTATGGAAAATGGTGCCAAACTTGTATGACCCTTCATATCCTTGCATTTGAAAAGTCATGTGGTGACCCTTCATGAGGAAAAATGTCCTTCCCTCTTTTGTCTTTACTTTGGTGACTTTTCATATTCCTCAAAGTGTCCCTTCATGAGAAATTGTGCCTTTCCTCTTTTGTCTTCACTTGGTGACTCTTGTAATTCCCCAAGATGACTCTTCATGGGAAAATGCATCCCATCCTTATTTTGTCTTTAACTCGTGGCTCTTTGACTTCTCCATGGGCCCTTCTTTTATCCCATATGCAACCAAAAATATATTCATTAATATTAAATAAATATTAACTCACATTAGCCAAGATATATTTATTACAAACAACATTAAATGTAGTGGGGCCTTTATCATCAATAATGCTAGACATTTGACATCAATGACAATATTTCCAACATGAGGACCCAAATCCAATCTAGATGATGGGAGGTAAGTATCATTTATATTTGAGTTGTGTACAAGTTTGAGTTTGTACATGATTTATCTTTTTTTGAGAGTGTATAACTAATGTATTATTGTACTTTTGCATTTATGTGGAGTGGAAGGTGCTAAGGATGAAATACAATCTAGAGTAAGAGGTAGAGATGATGGGTTTTGGGAGACCATCATTGAGTCTACACTTTGTGAGCTCAAATGGCATGTTCTTGATGATGTTATGGAGGAGGGTTTTAAAAGAGTGAGCTATAGTTATAGTTGGTATTTATGCTTATTTTTTTGACAAAACTACTATAGCTACAACTAAATATTTTAAGGTAGTGAGAGAGAGATATGAGTTGAGGGATAAGAGATATTGGCATAGGATGCTTCCTCCTAATTATGGATCGATGAGTATGCAGATTATACATGAGTACACAGATCTACATAGGTGGTATACATACTTGTGTGAGGAGCATGGTCAGCTACTAGAGAGAGATAGTTGGTATAAAAGTCATTTGGGGGCTCTAGGAGGTGTGGGGACATCGATCATGAGGCAGGAATACAAGACTAGTATTGGAGGAGAGAGTAAGACTGAGAGTGAGGGCATGACGCCCATTCATGATTGATTGTATTTGATATAGTGTAGATGTTTTGAAAACATTTATATATATATATATATATATATATATATATATATATATATATATATATATATATATATATATATATATATATATAACACATACATATATATATGTATACACACACACACACATATACTGATATTGGTTTTGATTTTGACAAATATGTACTGTGTTATGGGATATGGAATATATTGTTAGATTTTTTGTAAATGGTTTATTAGAAATAGTTGATTTGGTATTGATTTTGAGGCTACGTATATTTGATAAAATAGTACTTGGGATATATGATTTCGTTATTTTGATAAGTATGATGCTAGGTTTGTGTGTAAGTAAAGAATTTTATTTGGGTTTTAACTATATGTGAGCAAAAAAAATTGTTGGTTTTAGAAATTTAGAAATTGTTGGGATAAATTGAGCTAGTTTGAGATTGGTTCATTATTTGGATAAGTTGATTTGGTTTGAGATTGGTAAATTATTTGGATAAGTTGAGTTGGTTTAATGTTGGTAAAATAGGATTTGGTAAGATCTAGATTTTTATAAGCTAATTTTGGCTATAGATGGTTATTGGGAATTATGGATGTTAGTTGTTATTATATGGGGATGTAAGATATCACACTATGTGTATTACTTCCTTGAGAGTCACTCAAGAATATAAAGTCTAGCTAGACCTTTGTTTCCATCATTGCCCTACTAAGTGAAGCTTATGAAATTAAAATGGTATGACTATATGTTATATTATTTTATGTTGTATCACTATCTGAACCCTATCAACCAATTGAACAAGTACCCATACTACTCATGCTATACATGAATGTGCTCTATATCTGATACTATCTATTGTGTGCTAACTATAGTTGTGTATGAAGATTCTAAAAAAATTAACTTTATTGGTCATGTAACTAAAACTATGTAGTATGAAGAAGGCTCATTTGTTTGTAATTGAATACCTTATGGCCTCTTCTATGATGTATATAACTAAGCAATATATCAAGATGGAGCTGAAACCTATTATGAAGGCTCATTTAATCTTAATCATAATGGGTTATTACATGAGATAAAACCTAAAGTTTTTTATCATAATGAATATTTCTCATGAGGAGTATTATTTTGTGTGGGGTCATTTATTCTTCACTATAGTGGATTGCTACATGAGATAAGACTTCAAAAATCTACCCATAGTGAATATTTCTCATGAGTAAAACTTTGATACGGTGCCTATGACTCTATTAGATATTTATATGGAATTGTATTATGTATTCCTTAGAATACAGTGCTATATGTAGGCTATTCTCACTATACTAGTTTCTAAACCTTTTAAGGAAGTGGAATAGGAGATCTCTTATGAGATTTTATCCTAAAAATTGCATTGTGCTCATAATGAGTGATTGATGATTTTGTAAAGGAATGTCCTACGATGACTCAGTCATGAAGGAATGAGGTCTAAAGTTCCATGATGGAGGAGATCTTGGTGCCCCCTGTGTGAATGCTATGATTCCATTATCAACACATCTAGTAATGTAATCCCTAAGTCTATAAAAATAATTATCTCTATGTCCACATATATGATGATAGTTACAAAAGGGCCGATGTGGCTATCTATGTAATAGACATGGATATCATTGATGAGTAAAAGGTAGTGTGATTAACCTTCTATCTATTAGTGTTAATAATAGGGTTAGATCGGCTATCTTGCTTTGAATTAAACTATAGTGGTGCCTTGTTTTTGTTATTTATAGTGTATACTACAGGTTATGCTCTAGAAAGTAGCTCTTTGTTCTCAAATGGTTACTTTTTTAATTGTGGTCTCCTATCTTGTTTAGGACATGGTGGATGCTGAGTGCTAGGAGCTATAGCTGAAGATGTTGTGAAATCTAGAGTGATTGATCAATTGAATCTACCTTAATCAATCCTAATTTATTTTCCAAAGATAAAATTGTATAACATAAGTGTTTGAAATAAGACTCTATCAGATATAGTAGATGCTTGAGTATAGGTTGGTGAAGCCCCTTAATAAAGATATGATAAATCTCTAGATCTTCTTGTTTGTATATCAATCTTAACATGTGAGCCTTGAATCTTAAGATATACTCACTAAATGAATCTAAATAATTTTGATGTAGTGTGACAAGTTTCTAATGTGTAACATGAGGGCCCATGTTTATGATGTAATATCTAAGAAATGCCTCCTCTAAGTCATCGTATGTGTGAAATGAACCAATGGGGGGTAGATGAAAGAACCAGTTATATATTTCACCTACTAATGTCTATTGGAATAAATTGAGTATAATCAATGGGCTTGCATGAGATGGAAAATCCTTCTAAAAGGCCTAAAGGTATACAAATAGATATCTAGTTCCATCAAAGTGAGGTAATGATGGTATCTAGAAATGCTTAGGTAATGAAGCTTTTATGAATGTCTTTAGAATAGGGTTACCATGTAGATCATTGGCATCTATCTAAGACATGTAATATTTTTTCTAAGGTAAGGAGATGTACTTGGTGTTGTAATTCACTAAGTGCATGCATCAGAGAGATGATCCCCTGGGATGGTACATTAGCATCTTGAAGTGGTTCATTTAATCATTGATTTTGATTGTTAATTTTAACCATGGGAATGTTATATTTAAAAATTGGATCATAAATTGAGGGTGTACTCACTTGAACCTTGGGAGTTATGGTAACCTAGATCTTACTAGAGGAATGTGGGATACCATTATCTTTAGGTGAAGAGTTAGAAATGGGTTATACTATAGTTAAGGTAGCTTGGAAGATTTATTGGTATCTTTATGTTTTAGTGAATCACATTATAACTGAGTAGAATATGTGCTATTGGCATTAACATGTGCATTATTTGAAATGAAATCATTCATAGAAGTAGAAACAACCTTTGGAAGTGCATTATGTTTGAGAGGAGGAGTGAGAGAAGAATTAGAAACATGAGATACATATTCTTCTTCACTATGTACATAATTATTATCATCATTATATGTAATATTTTTCATAATCAATCTCATTTTCATATTCATTTCCATGCTCACTATCATATTCATTATCACTTCCATCATTTCTAGGGAGAGGTGTAACATTAGAATTTAATTTTTTTCAAATATGCATTAAATTATCATTTGAAATTGGAATATCATGTGTATATATGTTATCCATGGATGAAATCCATGCATTATTTTCATGTGAAATATGATAAGTAAGATAAGGATACTTTTCATTTGAACATTCTTTTGATAAATTAGAGTTAAGAACATGAGATGTATCATTTGAACTATGCACTAGTAATTTGATTCTATTGCATTTATATTGTTGTGATTTGAACATTGAAGTAGAGAGATTAGTTTGACATCAAAGAAAATTATCACCCATAAGAGGTTGACTTGGAAGTGCATGACTAATTTGTTCATTTGGTGCATTGTGCACAGGAGAATGAGGTGAGAAGTATCTTTCCCATTTATTAAAATTATTCTCTTTAGAAGAAGGAAAAAAATAAATGGGTTTTAGATAAAAAAGACTCATCTATTTTTGCTTCACCATCATCATTATGTATATCAACATATCCTTCATTAAAACAATAGTCATTATGTTCACTGTAAATGAAATCATTTTCTACATTCTTATCTAATGTGAAACTTTGAAAATTTGTCCAATCATTTTCATAATTATAAGAAAATTTTAGAAATTTATCTATGGGATGAGAAGGAGGTATTACATTTGTTGCCATTTTGTTTCTTTCACCAAAGAGAATTTTTAAAATTACTATGAAGCAAATACATGCACAAAGAACTATTATCATCAAAAAATTTAAATTACTTTTGATAATATAAAAAATTTGAAAAAAAATCAAATTATTTTTCTAAAAATTTTGAGGAAAACTAGAGGTTTGATGACCTAGTTTGAAAATCTAGGGTTTTTAGCTAGGGTTTTAGAATTTTGGAAAATTATGCAATAATTTTAAATTCTAAAAATAATTTTGAATAGGAATAATGAAAAATAATTTATACAAAAATTAGAATTTGGAAATTAAATTTTTTCCAAAAAATATTACTAATTTTGAAATTATTTTTGACAAAGTAATCAATTTAAAAAAGTTCCAAAATGGTTTTCTAAAATCTACAAGGAAGGCTTGAGATTTAAGGACCTAGTTTTGAAATCCAAGGTTTTTAGCTAAGGTTTTATAGTACCATACCTTTTTGAAAATCATGTAATTTTTTAAATTCTAAAAATAAATTTTAGATAGGAATAATGCATAGAAATTGATTCAAAAATCATAATCTTGAGATTAAATTTTTGTTAAAAAATATGAAAGAAAACTACTAAGTGTAGCTAGGGTTTTAGGTTTGTTCTAAGTAAGTCAGGTTCACCAAAATGTTTTGTTATTTTTTAGAATCTAGTGTTTAGATCCTAAATAATAAGGATCTAAGATAATAGGAAAAATCTAGTTTAATGGGGAAAAATATAGATTTTAAATAGGTAATTTTATAAGAGGAATAATAATATACTTATCCTAAATTAACCTGAATTGAATGATTCTAGAGATGGTAATTAATAATAGAATTGATACATTGTTAGGAATATGAACCTAGCTTTCCTTTTAGATTAGATAGGAGTACTATAATAGGACACCTTGGTTTTTATCACTATAGTCCCTCCCTAAATATTTTATCTTCAGGATCTAACCTTTTTGGGTTTTGTTCACCACGTCAATGTGAGCTTGTGTACCAAATTTTAAGAGTTGGAAGTTAACAAAGCTATTTTTAGGTTTTTTAGTCTTCAATACATGTATCTATCTACACACATGCAAAAAACAAATACATAAAAATCAAAAGGAGGAAAATTGGGTTAAGAGAAAAATAATCACAAAATTTAGAACCCCTATTGTTCTAATTGTTGCCTAAATTAACCCTTAAACTAGGGTCTCAAATCAAATGTAGTTTTCCCTTAGGGAACATGCATAATCAATTTTCATGATAGATGTAAGAATGAATTTTACCTAGGCCCTTCTTTGATTAGGCATGCAAGTTTGTGTGTGATGTAGAGGAGTTGAGATATACTATTTACTTATTTTTATTATATTTAATATGCCAAAGTAGTAAGTGATAGATATAAAATGCCTTTTGTAATATTTTATATAGGAGACTCATTAAATTTAATTTTAGAGATTTATTTGAATTTGGAAAACATTGGAAAACTTAGGAATGAAACAAATAAAATATCTAAGAATCATCTTTTGGAAGAATTGGTCATTAGAGCTCAATTTGAATTTGGATAAGAGTGCTCAAAATTGCACACCCTAGGTTCCAGTGCTATAGTTCGATCCCAGTACTCTTATCCTACATGCTAAGGACTAGGCAGGTTAGAACAAGCATGGAAAACTTGACATGGATAAGTTTTAATGGCCATTTGAAAGGCTTAGGGTGATCGAGAATGGGTAAAAATATGACTCAAGCTTAGAACAAGACCCAAATGGATAAAATGAAAGACATGGCTAAATGTGTAAAAAAATCATATTCTCTAGTCAGAGTCTCCTATGAAAGGACTATGAAAATACATGATATGTGTGGTTTTTTGACCAATTTAGGGTGTATACACCATTTAAATTGATAATAATATAAAGGTTATGTGTAATCCCATGAAAAATTGGGATGATGTGAAATTTGTCAATCCTAAAAAACATAGTCCACTAAGACAACCAACCTTGAGAAAGCTATTAAGATTTTGGCCTCTATTGTAAAATAAATGTCATACACGCTAGCTAGAGATGAGAATGGGATAAATCATGGGTCTATAAGTCAAGAGAGAGCTCCAAATATGAAACAAGCACAAGGAAGGATTGATTTACATAATTAAGACAATGACAGAGGGAAGAGGCATGCACATGATGAAAGGAATGACATAAATTAAAATAGAGTGACTAATAAAGAATTAATTGATCCATTAAATTCCAAAGTAAATGTTGTGAATTGTGATTTTGACATATATTGGTGTGATAATTCTTCCTTCCCCATCCTCTTTGTGATACTACTAAAACAATTGATGAAAATATGGATGATCCTAAATTTGCATCACTTGATGATGACATTTTGATGTTTAATTGCTAGGACTCCTAAAGTAAAATGTTTACCTCCATAGAAATGTTGATTAATACCAATTTTTATTAGTTTTAGACTTTAGTCAAAAAGGTAAGTATCCTAACCTTTGAGTTTTCTTGTGATGTTAATATGACATAATAATATGAATTGCCAAACCCTATGTAGTGGGATGCAAGTAAGGAACTAAATAAAACTACAATAGTCCCTATTTCTTCTAAATTGGTACCTATTGCCTGAGTTGTCAAACCAAGAGGTGCTCCAGCTAATAATAGATTACCTATATTGTCTAGTATCCCTAGGGGTACGAATGATGTTAGAAAAAATCTACCTCTCAAAATTGTTCTATAACATGCAAATTAATCCCATCCTATTCCACTTTAGAATTTATGTGATTGTATTATAGCTTAAGGTCTTGTCACCCTTCCACCTAATATCCCCCTTCTTTAGTATAGTGTGTATGATATGGACCAAGTGTTGAGATAATTGAAAATCACTTTGCCACTTGTTGAGTTAATTTGAAAACTTGAACATAAGAAGAGGGAATTTGAATACTTGAAATTTCATGAGAGTGTAGGTTCCAATGAAATGATGCAAGTAAGGAACTAAATAAAAATACAATAGTCCTTATTTCTTCTAAATTTGTACTTATTGCCCAAGTTGTCAAACCAAGAGGTGCTCCAACCAATAATAGATTACCTATATTATCTAGTATCCCTAGGGGTACAAATGATGTTAGAACAAATCTACCTCTCAAAATTTTTGTATAACATGCAAATTAATCCCATCATATTCCACTTTAGAATTCATGTGATTATATTCTAGCTTAAGGTCTTATCACCCTTCCACCTAATATACCCCTTCTTCAGTATAGTGTGTATGATATGGACCAAGTGTTGAGATAATTGAAAATCACTTTGCCACTTGTTGAGTTAATTTAAAAATTTGAACATAGGAAGAGGGAATTTGAATACTTGAAATTTGGTGAGAGTATAGATTCCAATTAAATGAATTCACCTCCAATACTCTCAAAGGATGATGAAGAATTATAATAGGTTGTATAACCAACCCTAGAGGTCTATTTGTGAATTGAATTGGTATAAACTCAATTGAATGTGGATCTATTTTACACAACCCTATTGATCAATGGTTTAATTGTTCATTATTGCATGTTTGATTCTGGATCCTCTTGCAATGTGATGCCCTTGGGTATCCTTAATGAGCTCATAAAAAATCTCAAATCATATTTTTGTAAGTGTTATGCCATGGATTCATGAGAGGTACTAGTTGTTGGACAAGTCAAAGGGTTTGTAGTGCAATTAGTTGTGCATCTTAGTATGTGTTTGAATATGTACATGGTACTTATGGATTGCCTACCTAAGTGGGGAATGTTTCTATCACAAAAATGGGATATCAACATGGGTGGAAGTGTACAAATGTATTTGTATTATTCCACCATTATATTGGATGGTAAGATGTTCAAACTTAATAGAGATCCTAAGATGTTTCATGTACTTGAAGATCTGAAGCATACTCTAAATGAAGGGTTTTACATAGATGTAGAATTGAGAAACTTCATTGAGAATATTAATATTTATGAATATCCTATTGTTCTTGAGGTTGAACTTGACATCAAAGGTGAAGTTTGGAAAATGTGTTTTGATGGGATTTGCTCCAATCTTGGAAATAGAGATGGGGTTGTCTTTTATACCCCCAATGGTAAATGTTTCATGTTTTCTTTTTATATCACATTTCAATGAAAAAATAATATTGTTGAGTATGAGGCACTCTTGTTTGGTTTACATATTTCCCATGAACATGTAATTACAAATTTTATTGTCAAGGGTGATTCCAAGCTAGTGGTTAAGTAGGTTTGTAATGCTTACACCACCAAAAATAAAAGGTTGAAATAATAACAAAATGTTGAATCAGATTTGATATAATTCTTTGATGCATTCACAATTTGTTATCATGATAGTATTTTCAAAGAATAATTTTATACACTTGTAGGGTTAGGTGCTAACTTTGATATTGAAAATATGAACCATCATAGTTAGTATCAAGTGGAGGTGTTTGTTAGGCCTTCAATCTGAGACAATGTTTATCATTGGCAAGTGTTTGATGATGATGGATAGATTAAGAGGTTTCTAAATTGTCAAGTTGAATTCCATGATCATCTCATAGACTTGTAATCTATGGTTCAAGTTTGTGATGGAAAGGAAACCTTGTTTGGGAAGAACATTATTCAATTGAAGACAAACACTCTCTCTATGGTATTGGTAAGTTTTAAAACATCTTTTGATGGAAATGATAGAGTCAAAAATTGAGACTCATTTATTTCAAAAGATGTAACTAAGTGTAATTTGGGTTCTAATGAGAATCTAAGGAAAGTTTGGCTGGGTACTCACCTAAGTGTAGATGAGAAATAAGTATGCATAAAACGGATAAATAATTACCATAATTGTTTAACATGTTCTTATTCTTAATTAAAAGTATATAGGGAAGACTTGTTTCAGCATGTCATCCCATTGTAGCCTAATAACAAACCTTTCAAGCAAAAACATAGACTTATTAACCCCATCTTGACTACCAAGATATCGGATGAGTTAAAGAAGCTAAGGGAAGGTGGAATCATTAAATCCATTAGGTACTCATCATGGGTGATGAACTTAGTCCCTATGAGAAAGATAAATGGTGACATCCACTTGTGTGTGGATTTTTAAAATTTGAACAAAGTTTCTTTGAAAGACACTTATTTATTGCCCAATATGGAAAACCTATTGCAAAGTGTTACTAGATCACAAATGTTGTCAAATTTAGATGGTTTCTAAGGATATAACCAAGTTTTGGTAAAGGAATCTAACAAACCCAAGACCATATTTACAATACCTTAAGGAATGTATGTCTATATGAGGATGTCTTTTAGGTTAATGAATGTTAGTACACCATTTTAGCAAGCTATAGATGTTGATTTTTTAGAGGTTATTAACAAGTTCATAACTATATATTAGGATTATATTACTATGTACTCTAAAGATAGATAAGAACATTTGAAACATCTAGAGAAAGTATTCATTAGATGTAGGGAGTTAGGCATTTCACTTAATACTAAGAAGTTTCACTTTGCAGTACAAAATACCAAATTTATGGGACATATAGTATCTAAGGATGGTGTCATGATTGACCCCAATAGGGTAAAATCTATTGAAAAAGTGCCTATCCCATAGTCCAAAAATGGAATTCAGTCCTTCTTCAGACAAATCAATTTATTGAGGAGGTTTATGTCTAATTTTGTAGATATTAGTTTTCATATTACTTCCATGTTAAAGAAGGACCAAAAAATCAAGTGGGATTAAAAGGTCATGTAAACATTTAATGACATTAAAGGAGCCTTAAAGACTTCCCCTATCTTGGCCAACTCTGATTATACAAAAAAAAATATATATATTCTCTTTTGTATCACACTATAATGTTGTTGTTCTATTTCAAAAGAATGAAGATAGACATGAGTAGCATATAGATTTATTTATAAAATATATGCAAGATCATAAACTAAATTACACCTTCATGGAAAAATAAGATTTCTCTCTCTTAAAGGTTGTTAAGACATTTAGACCTTATATTTTGAGTTCAAAGATTGTTGCTTACATCCTACATACCATGGTGAAGGACATCTTAACTCATATTGAAGCATCTAACAAGATATGAAGGTGGGTCAATAGGTTACAAGAGTATGACATGGATATTTATACCACTAAGCTAGTAAGAGTAATGGGTCTAACCAAGCTCATGTATGATAACAATTTACAATCCATTGAGGTAACCACCAATATTTTTAGTGTTGATGAGTCTTTGAGTCAAGTTAGCATATCTTTGTGGTATAATTACATTGTCTATTACTTGAAAAATGTAAATTATCCTCTAACTTGGATAAGAACCAAAGAATAACTCTTAAACTTGTTTCCCAAATATACCTCTTGACTAGAAGTTGATTAGCATGGAAGAATCTAGATGGGGTTCTCTTAATATGCCTGATAGAAGAATAAACTACCGATATGATTAAACACTTATATAGTGGAGAATGTGGTGGACATTATTCAAATAAATCATAGCTCATAAACTTATGAGAGATAGTTATTGGTAGCCATCATTGTTTAAGGATATTGCTCAAAAATTTAGAAAGTATGAAAAATTTAGTGCTTTGTTGGGAGGTTAAAATCTTTAGTCTACTTTCCCTTATAGCCTATGATGATTGAAGGCCTTTTTAGATAATGGGAATTGTATTTCATTATGGAAATTTTTGATTCATAAATAACTAGACATAGATAGATACTGGTTTCAACTAACTACTTCATAAATTTAGTTGAAGTGGTCCCTACAAAGAAGGAAACACAGCAGGTAGTTATGGACTTTTTGTTGAATTAGATTATTTGTATATTTGGTGTGCCTAACAAAGTAATTTTTTACAATTCCATGAGTTTCAAATCTAAAACTTTAGTGGAATTATATAAATATTATGGCATCACATTGACTTATGCTTCCAATTACAACCCTTAAGGGAATGAGAAAGTAGAATCTAATAACAAGAACTTGCTCAAAATCATTAGATAAACCTTGGAAGCAAAAAAGAAGAAGTGGGGTGAATAGCTAAACTTTTCCTTATGGGCTAATAGGATCATGCCTAATAGAACTACAAGAAAAATCCATTTTGATCTTGTTTATGGAGCTCAAGTAATTTTGATTATGAATTTGTAAATGCCAACCTATTAGTTGATGCAACATCTAGAGGAAGATGAACAAATCAATCACTATGAAGATAGGATGGACCAGATTGTTGAGATTTATGAGATTCTGTGATAATCTCATGATAGAAACATAAAGTTTAAGGAAATAATAAAAAGGATATTCAATATGAAGGTCACTCCAAGAAATTTCTAGGTAGGTGATCTAGTTCTACTTTAGGACAATAGGTATAAGGAAAAAGGCAAGCATGATAAATTTTATGCCTTGTGTATGGGTCCTTAATCCATTGATTATAGTATTGGGGAACACATTTCCTTATTAAGAGACTTGGATGGTGAAATACTAGAGATTCTAGTTAATGGTAGACATCTAAAACACATCTTTGATTGAGTCTGTAACTTAATAAAATATTGTATAGTGTATAGTTTTTTTTGTTTTGTTTCCCCTCTTCTTTGGGCATTATTTGTATAGTTCTTATCATCATTTTTTTGTCATGTGTTCATTCTAACATCCTCTCAATCTATTTTTGTTGATTTTTTTTTGTGGTCCCATTAGTGTTTAATTATAAATTATCAAGTGTTGACTCCGTGTCCCAATGGATTGGTAGATGGTCTTGTGTTTTGGGGTTCTTCGTACACCCACAAAGGTGTACATCCCTAGGTGAGAGATAGTGTTAGTGCCCAAAATTACACTAATAAATTATGACCTTAGTTAAATATTAATGATTAAATTATATATCTATTGCTTTGTATTTTAAAGTGTTCACCCAAAGTCAACAAGTCATGTTTTTACCTCATGTCATACAAATCTCTATTTTTGCAATCATTAAAAACCTTATTCTTATGTTCATGTTGTGTGAACCTTGTGAAGTCATGGTTTTGAATAATGTTTAATATTTTGATGTTTTTATAATCTTGTAGGGTCCATGAGGATTCAAGGATGTCATGTGTAAAGAGCTAAAGAAGGATCAAGTTTGTCAACTTATGGATTACAAATCCATCTCTTCAACCTACCAAATCCACATAAAAAATGAGGTGGTTTATGCCAATTACCCCAATTTTTTCCTAGGTCTTCATTTTACATGTGGAGGGATTGAAGGGGCCATGTGAAAGTTTAGAATCCATGCAAATGGACTAAAAACTTTGCACCATAAGTGGATGAGTCCATGTGGAGGGTTGAGATGAAATGTGTCTTTTGAAAAGGTAAGGCATGGGACCCAAAAGGAAAATGGTGGACTTTTGAAGTCAAGGTGTAAGTTTGATGAGTTAAAAATGCATCTAAGAGTCCTGCCATAGATTTGAGTGGTCAAAATAAATTATACAAATTATAGAAGGTTATAATAAAGTCCATAGGGAATGTATGTGTAAAATGCACAACCTAAAAGGACAAATTGTAAAATGTTCCCTTGGCTCTAAAACTTGGGATAGAAATAAAGTCAAAATGGAAAAATGAAGGATGGTAGAGAATGGGAAGTTAGATGCAGTCTATAATGTTCTAAATTTCAATTTATTTGAAATTTCCTAGATCCCACTTTAAGACCAAGAAAGGATAACCATGTGAAGGTAAGGGAGTTGACACCAGAGAAAAGGATCCTATAATCAATTTTGTAAATTTCTAAACTGCAAGTTGATTTTGAACTTTTGGGTCCCATGGAGAGCAAAATTCAAATGGAAGAGAAAGGGAAATAACAAAGAAAATGCATAAATGCAAGTTTACAAAGTGAAAACTATTGTTAACTTCCCCATGGTAGTGGATTTTAAAAATATATAACACTCTAAATTCTTTGGGACATGTTAATAAAAATTCGAGTACTGACCTAGGGGCAAGGAAGGAAATGTTAGATGTATTTTTGTTTTCAATGCTAATTCCTTCATGGCTGAAATAGTTGCATGGGAGACGTAAATTTGGAGGAGCAGATCCTCATCAAACCCACATGGATTCAGATTTTGAAACTATGTATGTAAAATAATGAGTAAAGTGTGATTTTAAATGGAAGAGTGGTGTTTGAGAATACGTCTCCCAATAAAGATATGGTGTCCAATAGAGTGGATACTAGAAATGAATGTGCATAAAATAGATAACATGATCTTTCATGTAGTGAATAATTGTATTTATCAACTCACTATCATGTTTATAGATCATGTGTTGTTAATGAGCATGATAATTACTTTGTGATGTATGTGAAGAAGCTTATCATGTGTATTATGTCTTGCTTGACCTTGAGGACATTGTAAGTGGTTAATGGTATAAGGCATCTAAGGACAACATGAAGAGATGTTTGTGGATGAACCATATTCATATTATGTGGTAGAACAAGTGGATGGCATAAATTTGAGAAATCTAGGAGATGAAAGAACAAGGACATAGTCAGGATTGCATTGTTATCATTTCAATGGTGAATGCTTTTATTAAGGAGAGTATGTTTAAAGAATACAAGGAACTAATTCCAAAAACTTGTGAAAATGGCATTGTGCTTGACACTATTGCTTATAAAACCTTTATTAAGGTGAAGTTAGATGTAGGAAAACTTAAATATGCTACCACTTTATATAATGGCATGCATGCTACTGGTGTTGTTCACTCACTCCAGACATACAACACAATGATTAGTGTCTTTAGAAAGGATGGATAACTATAGAATATTATATAGATATTCAATTTTCTACATACATGAGGCATTATGGTTTATGAAAAGGCATATAACAGCATGATAATATTTTATGGGAAAGTTGGGTATTTACAACATGTTTTCATGCTATTTAAAAGGATGCAATAAGAGGGTACAAGTATTGGTAAATTTGTGTACAACACTATGATTGATGCATATGCTAGATCAGGGTTGCATACCACAATAGAAGAAATTTTTCATGAAATGTAGGATGAAGGTTACTCTCCATATACATATACTTACCTTTCACTAATTTTTGCTTATACAAATGATGAAAGAGTTTAATAAGAACAAGTCATTCTTAAGAGAATACATATAAATGGTTTAGCCATAGAACCCATCCAATCTAATCAATTGATTTTTGTATTTTAAATTGTTGGCTTGGTTGATGATGCTACCTAATTATATGTGGAGTTAGGTGGAATGTGCAAAAAATTGGCAAGTTTAAAAAGTTGTAGATGAGGTTCCTAAAGTCATTAGGAGATTTTCGTGGGAGATGCATTTTCCAATTTGTACTTCAATAAAAAGTAGGATGTAATGTATAGTTAACTCTCCCAATATTTTAAGTTAGAGAAAGTGGAAAAAGTCAACTCAAGAGGATCTTTATGGAGATTGTGAGGAAGATTACGATTTTGTAATTTTATAAATGTGCAAATCAGAAATTGTAATTAGATCTCCAAAACTACCAGTCAATATCAATCAACATGAGGTCCTAGTGTAAAAGGGAACATTCAAGGCCAATCATAATTTTGTATTTTTGAAAATTAAAAATTATAGGTTGAGTTCCCATTTACCTAAGGTAACATTTGAGAAGAAATGTAATTTTTAAAATTACAAATTACAGTTCGAGTTCCCATTTCCTTGAGGGAACTCTTAAGGGGAAGTCTAACTAGGAATTGAAATTGGATATTTACAAATTAAATATTATAGTTGAAGTTCTTGTTTCTTTGAAAGAAGATTTTTGGTGAATTTCAATTGTGAATTATAATTTAAAAATTTTTAATTTGTAAATTGTAGTTGGAGTTTCCATCTCCATAATAAAACATTTGAGGGGAACTACAATTGTGAATTAAAATTTTTAAATTTGTAAATTGTAAATTTTAGTTGGATTTTTCATTT
Source organism: Torreya grandis (assembly GCA_037957365.1). Lineage (NCBI taxonomy): Eukaryota > Viridiplantae > Streptophyta > Pinopsida > Cupressales > Taxaceae > Torreya > Torreya grandis. Next base: position 274,096 of record JARHVA010006432.1, read on the forward strand.
ACCTATAGCAATTTTTCAAGGAAACTGCAACCACGAATTATAAGTTGTAAATTTGTTACTGAGTTCTGGATTTCCCCCAAACAAGGAAAAGTGCCAAATTTCTAATGGGACCCAAATTTCCCCAAAATGATAAAAAGTGAAAAGTAATGCATTTATGCATTAAATTATTTGGAGGGAACCCTAAAAAGTCAAAATGTGAAAAAAATAAGTTGGAGACAAAAAAAAGGGGTAAAAATAATCTATGTTTGCATTTTTCATTATTTTTCTTGTTCAAGCACCTCCATGAGAAAAATATTGTAGGTTTTCAAGATCAATGTTGGCCATGCCAATGAGATGTTTTCAAATGGCCATGGATTTGAGGTGTTTAAATGTCATCATTACAAGGTAGGGCTATTATTTAGCATGCATAAGAAGAAGGGAAACTATCCAAGAAGATTTCAAATTTATAAATGAGTAGTCAAAGGCATGTCCAAAAAGTTACACAAGAAGTCAAAGGGGTTATTTGGATCCAAAGGTGAATATTCTGCTTCAAAATTATGTAAAATGCATTTCCATTAAAGAAATCAAAAGGTTTTTTGAAATTATTCATCATTACATGTAGAGGTAGTTACAACAATGATTTTGCTTGAAAAGGCATGAAGATTCTTGGCATGACAAAGAGCATATTTTAGTTGGAAGTATCTTCATTGAAATTTGAGATATGTTTGCAATTTTTAAATATTACAAATTAAAACCCATATTCCCAGATTGTAAAAGTGGTGATAAATTGTATAAAAAGAGGACTTGTCCTCTTTTTGAGGTTGTTGTTGGTTGCTAGTTTTTTATAAGTCTAGGCTCTTCAACATTTTGGCATCCATTGTTGTATATATTGTCTCCCTTGATAAGGTGGTTATAGGTGTATAACCATTAACAAGCTCTGAGAGCATGTTTATGACTCCCCTATCAAAAGAACAAACTCACCATATTTGTCCCCATGAAAGCATTTTGGAAGATTCATGTAAGGATTATATACAAAATTAATGAAAATACTTATCATTTTTACTCTTTCATATTGATGAAGTGCAACAATATGCTTTGAAAATTTTATTGATAGGACATATGGTTCAATGCTCATTATTGGTTGTCATTTTGTGCACAGATCTAATATTATAAACTCTTTTCTGCAGTTTTATTTGAAAATATGTTGTTAAATAACTCTTTAGGGCACACTAAGTTTATGAATTTATTAGGAAAAAGTATATGAAATTCTAGTTGTAGTGTATGTTTTAGGGTTTTAAGAATCATTTGGGTATTTGTATTTGATTGGAACCAATACATGTAAACCATTATTGGTATTTCCCATAGCTTACATCTTAGTCTTTTGCATTTTTACAAAGGAATAATGTCATGAATGTTGAAAGAATCCCTATTATTTTAAAACCACCAAAACACTACTCTTTTTTATAACTACCAAACTCATCCTAACCTATTTTACCTTATAAATAATACATATTTATTGTATATTTTAAGTGTTAATTTGATAATAGATGCATAAATATTACCTACATAAAATGTATTTGTACTTTTAAGTTTGAAGCCCAACATTGCAGTCTTCTATATAGCCCGCTATTGTTGAAAATTATTTAGAATGAACATTGTAATCACATCCACATTTATATTTACTATATTGTATTTGAACTATTGCATTTGTGCATTCTATTTCATAACCCTTCTTGGGTGGAACGTGTAAACTCAGTTATTCCCTGGTCAGATTTGTGTTATTATGTGCTAAAATCCCCATGGATATTAAATTGTAGTATCCCTCCATGTGAGAAATCTACCCCTTATGTCCTCTCACATTGGTTCAAGTAGACCTAGAAGTAGTAAGGAGCTAACCATACCTTCCGTCAATGCCTCTCATTCATTTTTTGTATTTTTTGCATCTGTGTACTAAACCCTTTCCTACATATAAAAACATGTCAGTAGGTTTGCCATCCATGTTTGCCATTTTTCTCAAGTGTGCAAGGTTGAGAAAAAGTGGTGTACAACTGGAAACCAATAGAAACCAATCACAAAATCACATCTTAATGGTTTTTAGGTTTTATTAGATGAAACTATTGTGGTGAAAATCTAGTGTGAAAAATCTATAGTTATACATTTCACTTGCCATAGTGGTCCCCAACCTAGAATTAATATAATAAAAATAAATAAAGAAAAATAAAATAAAATAAGAATCAATTTTATAAAAACTCAATCTTGTGTGATTTATGTAACATATATTTGTGATATAGATGTTTGGTTGGTAGTAGAGCAAGGCCTAGAGTAGGATTACAAATAATTCATTCATTACTATAAATGCCTTCCTCGTAGTGAATAAATGTCAAGGTAAGGATTATCAAGGTATGATTAACTATCCTAATGATTAGATATCTATTATTTAGTCCTTGTAGGTTATAATAATAAAAAATTAACTCATTTTCATACAATGGGTCAATGTGAATATCCAATTTGGTCTTCTAATTATTCTCATGTTTTCCTCTTTCAAATCCATTCATATTCTATGCATAGTCTCAACTAGATATTTTGGGTTTGTATACATGTTTATATAATTAAAAAATACTCAAGAGTATTTTCCATTGGAATAATCATTTATTCTTTCTTTCACATCATACCCTCATTCTTTTGAAAATCAAGGATTTTCTTTTTTACTTTTGTAGTTTCTCCCACTCCTATTCATGGCTTGTTGTCTTTGGCACTCTTCAGTTCCCTTGGTTTCTCAACTTGATTTATGTGCCAAATTAGGTCTCAAAACCATATCCATTGTATGGACCATGTATATATGATAAAATTTGATATAATACACTTAGTGCCTAGTCAAAGTCTAGCCCTCCCAATTTGCATTTGATGTTTGGCTTATTTATATCTTGAAGCCCCTCTAGGGCGTCATCTGAATTTGAGAACTAGTATAGTTATCTAATCCTATCCTATTGAGATGACCAATATTATTTCAATGTTTTGTATATTTTACATTTGGTCCATAGATGTATTCTATATGCTCTTATGACACTTAAAAAATATATCTAACTCAGGTCACAATCTAGTTTTCCTTAGATAAAATTGCATCCTCTCCTGAACTAGTCTATTAGGTCAAACTTCTCATCTTCCAATATTAATATAATTTTTTTATCTATCTTTTTTATTTAAAGGTAAAATTATCACTTTATGGTTTTAATTTGAATTTTTGTAGTTGATTTGATCTTAAATGAAAATCCTAAGTTCTATAGACCTAACCAAAAAAAATTATGAGATTAGCTTTATGTTTTCAGATTTTCACCTTTTACACCTAATAGTTTTTTAATTTGATTAAGTTTATGTCATAAAAATTTAATTTTATATATCTAACTGTAACTTTTTATAAGATTAGGTTTATGTTTTCAAATTTTCGTTTTACAGAATTAACCAAAACTTTTTATGAGATTAGGTAAAGTTTTCAAATTTCATTTTCTAAACCTAACCATAACTTTCAATGATATTGGGTATATGTTTTAAAATTTTCATTTTATAAACCTTTCTATAATTTGTTTATGATATTATATCTATTTTTTCAAATTTTCATTATCTAGACCTAACCAAAAAAAATTTATGAGATTAGGTCCATGTTTTCAAATTTTCATTTTCTAGAACTAACCGTAAAATATTATGGGATTAGGTCCAAGATTAAATTTTTTGATTTTATAGGCCTAACTATAACATTTTATAAGATTAGGTCTATTACTAAAAATTTTGAATTTTTAGATCTAATCCAATTTTTTTATGAGATTAGGTCTAGGATTAATTATTTTTTTATTTTTAGACCTAATTAGAACTTTTTATGAGATTAGGTCTTGGAATTTGATAACTTGAAAAAGTGAATTTAATTACTTGATTACACATTTTCCTAAACTTGAATAGGTATGGGAAATCCTTTTGGATCCAAAGTTATTTTTTAGCCATAACTTGTACCTCGAGTGTCATTTTTTTGAACCATTTGAACCATTAAAAATCTATCACAAAAGTATCTATAAATTTAGTTTGAATAATTATTACATATGATTCCAATCTAGTTGTAAAAGTAAAAAGTGGATTGGCCTTTGGTTAGATTGATCACCCTATCTAGGTCCTAGCTCAAGTTTAACTTTGATGCTCCTACCAAAGGTAATCCAAGATAGGCTAGAGGGGGATGTGTCATAAGAGATGTTGAAGGTAATATTTTATCCACCTTTGCAGGTCTTATAGGTACTAAAACTAATCATGTTTCTAAATCTTCTACATCTTTTTGAAAATTAAACTAGTATTCAATATGGGAATTGAACATCTCTAAGTTGATGTGGTCTCTATCAACCTCATAAAATACCTAAAAGGAAACTCTATCCCCTTTTGGTTTATCTCAAATGACATGGAGGATATAAAGATACTACTTTTTCAACTTCTAGGTTACTCTATTTCCCACACATATTGAGAGGGAAATGAGGGTTTAGACTTAATGGTGAATATAGGGGTGCACATGAACTCTTTAAAATAATGGTGGAAGGATGATGACCTCCCAAATCAATTCACAATGATAATCAAAAAATAAAGTACCCCCTTCCCATGTGTTGGATATTATCAAGTACACCTCTCATGATATATTCCATGATGAATAATTCCCAAATATAAAATTATGATTGTCATATCCTCGATAAAACCTTTTAAAAGAAATTTGATAATAAGTACGAAATCAAAATTAATAAATTCCTTGATTTTTAAAAAAGGGAATCTTTTTTTAGTAGAACTTTAAATTTAAGCAGAAACTAAAGGGATAATTTCAATTGAACATGAAAGGTGATTATGATATGTTAGATCTTATCTTTTATGTCGAGGTGAAGGAGGACCCTTAAGTATGGATAATTATTACCATAAGAGGCCTCATGAGCTTCATAAAGATAATAGTGGGGCACAACTCATCCATTTTTAAGGATTTCATGAGAGGATGGGAGGCTCACATAGTTAGAATGAGAGGGCTCAAGAATACCATATTTGAAGAATTTATTTATGAAATTATACTTATGAGTTGTGATAGGGATAATTATTTTAAGGATAAGAAGAGAAATGATGATTTAATGAATATTTTTTTCAAAAATGATAAATTATGCCCTCATCTCAAATAGGATTTCTGAGAGCTAACTTGTCAATGAATTGGCCCAATATTTTCCTACAAATTATGAGGAGAATTAATTTTGAAGGCAAGCACATGATCATTTTTCAAATCATTTCATATTAATTAATAACTTCAAGGGGAATAGGATAAGTTTTAATTTTTTTAATTAAAACCCATGGAATCCTAAATAATAACCTATAAGGCAAATCCCTAATTCAACCTCATTCACTATGGGTTTTTCCTACTTAAAATGAAACAAGGAGAACCCCTATGGGGGAAGGATGTAATTTAAAAAAAAATTGTCCATAGTGAGGATGAGAAACTAAGGCATGGTAGAGAAGTAGACTTGGACAAGGAAAAAGGCATATATTCCTTTGATTCTATAGGAGAGGAAGTTTTCAGCAAAATGTCCTCTTCCAACAATTATAAAGGAAATAAGAAGGTTACTAATATGATTATGAGACTTTTTCCTAAAACTCCAAGGAAAAAATTATCTATGGATGTTTGGTAAACACAAAAAAGTATACAAATAAAGGCGGACATGCAACATATATATTTTTTCAACTGGTGGATGAGATCAATAAATTGAAATCATTACTTTTTTTTATAGAGAACCCTATAATGGGTATCTATGAAAGGTTTGGTGGAAGGAATAGAAGAGGTAGGGGAGATAGGTATGACTCCCATCAATAAAAAAGGAAGTTTCAAAAGAGTAGGGAGGATAAAAAGGAGCAAGGGAAGAAAAAAGAAGAGAAAAAATAAGTTGAAGACCCTATAAAGTAAAAGGAGAAGCACAGTCGAAGACTCTTCTCATGGCTCATGTAAGATAAAAATAAGAAATAATAAATAAAAGATAAGGTAAGGAATCATACATTTAGTTATATGGATTGTAAGTAATCACATTCATAAATGTTATGTTTCATTTTTTCAGTTGTTAGTGTCTTTTTTCTAAGTTTTTGGCTAACTTTTGGCAAAAGGTTCCCTAGTCCTTTCTAGCCCTCATGATTTATAATGTATGTTTATTTCACTCTATATTTATTTTAATATATGTAGCTTTTTTTGTATGCTTACATGACCCTAATCCTATTTTTTAACCTTATCTAGTAAAAAATGATCCTCTTAAGTTGAAAATTTGGTTTGGAAGCTTTTATTTTCCAAAATTTAATTTTTTTTTGTCTTTTTGTAGGTTGAAAAAGTGCATTAATGGAAAGTGGAATGGCATATACTGAGATAGTGGGTTAGTGCCTACATTAATGGTGTCTTACTACATTTTTTAGGGAAATAATTTACCCATGAAGATCTCTTGTTCTATATATTGTCTCATAGGATTCATTCCAAGAATTGGCTTTTTCTTACTTCAAAACACTTAAAGTCTTCCATCTTATTGTGTATTTTTTCTATAATTTTTATCTCTTATTTATTTCCCTACTATTATACTATAAAAATTTGGGGTAATTAAAATTGTAAACAATTTTATTAATGTCTTACTCAAGTGGATATATAAACTATATTTAAGCAAAGATTATCATTTCCTATGCATGTAATATGGTTGATTTGTGTTTCTCTTTAAAATTTTGCTCTCCTCAAACTCTTGCACCTTCTTTCTACCTAGTTGTGTGAATGTTGGCTAATAAAAGCATTGATTTTTAGGGTTGTTTACATCAAGTGAATAAAAAAAAATTCCAATATTACAAGACTTTTATTTCCTCCTACCATCAATTTTTTTTATAAATTACTAGATCAAGGGTTTGAATGTAATTTTTTATACTAATTATAAGATTTTTTATATTATTGTAAATGAATTTTTTAATGTCAATTTAATAGAATCAATAAAATTATAAATCATCCATATTATTGTTATATGAAAACCATTTAAAAGCTGAATTTTATCACATAAGTAAATTTTAAATGAAATTTGTATTAATGTAAATTTTAATTTCAATAAATTTATCAATTATTTAGTATGAAATTGTTGAATCTATAAATGTGATGGAATAAACACACCTAAATCAGTTATTTTTACTTTCAATTTGTAACCCTCATAAAACTAATTTTTATTCACTTGTGAAAGTTAAAAATGTAAGATTTTTTATTTTTGTTGCATGGGATCCATTTATTTATTAGTTAATAAATTCATACTTTATCATTTCCAAATATGTTCAAAACCCCCAAAAAAAAAAGAAAACAAGTATTCACCTCTAACTTTTTGATGTGTAAAAATATAGTTATAATATTTTAGAACTAGTAAAGTCCCTTTAAATGGAATAATTTACAATGAACCAATTGAGTGAGATCTTGTCCGCGAAGACTTGGTAGATGTAAACCTTGGAGAAATGTTCAGATATATTTTTAGGAGAGGTTAGATGGTATTCATCCCTCCTAATTTGGTGTGCTATCCAATCCAAAAATATAAGTGTTTGTAAGTGGTGTCCATTGTTAAAAAGATTTCATAGTGAGAATATAAGATAATTTTATAGGCTAAAAGAGGTAGAGTGTGTATAATTATTGATCAATGATCACTAACTTCCATCGAATAACAAAAGAGTATCAGGAAGAGTGAAATTATAAATCATATTACACTCTTTTCCCTTTGACCCTCATAAAATTAGACATGTTATTCTAAACTCTCACATTTTTTAATACAAAAAAAAGTCTTTATTTTGAAATATATAATAATATATTAGTGTAGGTTTTTATTTTTCCCTATTTATTAATTAGGGAAATTGTATTTCTTGTGCATACATGGAGTTTTCCTACATTTGTGGGATAGACTAGCTTATGTGGAGGTGTGTGTCATAAGAATGTCATAAGTAACTCCCTTGATGGGAGTTACTTCTCTATTCTTAACACCTTGTCACCACCTTTCATGGAGGAGTTACATTCTATTCTTGGGGTGCATTGTCCACCTTTTATGGAGGAGTTACTTTCATACTCTCTTATTTGTAGTCCTCACTTTGGCCATTCCATGCTAATCAGATTTTGATTTTCTCCATTTTGTCTTGTGCAATTTCTCTAATTGTGTTAATTTCAAATTGCTTTAACATCTTGTGGTGTGCACTTGCTTCAACTAGTGTGATCATGTCTCCATTGCACTTGCATTATCTGAATTCTAGAAATAAATCCGATATGGTATCAGAGCAAAACTGGTAATCTTGTGTGTGATTATGCTTTTAGCTTATTTTGAAATCAAGAAGAGTGGAGTTCATTTTTTTATTTTTAAATTTGATCAAAAATAATAAATGTTTTTTGTCAATATCTGTCTCTTGGAAATCCTTGGCCTTTGGTTGTCTTCACTTCAAGGAGCAGCATTCAATAGTAGAAGGAGGAAGGTTGGTGCTTAGTTCCAGCAAGGAGCAGCAATAACTTCATTCCTGCAAGGCACCTCATATAGTCTGGGTCTTTTTTTTGGAAGAAACATTCTATTTTGATTACAACTGACCAAGTCATATGACACAAGTCTGTACCAACCACAAGCAGTCAGCACTCACACAGCAAAGCACCAAACTTCTACTGCCATGCCACTCAGTTGATACTTTCCTGTTTGCAGTGCCTTAGGCCATACGACATTCACTTCTGGCATCGTTCAGCAAGTTGCCAACTTCTACAATTCTTATGCCCTTCCAGCACGCCAGTCTCCAGCAAGGCACCTTTAATTCTGCCACCAACAGGTCGTATGGTGCATCCAGCAGATCTAAAATTCATTTTTTTTGTCTTTTCTACTGTCAAATTTTGGACTGTGTATTTTTGGATGCCCCTGCCTTACATGGCATCCTATTTGGCACCCTTAGACATGTGGCATCCTTCAAAACTATCTTTGCTTCAATATTTTTATTTAATATTGATCTATTAAAAAAAAATTAGTCAATTTGACTAAGTATTAATGTTCTTAGATAGTTTTGTATTTTAGGGATTTTCAATTAAAACTTGTATCTTCGACCTATGAAGACAAAGGGTGAGGCCCGAGTTGGTAGGAGGCCAATTCCCCCTCATAAATACTTCATTTGGATTCCTCGTTCCATGCTAAATTCAACAACTAGTTGGAAGGCCACTTTCTCTCCCCATAACAGGCATTTTTTTAATGTTTTAGTGTTTTTTTTGTAAAAATAATAGTTGACGAGAAAATTATAACTTTAATATCCTGCAAATGGTAGATCGGTTTTGGGTGCCACTTTTTGCAAAAGTGCTTGTAATTCAATTATCCATCGTGTAGACTTGTTATTTAAAAATGCACTAGTTTATAAAGTGCCAAAATTTGGGTCTCCTGGGATGCATTTTCGGCTGAGTCTGACATCTTGTTTGCTTTAGTCTTGCACTGATTGCTCTAAGATGCATTTTTAGCTGAGTCTGACATCTTTTGAGTGTGGACTTGTATATTTAGGGGGGGCTCAATATTTTTGAGGGGTGTGATTGCTTTTCACAACTTTCTTTCATTCTCTTTTCTACATACATTCACAACTTGTAATGAACACATCTTCACATAATTTTAGCTAAAAATGGATTCTTTTCAACTTAAACCCATAACAGCCTTCAACTATCATGAATGGAAAGTTAAAATGTCAATCATTCTTAGAAGCAAAGTGTTGTATAGGATCACTTGTAGAATTAAAACCCAACACAAATGCTGAAAAGGTTAAGTGGTACAACCGTAGTGATGAAGCCTTTGGGTTACTGAGCTTGTCTGTGTCTCCAAAACTTCTCTTCCACTTAGAATCCTCCCAAACTCCTAATGACATATTGGACACCTTAGAAAAGTTATTTGGGAATCTTGATGAGATGAGAGGTCATGAGCTCGAAAACAAACTCATAAGTCTAAGTCCTAGCAACTTTGACACCTTACATGACTTTTTCACTAAGTTTAAGGCCCTTACATTACAATTGAAAGAATGTGGGATAGAGAAGAAAGATGATCAACTCATACCTTCTATTCTCACAAAGCTAGGTCCAAGCTATTCAGTCTTTGTCTCCACTTTCCATGCCAAAAAAAGTGCCCTTGGCATTACATGGAAAATGCCTTCTTTGGATTCATTCATTGCCGACTTGACTAGGGAGCAAGATAAGCTAATTTAAATGGGCACAATGAAGTATACTCAAACCCAAGCTTTGATATCTAGAAATGGTAAGGACACGACTTCAACAAAGGAGAAGAAGAAAAAGAACAAGGATCAGGAAAAGAAGAAAGAAAACACCAATCCTGCCAAAAATAACACTGAGTCTTCATCCTCCAATGCTAAACCTAAGAAGGAGAAGGTTAAGTGTGCCTTTTGTAAAAATACAGGGCATGATGAACACAAGTGCATGAAGAAACAAATAGGCCACCTAACTCATCTTCTAGAGAAGAACAACATAGGTGTTCATGAGTCCATCAAGCAGAATTCATCAACCCAAGATTCTACTAAGGCAAAAGGCAAGGGTAAGGAGAAAGAGAAGGGCAAGGACCTTGTAGCAACTACAGCTTCTACATCCTCATGTGTCATAGACTTGGGTGCTTCTCACCATATGGGATCTTCACTAGTTGAGTTTTTATCTTTAGAGCCTTGTAGCATGACTTTAATTAGTTTGGGTGATGACACATCAGTTTCTGTTGCAGGGAGAGGGTCAATTGAAATGGAAGGAGGAACATTCAACAATGTTCTAAGTGTTCCTTCTCTTTCAACCAATCTCTTACCAGTGTACCAAATCACTCACATTGGTCGGGGCATGAGAGTTGAGTTTCATTAGATTTAGTGTCTATCAGGGAGTTGCATAGTGATACTATAGTGGCAGTGGGAAGGGCAGATCACCAAGCCAAGTTATACATCTTTTCACATTTTACATCAGATTCTTCTCCTATAGCATTGCTGACTCATTTATATGGACTTAGCAAATTATGGCATGAGTAGTTTGGCCACCTTAGCTACCACTACCTTGAGAAACTTTGCAAACATGACATGGTCATTGGCTTGCCTCGTGTCTAATTCTCAAAAGGACTTTGCGAGGGGTGCTCCCTTAGGAAGCATCTCAAAGCAAAATTTGACAAAGGCAAAGCTTGGAGGGTGTCACAACCTTTAGAGTTAGTCCACAGTGATGTATCAGGACCCTTTCCCAAACCATCTTTCACAAGGGCCAAGTACATCCTCACTTTCATTGATGATTTCTCTAAGTACACTTGGATATATTTTCTCAAACAAAAGTTTGAAGTGTTTGAAAATTTTCTAGACTTCAAGGTTCTTGTTGAGAAATAGAGTGAGAAATCCATCAATGTTCTTCAAACTGATAATGGAGGGGAGTATGTCAGCATCAGGTTTGAGCAGTTTTAAACCACAGAGGGGATTGATTTGCAGTGTACAGTCACCTACAGTCCTTCACAAAATGGGGTTGTAGAATGAAAGAATAGGTTCTTGAAAGAGATGGCTAGCTATGTGATTCGCTCTAAATCCTTAGCACCATATTGGGCCAAAGCCATTAATTGTGCTTACTACATTCAGAACAAGGTTCCTCACAAAGCTTTGAAAGGAATAACACCCTTTAAAGCTTGGCATAAAAGGAAACCTAATGTTGAGCACCTCAGAGTTTTCAGATCCCTAGCCATGGACCACATTCTAAAGAATAAATGTAAAGCTATGGAATGTCAGTCCAAGCCTTGCATCTTTGTAGGATATTGAGATGGTATTAAGGGGTATTGCCTTCTAGATCCAGTCACACATGAGTTATTCATTGAGAGAAGTGTCCACTTTCAGGAGAGTCATAGAGACTCAACACTTGACACTTATTCTCCCTCATCATATCTACTTCTTCATGATGATTCCTCATTAGATTCAGATCAACCACAATAGGTTATTGAGCCAGAGACATCTTCTTCTTCTTTGAGTTTAGACAATGAGGATAGTGATGTAGAGTCATCCACCTCTAGTCAATCAGAGGATGAGAAGTTAGTACTTGACTCACCCACTTTTGGGCCACTTTGGGCCAGACAGACACTTGAGAGTGCTGGCACATGGGCAAGAGATCCCATAGATTAGAGATGTACTAGGGGGGATTTTCAGGGAGATCCACATGCCTTCTTTACTATAGTTTTAGATCTATAGACTTTTTGAGAGGCATCAGGGGTACCTGAGTGGGATAATGCTATGGAGGGAGAATATTCTTCCTTAATCAAAAATCACACTTAATATTTGACTTCACTTCCTAAGGGTAGAAATATGGTTTGATGTAGGTGGATATATCAGACCAAGTTTGCAGCAGATGGGTCAGTTGATAAGTATAAGGCATGATTGGTCACCAAGGGTTTCTCATAGGTGGCACACATTGACTATTTAGAGACCTTTGCACCCATTACAAAGATGACTTCTATCCAACTCACCTTGGATATTGCCATAGCACATGGTTGGGATGTGCATCAGATGAATGTGAAGAGTGCCTTTCTTCATGAATACCTAGAGGAGGAGATCTACATGGAGTAACCACTAGGATTTGTTCAGGATTCTTCCTTAGTATGTAGACTTAGGAGATCTATCTATGGCCTCAAACAGGCCCCTTAAGCTTGGTATACCAAGATGGATTCCTTCATTCTCATAGCGGGTTTCACTAGGTGCCATTCTGATCCCAATGTCTACTTTTTACGGTAGGATGATTGGCTCTTGATTTTGGTTCTATATGTTGATGACCTTTTGATCACTGGGAGTTCTTCATCAGCTATTGCAATGGTGAAGGCATCTCTTCAAGATAGATTTGACATGATAGACTTGGGTCTATTGCACTACTTCATTGGCATCGAGATCTCACAGTCAGATTTAGGGATTTCACTTGCATAGCCTATGTATGCTCTTGACTTATTGGCTCGGTTTCACATGGTTGATTGCAAGCCATCTTCGACTCCCTTTCTATCAAGAGTCAAGCTTAAGACTAATTGTTCTTCACCATTGGTTGATGCCACTCAATATCGACAACTTGTTGGTAGTCTCATCTACATCACTCACACTAGGCCTGACATTTCATATATAGTGGGACTTGTCTCCAAATTCATGAAGGAACCCCATGAGCTGCATTGGAAAGCTGCTAAGAGGATCTTGCATTACATACAGGGTTTACATAGATACAAGATTTATTATAGATTTGGCACAGAGGTTGACTTGGTTGGATATACAGATTTAGACTAGGTTGGTGATTTATAGACTCACAAGTCCACTTCTAGTTACAGTTTCTCTCTAGGTTCTAGTCCTATCAATTGGTCTAGCGAGAAGTAAAATGCTATTGCTATATCATCCATAGAGGTAGAGTATAGGGGAGCTATTAATGCAGCTACTGAGGCTATTTGGCTTTAGGGGATTCTTTCTAAGTTTGGCATTCCTATTAGGCAGCCCACCATAATTTATTGTGACAACTAGAGTACCATTTAGATTTGCAGGAATCCAGTTTAGCACCAACAAACCAAGCACATAGAGATTCACATGCATTTCATTCGAGAGCTTATTCATAGTTAGGTCATTGACTTGATATTTTTCTAGTCTTTGGAGTAGGTTGTAGACATCTTCAACAAACCTTTCACTAAGAGCAAGTTCATTCATCTACGAGCTCTTCTTGGGGTGCGGTCCACATCTGCAACAACATCATCTTCAGGGGGGCCTTCTAGCCTCTTCTTTCTTTTTTGTCTCTCTTTTTGGGGGGGGATTTTTTTCCTATGGGTTTTCTCCATTTCTCTATCTTATGGGATATTGCATTTGTACATGGGTAACTCATCAGGCCTAGTTGTTGGGACCCATTTTATATTTCCACACTACCCACCTAAGTTGTGCTTATGGGGGGGTATTAGTGTAGGTTTTTATTTTTCCCTATTTATTAATTAGGGAAATTGTATTTCTTATGCATACATGGAGTTTTCTTACATTTGTGAGATAGGCTAGCTTATGTGGAGGTGTGTGTCATAGATGTGTCATAAGTTTCATAAGAATGTCATAAGTAACTCCCTTGATGGGAGTTACTTCTCTATTATTAGCACCTTGTCACCACCTTTCATGGAGGAGTTACATTCTATTCTTGGGGTGCATTGTCCACCTTTTGTGGAGGATTTACTTTCATATTCTCCTATTGTAATCCTCACTTTAGCCATTCCATGCTAATCAGATTTTGGTTTTCTCCATTTTGTCTTGTGCAATCTCTCTAATTGTGTTAATTTCAAATTGCTTTAGCATCTTTGGTGTGCACTTGCTTCAACTAGTGTGATCACATCTCCATTACACTTGCATTATCTAGATTCTGGAAACAACTCCAATATAATATCACAAGTTATTTAATGATTATATTTCTAATTCTAATATTATTTGGTTGTACTATAGAATAATGGACTACACCAAGATATAAAAATAATTGAGGTATTTCCATAAAAAATATATCCTACATAATATTTTCACTTATTTTATTTTTAAATATGTGTTTTTGATAAGGTAAGGTGGTAAACTAGTGGTCGAACCCTTTACAACCAAAAAAGACAAGAAAGCAATTAAACAAAATATTCCTTCAGTGAGACGACGACACTAGCTGAGAATAACAGACAGAAATATAACACAAGAAATGGAAAGACCCGAGTCAGAGAGGACTCCCCTTACATAACTATTGATTTGATAAGATCATTAAGTTTCTCATTATTCTATGCATTATTAGCATCCCCAATATTACCCACCACTTCTATCATAGACATGCTCAACAGAATTGTATTCCAAAGTTTTTTGGTGAAAATCTTCTCTAGCTTCTGAATACGATCCTTTAGGGCACCAATTTTAGCTTTCCAATTAGTCTCATTCTTAGTACCCTCACCAGCTTCCTCAACATACATTTTCCCCTTATTGTTAAGAGTTCCCATAGTGTCAGCACCATGTTCCTTAGTAACCTCAAAATGCCTAGTATCCTACTTGACTCTAGTGTCCTCTGAAATTTCCTAGATTTCCAGCTCCTTAGACTCTTCCTACTGGGTTGCTTCTTCTGAAGCACTTTTTGAGTAATCAATCAGTTCGGCCTTTAGGGTGGGTTTAACAACAATCTTCCTTGACCTTCACACTCAAGAGGAGAATCCTTCCTTATTAATTTTGGAAGGCTTGTGAGATTTACCACCTTGGCCCCATATGGCCCTACCCAAATTCTTGTGGGTCCCCTCCATGGTCTCTTTAATATTTTCTTCCTCTTCATCAACCTTTCTCTTCTTACCCTTTTTTCTCATAAAGTAGCTTGGTGTATTGATAGGGGTCTCTTCAAGGGTGGAGAAGGAAACATCTTTTGTTTTGGTAGGAGCAGGGGAAACCCAAGACTCATCAATAGCATCGCTAGACACTGAGTTAGAAGGAATATATCCACTATCAACTCTGATAGTCTTGGATGGCTCAAGGGCATGGTCAAAGTTGTATATGCATAAAATTATGCCCTGGTGTAGTGGAATAGGGTTTATTCTAGCTTCTTACCCATTTTAGCTCTCACCCTCAAGACAGAGTGTTCTAAAGAGGAGAGTAGGTAAAAAAAGAAAGCTAATAATAACATTGAGCCTGAAATGATTTAACAAAGGAAGGTGGTAATTATAAAACCTGGTAAATCACCCTTCAAGTGTGAAGTAATTTATGAGAATGAAGCACACTCCATCCCGTGGCTTTGTAATTTTAGCGCATTCGAACCCTCCTTGATACGGGATGAGTTCTTCTCCCTCACCTAGAAATAGTTTATGGCTCACCATATCCATGATTTTGGTTTTCTTTTGAAGTTTTATACCCTACAAAGTGATTCCCATGGCCATGGAAATCACATTTTTAGATATTTCAAAACTAATTCCACCCACTGTGACCCACTTATTTAACTAAGATCTCACAAACTACTTAGACAAGTTTTCATCATAACCATTAAGCCTTTCCAGAATGGGTTAATACCCCCTTCTTTACAATAATGCCAAACCAATAGATTATCTTTAAATTCACAATAGGTGATAGGTTTAGTTTAAATACAGTCTCCCTCCATTCTGTATTTGTAGACCCACACAATGGAGTTCCTAAGTTCCACCTTCAGCTTTGAACTGGTTGCTAACCCTTGTTTTTGTTTATGTAGAATGTAGATGTGATAGCTCATTTTACGAAATACCTTGCAGAGATGATGTTGTCTACTCCCATTCTTGAAAATTATTTTCCCTTGATTTTCATGATGAGACCCACATGCCTCAACCTCATGATACAATGAACTATGGATGATTACCAAAAAATTACTAAGGTTATCAAGTTCTGAGCTCCCTGATGGCCCTCTCCACATGGACCACCTCTGAGAGCTATCCTTGTCATTAATGCACCTCATTCTTGACAAGTCATCTAATTTTTAATTTTCTCCCTAATGTATAAGGGAATATGAACACCTTGTTGCCACACCCTCTAACATGAAAATTGATGACCAAGGTTGGCACAAGCATCAGTGACCCTGTTTCCTTCTCTATAGATATGGGAAATCTCAACTTTGAGAAACTTTTGCAAAAGAAATTGGATATAAGTAATGATGTCTTTTAGCTTGATTTCCACATTTGATGCTTTATTAATAGCATCTATTACCATCTTAGAGTCTCCTTGTATATTCAAGTTCCTTATTCCTAGGGATATAGCTAACTTTAATCCCCATAGAAGAGCCATTGCTTCAACATAGTTGTTTCTCTGGCATCCAATTCCACCAGCATAGATAGCAGACATCCATCCTTTATCATTCCTTATATTTCCTCCACTAGCTTTACCATCAAACTTGGATGCCCCATCAATGTTAGAGTTTCATCTAGTTAGGTTTTGGGGGGATTCATTCAGTATTTAGTCTCTGTAGCATTTTGGAGTTATTATACCCAGGGATCTGGTTTAAAACCTTCCATTTCGTTGCAATTTGGTTTTTAATTTGAGATAGGGGTTTCTCTGCAACACAAATATGAGCTGTTATGACACTTTCCATAATGGTCTTAGCAAAGGAGTTATACACCTGAGAAGCATTTCTAGCAGTGTCCCTGAAAATTTTGTGGTTGCACTCTTTCCATAAAATCTAGCTCAAACATGGTAGAGTTTGCTTTCATAATTCCATAAGCCAGGGATGTGTGAAGGTTGGATTCTAGCTAAGAATTACTTATTTAAGGTCATAATTCAAGACCCATTCAATACCAAAGTTGTTAAGTATTGTGCCCCATAATTTTTAGGCCAAATTACAGTGGATAAAGAGGTGTGAAACTGATTCCTTTTTTAACCACACAAGAGACATCTGTTAAGCAGTGTAAATCCTGTCTTTTGAAGGTTATCCTGAGTAAGGATTTTGTTATGAGCAATAGCCCACCAAGAGATTTTAATTTTTGAAATAAGTTTAAGATTTTAAACCTTTTCCATACATCTTTATTCTAAGCTTCAAGAATGAGCAGATGGTAAGCAAATTTGATAGAGAATAATCCATTCTTATCTAGCCACCAATATTTTTCATCCTCCTAGGGGAAGAGAGGGATTATGATCTCTTGAATGCACTGCTAGATCTCTCAAACTCTAGGAAAAAGATCAGGCTAGTGATCACAACAGTCTAATAAATTTTTCTAGATCCTCATCCCATTGTTATTTTCCATATAATCACTGACCCTATCTCTGAAAAATTAGGTAGGCAAGTCAGCAATGTCTCCATAGTTTCCCTGTGTGATGAGAGCCTTATCCTTTAACTAGATATAATCCTAGAATTTAATATGCTAGCCATTTCCAAGTTTTCATCTAATTCCCTATTTAATAAGGCTTTTAATTTTTAGCATTTTATTCCATATCACAGATCCCTGGGGTAATCTTATTTATTGAAGAAAGTTGGAATCATCAATGCTATGCATGTATTTGGCATACATTATTTCCCCCCAATCAATGTTTTTATGGATTAGGTTCCATCTAACTTTTGAGAGAAGGGCTTTGTTCATGTTCCTGATAGACCTAATATTAAGTCCACCATGAGATTCTTCAAGACACACTTTTTTCCATCTAACTAGTGACATTCTTTATTTGTCTTCCACTCCCATCCATAAAATTTTTCTTTGGATCTATTCTAGTTTCTTAGTAATATATGCAAGAATTTTAAAAAGGGACAGGAAGTATGTAGGAATACCTTGCAGTGAAGCCCAAAGAAGTTGCAGTTTACCAACACTACTGAGTAGATTCCCTTTCCAACCAAGAAGTTTCCTCTGTGTTCTTTCCACAATTCCATTCCAAAAACCATGAAATACCTCTCTGACCAAGAGTTAGAGACCCAGGTAGGTAGCTGGTAGGGAAGCTTCAGCACATTCTAATATATCAATGATTATATTTCTAAGTTCATTAGGAGTGTTAAATAAATAGACATTGCTTTTTTGGAAATTTATCCTTTGTCCCGACTCTCTTGCATAATTATTTAATATATTCTTCCATCTTCTAGCTTTAATCACCGATGAGATGCCAAAGAAGATGATATCATCCAAAAACTATTGTACCACCATAGGATGAAGGGAGGAGGTAGGTTTGATGCCCATTAGCTTATTTGAGGCTATATATGCTTGTATGTATCTTTCTAGTGCCTCTGCCATAATGATGAATAAGTACAAGGAGAGAGGGTGTCCCTGAAAAATTCCTCTTGAGGATGAGAAAAACCCTCTAGGAACACCATTAACCAGCACCAATAATTTTGTAGAAGAGACCACATTCCATATCAAGCAAGACATTTTATCATTAAACCCAAATTTTTTGATCACTTAGAACAGAAAAGTCCATGAGACTCTATCATAAGTTTTAGAAATATCTAGCTTAGGGGCCATACCAGGGATTTTGTTCTTATCCATGGAGTGAATAGTCTCATGTGTGGTGATCACAACATCAATAATCTACTTGCCCAGGATGAAACCTTTTTGAGCAGGAGAAAAAAATTTGTCTAGCAAAGGTTGAATCCTCCTAACTAGCACTTTAGTACATAGCTTATATATAGTGTTACATAGACTAATGGGCCTGAAATTAGTAAGGTGTGAAGGAGTGATTTTTTAGGAACAAGTACTATGAAGGTATTATTAACTTGTTTCAAAAGTTTACCTGATCTAAAAAAATCATGAACAGTGGCTGTGAGATCTGCTCCTACTATCTCCCAATATTCTTGAAAGAATATAGGAGGAAAGCAATCAGGACCCAGGGCTTTGAATGCACCCATGGAGAATAAAATAGCATGGACTTCTTCCTTAGATGTAGGCTTTAACATCTATAGATTATCTTCTTCTGTTATCAAATAGGGGATTTTATCAATGAATTAATTCATAGGTCTATCAATTCTATCATTATTATTATCTTCCGTGATTAGATTCTGAAAGAAAGCCCTGGCTTGTTCCCCTATTTCATTATCCTCAGTAATAATGTTTCCATTATCTAGGACAAGCTTAGTTATTGAGTTGTCTTTCCTATGTTTCATAGCTGAGAGATGAAAAAAGGTAGTGCTCCTATCCCCCTCTTTAAGCCACTAAACATGGGATTTCTATTTCTAGAAAACCTCTTCTCTTTCCATAAGATTCTTCCATTCAGAAGACATGGCATTCTCTTCTTCTAAAGTGTCTTCAGAGTCATTTTTAAATATGTGTTATATACTCACCATAAATGAATTATATTATGTGATACATTGTTACAGTTGTCAATAAAAAATATTTCAAATTTTTGTATCCCACTTTCACATTAACAAAAAAGCTACCTTGATATGGATGCAATAAAATGACCTAATATATGTACTAAAATATTTGGATGGGGACATTGATATTTTAGAAAATATTTATGAATTATTTAACAACTCAGTCTTGTACACATGGAAAATACAATTGTTGGCTATTCTTTTTGGTTCTAGAGCTACATTATATCGAATGCATCACATATACTATCTCTCAATGCCAAATTTATTATCTCTTGGTCATAACAATGTCATTATCAAGACCTATGACTTTTATATTTCCTATAATGTTGTAAAACTACTTATCTTCCATCTCTACAAGTTTTGGACGTACACCTATTTTCTAAATACCTAGACACTTACATCCTAGTTAGACACTTACATCAATACAAGTGTCCTCTATAGATTGAAGTTTTTATCACCCTAAAATCATAAAATTTACAAATTAAATATATAACTATGGTCAACCTATGTGTTTTAGTGTGAGATATTATTTAAGTATATTGATATAAATATAATATTGACCATCATTAATTCCTCCCTTAGCATAGACTTAATAATTTCTTACCTCTCAATAGGAAACTTAGCAAAGGCATTTAATCAAGCACTCAAGTGAAATAAATACTCCCTATTTTCTCCTATCTCCATATCACTCATAAGTAAAACACTTTTATAGGTATTAATTATTGAACAAGAATCTAATGAGACACATTTAGCAAGTTATAACTTAGGTCATTTTTTAACTTATTTATCACACATTTCATGATTCACACACAATCTAACACATAAGGGAAAACTAAATAAGTTAGAGGACCTATTGATATTATTAGATAGGTAGGAAGTTCTCATTGATAAATGGGTCATTGGGGTAGATCAACACTATGATCCCACTAACCCTTTTACCCACAACTGATATGATTTTGAAATACTAGGGTTTTACTATTTGACATGGAGCAATAGTCCATGATGTTATTATAAATACACCAAAGTGAAGGTGATATATAACCCAAAATTATCTAGGTGGTCACATCCAATTTAAAATTTATTATGTGTTGGATACCTACATTTAATCTAGATATAAGTGTCAACACCACTATCCTAGGTTAATGTAAGTATGTGTGGCTATAGAGGTATATTTTTTAGAATCAGATGATTGATCCATAATATAGATCAAATATACCTTTTGATTATTATATTTATAGATCCATATTAACATTATATCCAGTTAATTATCTTGTTTTCATTACCATTTCAATATCTGCCATCACTTTAATTTCTATTTTTATCATATCTCAACATAATAAATTTAATATATGTTTTATCTTCATTTTGCATTTAAATTATCTTTCTATAGAGATATCTTACCACCATTTTGGCCTAGGCAATCTCTCTCCCCTTTAACCTTAGATTCCTTAATATTTATTTTAGGGTTAAACATTTGGTGAAGCTGATCTATATGAATGAAAACTATTATAAGGTGTTTTTTTTGAAGGTTTTCTATTTTAATCCTGATTAATCTCTTCCTTATTTTTCTAAAAATAAATTGAAAAATTAATCCATGAAAAAATTTATGGAACCAATGGATGAATTTTAAAGAGAATTAATGTATATTTGTCTAGTTATAGTCCTTACTAACTAAAGATAATAAATAATACTAGATTAGGATAAGTGGGCATATGTGATGTCTAAACTTGAAAATGTATTCAAGGTACTTCTAGATACCATCTTCAACACACTATTATCTAATAGTTTATACAGGAGTTTAATTTCAATGATGTTATAATCAATAAGGAAATTCATCTAATCATTCCCTTCATGCACCTTATACCACCAAAAAGGATACATATGAGCAATATGCTCCTTCATATGATCATCAAAAGTTAAGAAAAATACACAAATAAATTATGTCTAATTTAGAAATAAATATAAGGTGGATATTCCTTCAAATAATTTAATTCAAACCCTAATAATTCTAACACTTCTAAATAATATCCCCATTATCAAGGGTGATGATTATTTCTTTTCCTTTATATAACATTGAAATGTTTCAAAATGTTATCCAAGACATCATGGAATCTTTACCAAATAAAATTTAGGCACCAAGAAGAAGGAATAATTACAAAACTAAGGTTAAAAATAATGCTAATATTATAAACTATAAAAATTAAATATAAAAGGTACCATAGTTCATTGATCTGATACCATAACCAAAGTTTCCTAAATTTAGTGATTTAAAACTTGTGCTGGTTATCCATGAGGATGATGATACTCTTATGCTTAAATTCAAGAGAGGTGGTGGATTATAATCAATGATAATAATTATTCCAAACACCACCATTCCCATGGATTATATTATTTATATGATTAGAACTATTTAGTATCTTAAAAAAATATATATTTATACTTAACATGCAAATGGATTTCCATAATACTAATATAAAATACCTCATTCAACAACCAACCTCTTAAAAAATGTATACTTAAATATCCTTATCAACAAGATTTTCAAATACTATATTTACCTATATTTTAAAGTCAAAAAAATCCATTTAACCACATGATAAATTATATACATTTTTTTTGTCAATGGGAAAAATATGAAAAACTATTTCTATATGCATTTCATATGGGCATTTATGATGGGGCTCATTATTGGTTCTATAGACTACCAAATGGATCCTCAACCACTTTTTAACAATTATAAGATATATTCTTCATGTATTTTAATGTCCATAAGGTTAAAAAATATACATTTCATTAGTTGTATAATTTTTAACAACATGATGAAGAATCCATTGAAGATTATACTATCTGATTCAAAGGCACATCATATAAGCAACCATCTATACCTTTGGATTTTGAGGTGCAATTATTTTTTAGTATAAGCATTTTTTATCTATTTAAATAAAGATAATTACACAATAATATGATTCATTTACTTATTTGTATGTGTATATGCATAGATATGCTCCATTAATACATACTCCTCCAAAGGAGCTTAACATATCCCATTCTTAATACTAAAGTTTTATTCCTCACACAAAAGAGGGAGACAAATGACCAAATGAACATTATGAACAAAAATTTAATGTTTCTAATATTTATATGGGATCTTTACAAAATTTACTCAATATGGGACCAATCTAAGGCCCACATCCAATTGAAACACCCCAAGTGGAACAACTCAAAAAGATCAATGCCAACAAGATTTAACAATAAAATTATTCATGGGTGGTGATTGATTTTGGAATAACTATATTGATCATAAAAGAAATATTACTTACAATTTAAGATGTTTTAAACAACTTGTGTTTGATCTGAAACACTTAAAAAACAAAGGAAGTTGGAAAGACTCCTTGAGAAACATAACACTACATAGTTATTATGGTACTAAATTAAATTAAACATGAGTTTAGATTATGATAATCAAATTTTCATGTCCATTTGCATTAGGCACTCATTGGTTAAATCAAATGGAAGAAAAAATTGAACCAAATTTGCAAGGTATTCCTTTTTTTCATGAAGGAAATTGATCCATATTACAAATGATAGCATTGGTTATTATATTACACATGTAATATGTGAGGAGGAACATGATATGCAAAATTTACACTTATCTAACCAGGATTCAAAAAAAAATAACGTATCTAACTTAAGTTTTTAATGTTTCACATATTCCAAAAATACCAAAAACAAATTAAAATTTTCAAAATCCAAAATATTTGTAACTTTTACATGTTTTATTATCTCCTTGGAATATATGTTGCTAGTTCTGTGTTATTAGATAGCATATAATTTATTTCTATACACACATTTCTTTCACACATATTCTAAGTGTGATTAAGGCATAACCAAATACATGATCTATTCACCTTTATGATGTTGGGACTTCCCTTGACTTATGTCATATGGGTATTGGGGGCATCCATCTATTTGATCACGATACATCTAGATTATATCATTCTATGGTCACTTTAAATTATCATGTTTGAGATTATATACTAAACATGAATTTATCTCTATTTATATCTTTCACATTGTACTTTATATGTTATGTACTTAATATTTTTTTCTAACACATATGGAACATGGTATAATATGTTATGTTATGATAGTTACTTATTGTTTATGTTTTTATTTATTAACTTCATTGAATATCTTTATATGAAAGTTAAGGATTTTAACATGCTCCAATATTTGCAGCCCCCATGCCTTTTTTGACTCTTTACCATTTGAATATGTCATATGTTATTGTATGATGATATTTGAATATATCATTTTCAATTTTATAGACATTTGAATAATTCATGTCTCTTTGATTTTGGGACATTTAAATGTACCCTTTATTCGATCTCTCCTTAGACCATTGCCTTTTGATCTTCTTTTGAGTGCTCTTATGTGTGTGTTTTATTACTTATTGATCTTGTACTATTATTATTATTATTATTATTATTATTATTATTATTATTATTATTATTATTATTATTATTATTATTATTATTATTATTATTATTATTATTATTATTATTATTACATTCTCATGATCTATATAATACATATTAAGACTTAATGTGATCACATTTTTTTCACTTCAATGGTATATTAACCAAACATGTTCCTTCTATATGTTACATGTTTCATACACAAATTATATATCTATCTTATCCTTTTGAGTTATGGTGAATACCAATTTTTAATTCCCCTCACCTCAAAAGGGGGGTCATATTAGCATGGGAATTATATAGAGGAATGGATTCCACATTTTTCATAGTTCACTAGATTTAAATCATAGTGGGGGCATAGTTTGGAAACATGTTATCCACACTTACACCAGTTTTTATATTCAGATATAGTGTGGGGGTATATTTTGGAAACATGTTCTTCACACTCAAACCAGTCTCAATTTTATATATATATTGGGGGAATGTTTTTAAAACATGTTATACACATATATAAATATTTTTTTAGATTTAAATATATAGTGGGGCATGTTATAGTAACATGTACTCCAATCTTACACACTTTTAAATTGGCCAAAATATAAACTTATATGAATCAAATACATAGTTGTGGTTGAATTATATACATTGGTACCATTATTATATATAGGTTTAGAATGATACATATCTAAGGTTCATATGCAATGAAATGTGAAAATAAAATTGAAAAATCATGTTAGTTTTATATTTAAAAACAATTCTATAGACTATCATTAGCCACCAAGTTAGACTTTTACAAACTATATTGAAACAATATACTATAGTAGATGGTTCTCTTTTGGTATGGTTGAGGTGATTAAGTCAATAAATATTAGTAAGTTTATAATTTAGTCTTGATTACATCATCCAAACTCACCAATTTTATAGTCTGAGCTGACTTGGTTCACTTAGACTCACCAAGTTATGAGTATGATTGGTTTGCACTTTGATTTAATCTCAACTATCATGTGGTAAATCACATTTTATAAAAATTATGGGGCATGTGTCCTTGAATATATATCTATATTTTCATATATATTCAATTTATAAAAGAATTATATGTCCTGATCACAACTCTAATGACTAAAAATGGTATATCTCTTCAAATCAAATTGTTGAAAGGTAAGGTAGTTACATCAACATATAGGTGTACTCCTAAACCTTGATATATTTAAATTTAAATAATTTCAATGATTTAAATTTCATATTAATTAAACTAATTATATACAACAACAATATATTGGTTGTATGTAATTCACTAATAAATCACTCAAGTTAGACTCAAACAAGGTTAAGGTGTCTTATACACACCTAGTTTTATATTTATTCTCCTTTAAAATAGAAATTAAATAATTATATTAAAGGGGGAAATGTATAAATTATTGATTAATTATATATCACCTCATTTTTATACACTTGAAAAATATAGGACTTGGTTATTACCCTTAGTTTTAGACCTTTCTGGTGGCGAAAGGCTCACATACACTATTTCTCTAGGCCAAATTTCTTATCTCTTATTCTAAAAAATGTCATTATGATGACCTAAACATTACATACTTAATATAATGTTTTAAACATACTTATCTTCCATATAATCAAGTTATGGTTGTGTATCTATTTTTTAACTACTTGGATAATTACATCCTAGTTAGATGCCTATGTCAGCACAAGTGTCTTATTTTGATGTAAGTGTCCAATGCCATACAGTCACCCAATTTACAAATGAAATGTATATCTATGGTTATCTAAAGAGATTTAATGTGATATATTCTCCAAAGGGATTGGTATAAATATAAGATCAACCCTCATTCATTCCTCACCTAATAAAGACCTAACAACATCTTACCTCTCATTGGGAAACTTACCAAAGGATATCAATTAAGATGTCATATGAGAAAAAACTTCCTTATTTTTTCCTATTTACATATCAGTCATTAAAAAACACATCTACATGTATAAATTACTGAAGGATCATCCCAAGCCACATTTTAGATGTTACAAGCTAGGTCATTATTTTACGTGTTTATCACACATTAAATGAAGCACACACATTTCAACACATAAGGAATAAATACGTAACTATAAGGCCATATTCAAAGTACTAGATTGACTAACACATTTGTCCTTAGGGTATTTTGAAATTATGGTCCCAAGACATTCTTAAACTAGTTCCAAACCTTCTCATAGGCATCCAGGCCCCTAGTGGTAAATTTTACTCCACATATACACTAGGACACCCCTTTGGACACTATCACATTATGTTAGTGACCAAGGAACCACACTATTATCCTTTACCTCTTTTCAACCTCAACAGATATATTTATAGTTATTAAAGGACCTTAGGGTTAGCCTAGGCTTAAATCACATCAAAACAAGCACCATATTAGTATATATACACTAATTTGATCCCTTTACCCATTATATGGACATTATGTGTAAATACACCCAAACAAGCTAAATAAAAGTTTTGCAAATCAAGGTCATTGATCCCTATTTTACCTTATTTATGCATATAACTAGCTATAATAGTCCTAAGATAAATTTACACATATTTCTACTCTCAAGTCTCACTCTAATCACTCAAGATAACACTCATACTAGCATTCACTTGAACTTGCACTAGTACTTACATTAGGAAAACTACATCAGGTTGATCCTCTCTCGAGGTATAGATATGTAGGAAACTCCCAATATAGTGGGGTGTTGAGGATTTCAAAATTACCTAGATAAAATCACATTTTTACTACTTGTGCCACTAAATTACCTTAACAACATAGAGATCTAGGGTTTTCTCCTAAATTAGTCAAAAAAAATCTCACAGATAGTGGATTAGGGTTCATTCACATAGTCACACGTGTCTTAAACTCAAGCTAGGCTATTCTTAAAAGTCAATATAATTTATAGAAAGAGGAAATTCATGCAACACATATTATATTAGTGTAGTGCATTAATATTAGAGAAATGCTTTGAGATTTGTTACTAGTTTGTGACAATCTGATCATCTTCTACACCACTTTCTAATCCCTTGTTCATCCATCTTAGTCAGTTTATAGCTAAGTAAAAACTTATGTGATTCATTTTTATTTTTAGAATAATTAATTAGGTTAATTATTGAAAAAAATAGTGGTTGTATCTGTTAATTATTTGTCCCATAATTTAATGTTCCAACCCATTAACATTGTAGGGTTTTAAATTTCATAAAACCCTCAAATGTTAAATAATTTTGGGAAATTAAATTACTTTGAATAATACACAAAAAATTTAACCCTAGGGTTTATGTTTTCAACCTTATAGGACCCATATTCATATTTTGGATCTCTGTATCTTCTAATTTTTTTGGGTATAATCATGATAATAATGATATAATATGTTTATCAATTTATGATACAAAGCATTCTATGTAGAGCCTTGTCTTAGTTGGCATTATTGTCAAAGTAGTATGAGGTATGTGGTTAATTAATGACAAAGTGGTATTCATGATGTATTTGAGAGTGTATTCCATGTATTCAAGTCATTAATGTGATAGAGAATGTTATAAGGGTCACCTAGATGCATTTGTGAGGTTCTAGTGTTTCTCATGATCCTTTGGAGAAAAAAAAAGTGCCATTTTAGTTTAAGATAAACTAGACTATCATTGAACATCGTATAGGTATGAAGAGACCAATTTTTTTGTGCATTTATTATATGTACCTATAAATTCAACTCTGATCAAAGGGTTTTATGGAGGTGTTTTCTATAGTTCCAAGATCCTTGAAACTTTGGTATCTTTATGTATTCTCTAGCTCAAGTTAGGGGTTTCCAAATTTGCTCTTATATGTAGTGACATGCCATATGCCATCAAATTTATGCCTCAAGAAATTATCATTGGGAACTAAAAAATATAGCCATTGGGGATTGAATTTAAATGATTATGAATGAGTTTTTGGGACCTCAGAGCATTCTTTTGCCTGTATAAGCCATGAAAGGGGTCAAAAAATGTTTTTTTTTAATGAAAAGATGAAGTACAATTCTTGTGGATTATCCTTAAAGTGATTTGTAGACTTGGATTTCTATACAGGTGTATTTATTATCAATCAAAGTCAATTTTTTTACTGTGTTTTTCTTATAGAACTCAAGTTGACTAAAGTGGATTTAGAACCTCTATATTGGTCTTAAATTGGTGTTCTGAGTGTTGGATGTTATTGTTACCTCATTTTAGTCTGATTACATACATTGAAGAAGTTTTGAAATTGTCCCTTTTTGTAAGAAAATCTCAATGAAAGAGGATTATGCTTAAGGTTTTTGTTTTTGGAAGACATGAGTGACTTGATGAGAGGTGTGGATATTTTGGTCACTTTGGATGGATGATAAAAGTGATTGGATGTGTTATTATGGTATTAAAGCTCTTGTTATTACTTTTAAATGGTTATATTGATCATAATTGTGAATAAATATCTCAAATACATGAACATGGGTATGAGGGTTTTAAGGCTTCTTGGGTCTATAAACTCTAATGTGAATGTTCATGATGAAAATGGCTCTAATTTAACCTATATATATTATTAGAGTGTTAGATGTATTTTTTGGAATTTTTCTTACAATAGTTATAATGTTTGCAATGATTTATTTAGTACAAGGTGATAACTCATGTAGCATGACAATTTTATAGTAATCTTGAAGAATGTTGAAGTGGCATTTCTCTAGAGGTTGTGTCATGAGTTGAAATGTTATTTTGATGTCAAGATGACCTCATAAGGTCATAAAGGGATTTGTTTTCATGTTGTGAATGACATGAATATGCATAGAGACCTGAAGATAATAGAATCTGTATGTTTTTATTAACAAGGTATTGATTGTGTATGTAAATTTGAGTCATTGAGTGAATTTAAAGAATACCATGAAGAGTTGAGCATTTTTTTTACATAAAGATGACCTTAAGGTCATAAAGGGGAAAAAAATTATTGAATTTGTCTCAAATTAGTTCAAAAGAGGTATAATAAGTACATATCAGTGTTCTATGATTACAAAATAGAGTGAAGGTTTTAAACAGTAAGGTTTCTAAGATAATATCCTATGTTGATTTGGCTCATGGTGGATTGAAGAATTTGAATGAAATTTAAATAATGCATGAAGGTTTGTATGGGATTTTATTCACCCTATTTAAAGATGTTTTATGATTGTTTATTATGTTAATATTGAAACAAGAGGTATGTGTTGAGTGAGAGAGGGTAGTCATTTTTGGAATTAGGTCTCCATGAGACCTAATGAAGATACATGAACTATTGTTGCATTCTAAGTGTAAGAGAATGGTTTGAGGATCATTATGCATGATGGAGATTGATATAGATTAGAATTAAAGTTTTTAATAGGTTTGGTTTATTTTTGAGGGCCTTATGGGCCAATTTGGGTCTTTGTTTATCCATTTAGTGGACAAGCCTAATTGCATTAGGTCTATTTAGGCCTAAAGGGAGATGGAAATCTAAAGGAGTATGGATAACCTAAAGTTGATAAAAATATTTTTTTTCCTTGTGTGTAACATGTTATAAGGAGTAATGAAAGATTAACCTTTTTGATTATATGCTTTGGCCGTTATAATAGAGTGTGTAAATGAGTCTTTAAGAGACTAGTGTAAGAGGAAGATTTTTTAGGCCTATTTGGGCTAGAGAGAGTGGAGCGAATGAATTGAATATCTAATTTTTTTGAAGGTTAGGGTAGGTAGGTATGGATGGATATCAATCCATTCCACATATGCTTGTGATGAACATCTATGATGCTTGATGTAAGAAAGCAAACATTGAGCTTATTTGCAAATGAAAGACAATAAGAAGACTTTCATGTGTTGTGCATGAGTTTGGTAAAAGAGTAGTGTTTAATGTGATTGTAGATATTAATATGTTGAGGTAGAGATCATGATAAAGGAATGTATGTGTTTAGAGCATGAGTTTGATGTTAAATTTTGAGTAAGGGAAGAACTCATAGTTGTTGATATAACTTTTATATAGAAGACATATTTGCTTGAGAAAGAGGTTGATTTAGGGTGGCTGAAGAAGAAAGATTGTAAGGTGTCCATCATCATTTGTAGAATATAAAAATATCAAGGTGGAAATAGAGGTACTGGTTGAGTGAGTGCTTGGTCAATAGATGGTTGAGTTGATTCTTAGTTACCTAGAGGGTCATAGCCTCATTGTAAGTGGGTGTTTGCTTAAAGTCTAGTTGGTGATAGATAAATTCAAGGAGTTGGTGTTCCCTTTTTCTATTGGTGCTCAAATAAAATTATTAAAAATTTTGTAGGAAAAGTTTTCCAAGATGTGCTTTAGTGGGATTTATTACCCATGAGGGTTTCCCACATAGATGATGTGTTCTCATGTTTCATGATTTCTATGAGTATGTTTTCTTCATGATATTGATAGATCATGTGATATTGATTAGATGGTTATTATACATATGCATTTGATGGATAAAAATTTGAGAAATTAAACTAAAAATAATTATTTTTAAGGGCATTGATTTACCCTTATCCTCTTAGCGGTCATGTTTCAAACAATTGGTATTAGAGAAAATCCTTTGGAGATGGCTTGGCAACTTGAATATGATCCTAAAATCACAATATGACTAAGAAACTAAGGAAAGAGATTCAAGAGTTGAGATGAATGATAAAATAAATTGAGGAACATATATTTACTCTAAAGGGTGACATGTATAAACATGCCTCAAGGGATGAGAAGACCATTAAGGTTATCAAGAATCAGTTAGAGGTTGAAAATGTAAGCCTAAGATCAAGATAAGAAGAGTGTGATTAGTTAAAGACCGAGTTAGGTTCTATAAAGTTTGAGCATAAGTAGATTATAGTCCACATGAGAAAGTTTTATAAAGATCATGAGAAGGTAGACCAAGTTAATAAAAATGCAAACATAAAGGGGAACATGTTTAAACTAATGATGGCACCAAATGTAATAAGGTATTTAAATTATTTTTATGGCCAATGTTTTGTTTGTCATCATTTTGGTCATAAGGAAAGAGATTTTATGAGGAGAATAAATTTTTCAAATGGATATTATAGTCATCATAAAGTAAATGGTATTATTAATATGGTGTATTACTATTGTCATAATGTTGGTCATATTTCTAGATTCTGATCAAATGGAGTTAATAGGTCCTCAAGATATGTCAAGTATTTTGGAGCTTCTAAAGTGCATAAGAAGGATCAAACATTGGTGTGGGAGACTAATATAGTTAATACTAATCATTTAGAGTCCAAGGTTTAAGATTTTTTGGTTTTCATTGTAGAACAAGAATTAGTTATGGAGTTATGTCAAAAACATTTGTTATTTATTGTTGTTGATCAAAAATCAAAGAGAAGAAGAAGAAAGATGACAAAGTGGTCAAGCCAAATTATTAAGATTTAAAGGTGTGTCAAGAGTTCTTCCTATTAGCTTAGATTGTGAATGAAGATGTCAAGTCAAAAGACCTAACTCATGTTGTTGATCTTTCTATTGATAAGGAGGTCAAATCCAAAGTGATAAACAAGCCTAGATGGATGATAAAGAACACTCACCCATGTAAGAGCATGGAGATGTGGGAATATCCTAAATTTGTCTTACTATATATCTATATATATTGGGGTATCTCTGTTAGGCTTCATGGAAACACTTATCATTAAGAGGAATCATAGTGGATGCATGTTGAGACTTGATAGGTGTTTCATAACAAGAAAGGTATGTAAACATGTTGTGGTTATGTATTATTATGTGTTGTATTTCTATTTGCTGAAGAATGGATACTTGGTCTTTAGGGGACCTATTCAAGTTGATCATTATCCCCAAAATTAGTTATTGAATCTAGAAGGAATAATGTTGAGATATGCTAGAAGGAAGGAGTGAATACTTTCTAATGTCATTTAGGGTGGCTAATGAGGTAGCTTGATCAGGTTTGGTGGTGTAAGAGCTCTTGTTATGATGAATTCAGGTGAGACAAGTTATATTGAGTGTGTTATTATTATTTATATCATTTAAAGGTAGTTATTTGGTTTAATTGGAGGTTTTTCCTCAATTTATTTGAAGAATTTTTAATAAGTGTTGTCAATTCTTATGAGATATTATGAGCATAGTTAGAGATGGATTGGAGATTTCATAAGATCCTATGTTTTCTTCAAAATTTAGTAATGGTTGTTAGATTCATGTTAAAAGGATTGTCAACCATTAGAATAGGTCTCAATTTTGAGCTAGTGTGTTAATCATCAGTGGTAGCTCATATGTGGATAAAGATATCTTCAGTCAAGGTATGTTATTCTTATGAGATATATGCATGTATTAATTTGATACAGTTTATGTGAAGCATGTATTTAAGAGGAGATAAATTAGGTCTCTTGACAAAAATATGAAGTATGGGCATGAATCTTATGAGATATCAGTTAGGAACTACTCTTGGTTGATTAGATGGTCATGGGCTAAGGGGGAACTATTAGCTCAATATGTGATTGTTCCTAGCTAGTATAGAAAGAGAATCAACTCATACCAATATTATAAGGTTTCCAAGTGTAAGCAAGAGTGACTGAGAGGTTAGCTTGTAAGATGAAGGGCATTGAGGTATATCTTAGTATGGATGATGATTCAAGATATTGGTTAGATTTTTCAAATTCATGTGGACCAAGGTGTATGTGGTAATAGGAGTAACATGTGTGACATTCTTTCGAGATTAGTGGATCTTGTTTTATGTGGTTAAGTGAAAAGAGTGTTTTCAAGTCTAAGGATAAAATAGGTAGGTTGATGAAGAGACCCTTTACCATTAATGTCAAAGAGGGAGAAAGATCAAAATGAGGGAGAAAGCTAAGTTTGAGAAAGAGACAATTTGAGAATAGTTTTCCATGAATGACAAAAGGAGAGATTGTTAAGAATGGTCTTAGTTAATTATTGTCAAAGTAGTATGAGGTACATGGTGAATTAATGATAAATTGGTATTCATGATGGATTTAAGAGTGTATTCCATGTATGTAGGTCATTGAGGTGATATAAGATTTTATGAGGGTTTCATAAATGTATTTGTGAGGTTTTAGTGTTTCTCATGATCCTTTAGAGAGAGTGTTATCAACCCAGATAACACCTTGCTTGAAAGCTATAAATTTCTCTAAAACTACTTCACACCTGGACTAACATTGGAACAATCTGAGGTACGGGACACCTAAACTTAGACTAGATCTTTAGATTTGATGAGGTTAGCTCCTCTAATGTATCGCTTATCCTCTTCTTACTAAATCCTACTAATTTTTGGGATGAAAAGGGTTAGAATGAATTTGAAATGGAAATCATATTATAATATTGGTGATACACATGTATTCTTGGTTTATCCACTCTATTTTAAGTCATAAAACATTGATAAGGTAATGAAATGAAGGAATCTACAACTCCAAATGACTCCTATGCATCCATATTTAATATAGAGGTTTTATCAGGTGATCAAAGCATGAGGGAAATGATGGAATAGGCCTGATTCAAGGCACTAATGAATCAATATAACCATTTTTATCTTAGTCATATGGTATCAAACAATGAACATTATTTACATAAGATAACATACTAGTAATTAGGTGAAATCAAGACTTGATAAGGGAGGAAGTACTACCACATGTGAAAATCAACTAACATAAAAAAACTATAATAGAATAATGGAATTTTAAAATTTTCATTTTATTCATCTCATAAGGTTACAAATCTTAATCTTGGTAGATTTTAATCATGCCGAAGAGAGGGATCCTTAAAAATTTTCTTGAAAGCTTCAATATATATAAAATAGAAGAGAACTAGCCAAGATATTAGCATTGAATAAACAAGAGGAATTTAACTAAACATCCTTTCAAGTCTAACTTGAGTTAAAATTTTCTAATAATAGCCTTGAAAAAGTATCCTTGTGTTTAAGCCTTACATGATCCTCCTTTTGGTGTTAGAAAGAAATGGTGGGTTTGACTTGTCAAAATTTTATTGCATGAATGATACTCCACATGTTGGTTGATTAAATACACTTGAATTTGATTAAAAGTGTTTTAAATACCTTTTCTTTCACACAAGGACTCTATATTTATTATTTAGTCAGGTCATGATCAGTCAACTAGAATGATTGGCACTTTAGTACTAGTTAACTCCACTTAAGCACTTTCCTTGCATGAAATGGAAATTGAAGACTATAAAGTGAATTATATATCCATTTTAGGATCATATATTAATCATGAAAATTACACATGAGTTCTTTGATAGCCTTTCAATGTCATTCTTCATCTTAATTATTTGACCAAAAAGGCCTACTAGGCTAATTAGACTTAGTATCCTAACTTCTTGCATTTATGACAATTGGAACCTGCATGAAAATCATTAAAATTAAAAAAACCTAATATTGAGGCCTATAAAAATCATCAATATCATGAAATAACTCCTTTTGATGAAGAATTACCAGTAACTCAATCAAACTAGTTGACTAGGTAAAAATTGCCTTAATTTCCTACAAAGTAGTTGTTTTTGGTGAGATGGTAAGGAAAATTATATGCATATTTATGACCATATGAATATTTTAGGAGTAATAAAAAGTCTCATTATTCAATATCCATGGATTGGATTTCATGTAAACTACAATATATCTCATTTTCTATGTTTTTTTCTCTCAATAACTTGTTTTCTACCTTGATCAGTATAATTACGTACAAAAAATTATCATTGTTTGGACCCTATCTGAGTTTAATTGATTTTTTAATAGGTTTAAAGTTGATAAAAAAATATTTTTATTTTAATAAATGAGACTTTTCTCAAAATAGGTCATTATGAGGGTTTGGGAGGGTTTTGGAGGTGAACCATCTTAACAATGGTTGATAAAGTACAGGCCTCCAAACCCAACCTTATTTACGTTAATGTTAATTATATATACCCCCTTAACTTACTATATAATATTTTTTCCCCGTGAAAATTTTATGAAAAGATACCTATGCACATAAATTTGCTTATAGGGTTCGCAAGCATTCTAGACATGATTACGCTCTTAGCAATTGTTCATAAATCACAACCCCTAAACCAAAATAAATTGTTAATTAATTAAAATTTAATATGGGTAATAAAATAATTATAAGATAATTTGTCCAAACTCTTCACTTGGTGAAAGATATGAGCATTTCATCAGGTGGCTTCAATCAGTGTCTTGAACTGTAGAGTTTAAATTTCTTATTATGGATGAATTTAACATTTTTTCTTGATAATATTTAATTTAATACATCTTATTAGTAATTTTACCATCTCATTTTATAATTTTTTAGGTGTCATATTTCTTGATAGGTCTAAAAATACCTTTTGGCGCTATAAGCCTTCTAGGCCTAAAACTGGGTTTTGGCAAAAAACTAATTTTTTGAGTTCAATTGTAAATGTATATGATATGTGGGAGAAAAAACATCATAAAAAAAAATTAATAAATATTTCCAACCTATATTTTAATCTCAAAAGACCAAGATTTCAACTTTGCTTTGTTTCCCTTAAGACTGCCTCTAGACAAGAAATTGACTGTGTTAAAATAGTGAGTTTTTCTGCATATGCAATGGTATTTAGGATGATATGGAGGATTTATAAAGTAATTATTATTAGGTTCATATATTTTAAGGTCTTAAATCCACCTATATATGCCATAAAACCTCAAAATTCCCTCAATAATGCCTTCTAATGCTGACTATATACAAGCTATGTTATGCATGACTATGTTTTTATGCTTTACCACCTTGTTTTGATAATTAATATGATTAATATTATTTTAATATGTTATTAAAGTCCTCCGTAAAGTATTTTCACACTTTATTGACTAATTTTGAAACCTAAGTCACCTCACTCAGACCTTAGCTCCTTTAAAAAGCATGTTTGCTTGCACTAACAGTATTGTAGGTGTGTGTTCTTGAGGTGAACAAGTTTCTAAGATCAATTTCAGATTAATTTAGTACCTTATAGTCCTTTTATCTCAATTTAATCTACCTCTCACCTTATACCTATAATTTTTTACTCCTTAAAAAATCCTATTGGGCTTTTGTACAATCATAGTCTATACAAGTCTATTATATTACTTTCATGTCAATGATAGTGCCTTAGCATGATATCGAGACAATGATAAATGATATCCATTTGTCACTTGAGATGGATAAGATTTTTTCATTTTTTTTCCTTGAATTTAGTGTTCTTGCATTGTATCCTTTTGTAAATGAATGTATGACTATGCTAGAGGAGATGACTTGTATGGTTGTAGGTTATCCTAAGTTGACTTTGACTATGTTTATCCATGTGATTAGAGAATGAAAAAGGTGAAAAGTGGTGTAAAAATCCTTCACTTATCAAATATTCTAAAAAACAAACTCTATAACTTCCTTGAAATGTTCTATGTCTTCTAGGTCTCTTGAAAACTAGTTCACTTTCTTGATTGTGGCACTATTCTTAGGGCTGGTTGTAGGTCCCTTTCCTTTTTATTAAGACCTACAAGACCTTGATATTATGTTGTTTTTTGGCTCCCCTATCCAATCTAGACTATGTTTTTATGGATTTTATCTTTCACTCAGTCTCTTTCTAGTATTAATAGGCCTTAAGACTCTTCAAACACCCTTTCTATTGTAGACTACCTTGTGAACATGCTTGTACGAGGATATCTTGTGAGAAGATAACCATAACTAAGTTTGGTCCTTATTTAAAATATGGTTTTGATACAAGTTTTATAACCATGTTCTCATAACATAATTCCTAATCATAATGCTCCTTTATTAAAATTAAAACTCTTTCAACAACCCTTATCTACTTGACTATATTTTGAATTTTGTTTAGATTTTGTACATAATATAACCTATTGGTTACCTTTCAGTTGACCTAACTATACTATATTATTACTTGGATTCCTATCTCATTCTCTCTCAATCCATTTGATCAATGGTTACTCCCATTAACCCACTCAATCATGTACCACTATTCTCTTACCTTTCTTCATGCTTGAAACATGACTGTAAAAGTGTTTAGGTACCCTTACATTATTATTCGTGTGGGTTCATACTCCACAATGTGTTTAAAAGTCTCTTTCTTGTAAATTTTTTATCTTTAAACCTATCTTGAAGGTTTTAAACATTGAAACCCTTTTCCATAGTTAATGTCTCTCCTTCTTTACTATAGTTTTATCCTTGACTATAGATGTAGGTGTCTTTTAAGCTCATTCCTAATCATTTTTGGATTAGACCTATTATTTACTTTAATATATTGATTGAGATTAACATCCTTAATAGTATTTATGCACTTGGTAGTGTTTTAGCCTATATAATCACCTTGATAGGTCTCTTGATGGTTAAAACCTTTACCAACTATAGGTGGTTGTGTATGTCCATTATATAAACAAAGTTTCAATTAGGCCTTAAGGTGGGCTCAAAATAAAAATATTATCCTTGTATGACTTGGAAAGATTGATTTAAATAAGTAACTTGAATAAAACTCCCTCTAGTCCCTCTTGAACATTGATCTTAATGAAATCCTTTCGCTATACCTTGACTATTTAAATTCTTGCTTGGTGTGTATATCTCCATCTTAAAGGGTAGTGACAACCTCTTACTTATTATCGAATCTTCATCATGGTGCATCGATGAGATGAATATGGGTGTAAGGGAGGAATGATGGGAAAGGGATATGAAAACCATGGATGGAAGGTGTAAAGGAGGCTTAGTATAGTGATGATGGTAATGCGATGATAGTGAAGATGGAGATGTATAAGATGGAGGTGAAAATGAGCAATGTGAACATGACAAAGCCAGCTTAAAGGGTCATATGTAAGCATAGGCATACCCTCAACTACACATATCAATTTTGAGGCTGATGAAGGAAGATAAGGAGGTGAAAATGAAATATAGGAGTTTGTATAAAACCTTAAAATATGCTAGTTAACCTTAGTTTTTGATAAACAAGGACTCCTTATAAATGATTTTAAGAGGGCATGATGAACTTATTGGAAATGAAACAATCATGAAACTTTGAGAACATTAAGAGATAAAAAATTAAAATGATGGAGGCCTTTTCAAACAATAAAATAAGAAGACTTGAAAATCCTTCTCTCCTTGAACTGTACAAACTTCCTTTTGAAGCATCTAGACTGTAGATTTGAAGTTCTCTTATCTTATTAAGATATAATTATACCTCACACATGTGAAAAGGAATTGATTAATTCCATGAAAGGATGAATCATGTTCTTAATAATATTTATAAATTGGGATTTTCTTGAAATGATTCCTTGGTGAGGAGAAATTGAAGAAAACTAGTTACTTTCCTAGATGCAAGACTATAAAATTATACTTAACTTTAAATGCATGATTAATGAGGGAAAGATATATAATTTGAGAAAAACTTACTCTATAAGGAATATATTTGAGTCTAGTTTCTGTGTCAAAAAAATTAGACTTGTACCTTCTCTCTCCTAATTATACCAACTGCAAACTTGAAGGCCTGTCTCTATGTACAAAGGAGAAAAGTGATTATAAGAGACCAATTTTGATCCTATATTACATCATATTTGCATGAAATTATTATGGGATATATGTCATGCCTTTGTACTTCAGACCTCCACTATATGGATGGTTTTATAATTCCATACTTTGCCTTGTAAAGATGTATGAAAATGGCCTTTCTTTACTTTTTATTGTTAACTCAAGTCTTCGCCACCACTTCTATGAATTAAAGACAATTACACAAGTATTTTTACATGATAAAAAAAATACCATCCATTTTACACACTTTTGGGCCAATAAATTGGCATGTGTGAGCTAAGAAAAGGCCTTTTTGGCTTAAAATTTGCATGAAATCACCTTTTATTTGTAATAAACTTTTAAAAATAAGGTAACACATGTATTTGAATATATTGAAAGGTATTTTTACCATTTTTATGAACTTTTGAGAGAAAATTTAACATTTAAAGACCATAACTCTCTCTTTTAGGCCAAAATACACTAGTTTAGACCACTCGAATAAGCTTGTAATGGTACTAGGAAAAGTTTTAAATTGTACGTTTTGGTATTTGGCCTTGATAATAAAAATTACCAATAGAGATAAAAATTACCACTCTAGCTTAAGAGAAACTAGACCATCATTGAATGTATTGTAGGTATGAAGAGACTAGTTTGTTTATCTATTTATTATATGTACTTATAAAGTCAACTCTAGTCAAAGGGTTTCATGGAGGTGTTTTCTATAGTACCAAGATCCTTCCCTACAAATTTGGTGTCTTGATGTATTCTCTATCTCATGTTATGAGATTAAAAATTTGGTCCTATGTGCAGTGATGTGATAGTAGCCTTCAAATTTATGCTTCAATAAATATTCATTGGCCACTCAAAAATATAGCCATTGGGGTTTGAATTCAAATGACTATGGATGTGTTTTTGGAACCTGATAGCATTACTTTGCCTATATAATCCATGGAGAGGGTCAAAACATGTTGGTGTAAAAATAAAATATGAACTAGACTTCTTTTAGATTATCCTCAAAGTGACTTGGAGACTTTAATGTTAGTAAAAGTACATTTATTATGGGCCAAAGTCAGATTTTGTTGACTATGTTTTTTCTTAGAAAACCTGGGTTGACTAAAGTGGATTTATAACCTCTTTATTGTCCTTGAATTTGTGTTTTGTGTCTTGGTTTTTTTTTTACCTCATTTTAATCTTATTATATGCATTGAGGAAGTTTTGAAAGTGTTATTTTGTGTAATAAAATCTCAATGAAAGAGGATTGTGCATAAAGTTTGTGATTTTGACAGACATGAGTGAGTTGATGAGTGGTGTGGGTATTTTGGTCACTTTTTTTGGATGATAAAAGTAATTAGATGTGTTTTTAAGGTCTTAAAAATCCTTTTAGATTTTTAAATTGTCAAATTGATCCTGATTGTGAATAACTAGCTCAAAGAAATGATGAATAAGGGTATGAGGGCTTCTATGATTCTTATGTCTATAAACCTTAATGTGACCTATAGAGACAAGTGGAGTGTTATATGTATTTTTTTTAGTGTCTCCTATAGTAGTTATCAAGTTTATAATGCTTGTTTGAGTCTAAGGTGTTCATTCCTATATCATGACAAGTTTATAGTAATTTTGAAGAATATTGAAGTGGTGTTTCTCTAGAGGTTGTGTCATGAGTTTAAATTTTATTTTGATGTCAATATGACCTAATAATGTGATAAATGGATTTTTTTCATGTTGTGAATGCCTTAAATATGTTTAAAGGCTTAAAGACAATAGAAGTTTTATGTTGTTCATAACAAGATGAATGCAAAGTTACGTCTTTGAGTGTTGTTTGTGCATCAAGATGACCTTAAGGTCATAGAGGGCCAATAAAATTATTAAATTTATAAAAAATTATTTCATAGGAGGTTTGATAAGTAGATATCAATGTTTCATGTTTTAAAAATAGAGGGAATGTTTTAAACAATAGGCGTGTTATGACGATGTCCTATTTTGATTTGATTCATTATGGCTTGAGGAATATGAAGGCAAGTTGATTGATGCATGAATGTTTATATTTGAGTTTATTTTCCATATTTAAATAAATTTTACTATATTTTATGATGTTAATATTGAAAATATAGGTCTTTTTTGAGTGATCAATAGTTGTCCTTTTTGAAATTAGGTCTCTATGAGACCTAATGAAGATACAAGGCCTATTGATGAATTCTAAGTGTACGCAAATGGTTTTAGAATACTTATTGATAATGGAAACTCATAGAGTTTAAAATTAAAGTGTTTTAACATTTTTGGTTTGTTTTTAGGTCCTTATTTTCCATTTACGGTCTTTGTTTATTTGTTGAGTGGATAGATCTAATTGCATTAGGTCTATTTAGGCTTAAAAGGAGATTGAAATCTAAAGGAATATGGATGACCTAAAGTTAATCAAAATATGTTTATTTCTTGTGTGTAAAGTTTTCTAAAGGGTAATTAAATATCAACCTTGTTTATTTTATGATATGGTTGACATAAGAGAGTGAGTAAATGTGTGTTCAAGAGACTAGTATAAGAGGAAGGTCTCTTTGGCCTATTCAGCTAGAGAGAGCGGAGCAAATGAATTGAATATCTAATTTATTTGAAGGGTAGGGCATAGATGAATTGATGGATATCAAGCCATGCCACATGTGATTATGATGATTATCTATGATTCTTAATGGAAGAAAGAAAATAGTGAGCTTATTTGTAAATTAAAGAAAGCAATAAGACTTTCATGTATTGTGCATGACTTTAGTAGAAGCACAACCATTGGGGGGTTGAATCAATGGTTGTGCTTCCAACATTCTCATGATTATTTCCTTTCATTTGGAATGAATTCAAAGAAGATATAGAAATATATGTACATGATGCTTTATATCAGGGACAGTGTATGTCATATTTTATTTTATTTTTAGCATGTTATTTTTATCTTATGTAGAATTAAATCAAGAATCAAATCCTTACATACATAAATAACCTATTGCATAAGATACAAAACACATTTCCTAAAATCAACATGTCTTATTTAGTGATTTTATATCTTTAATTCACCTTTATTCCTTACCTATCACTACTATACATAAGATAACATAATTAGTTTTAATTATCCCTCCTACATCTAATTCCTATACATCTAGTTAATATGTTTGTCCTTCTACTAGTTGTATGCTCATAGTAGACCTTATGGTCCATGCTATGATGTACACAAGTTTTCCAGAAGCATGGTGGGTTATAAAAACCCATGGCTATAATGTTTTTGATAAGTTAAATGTTATTTCAACCATAATTTCCATTTTAGAACTCCTACAACATTATGACACATACAAGGATATTTTTTATACAACACTCTATGATACTAAGGTGCCTAGAAAAATAAAGACAATTTATGTTAATTCTATAATAAATACTGTTAAATTAACTCAAGATCATATCTTATTTGAAATCGAATATCTTCCACCTCATCACATCTTAGAGAAATTTCTATCTCTTTACATTACATTGTAAATCAATGAGGTGGGTATGAAACAAGTGTTAATTAATAATGGATTAGGGTTGAACATTTGTAATATCTCTTTTCTTTGAGTTATTAATATACATGGTAAGGACTTAGATCATTTTGATATGAACATATATGGATCTGATAATATTACACACAAATTTTTCGGTCAAATCCCATTAAACCTTATATTGGGACCTAAAACACTACCTACAACATGTCATGTTATGCCCAATGATCTTAATTACAATATCTTGATCAAGAGACCTTGGATTCATGATATGCACATAGTTTCATAAAATTTACATGCATATTTAAATTATAATTACAAATTTAATATCTACACATGCCATATGGATCAATAACCATTCAAATATTTTTAGCACATAAAGCCTTCATATAATTATATTCCTCAAATGGATTTTGATATAACATTTGCACAGTATAATTTACAACATCCATGTATAACTCCCTCAATAACCTTCAGAGTAGATGATAATATATTTACTTCTCTATTTATATTATGTTATTTCAAAAAAATGGGTTACACAATACAAGGCCTCAAAAAACATGAACATGAAATTATTAATCCCATTAAGATTTATGATCAATAAGGAAGGACATAGATATAAAGATAACACATATAATTCTCAATATTCTCACCATTGTTCTCAACATATAATATTTTCCACCCATTACATGAGCAAAATATATAGTAAATACTATTTCTACAACTTTATTGGTTTATCATGACCATACTGATGATATCATTTCTCTGGATTTACCTACTTTGTACAAGTTTTCTAATGACAAATCTCTATTAGAATTATTATGGGCATAATAGGATATCACTTAATTCTATCATAAAAAATAGGTTTCCTCATTAAAGAAAGTTTAGGAATACTTTAGTGAGCACTCAACCATTTATGAAGATATCATACTCAACATAAATAGCGCCATACCTATAATAACTTACATAGTCAATCAATCTACACTAAATAATGAAGAAATAGTTGAATTTAATTATGATATAGACTTTGATTCTTGCATAACATAATTGGTTGTTTCTTT
Organism: Torreya grandis; assembly: GCA_037957365.1. NCBI lineage: Eukaryota > Viridiplantae > Streptophyta > Pinopsida > Cupressales > Taxaceae > Torreya > Torreya grandis. The sequence goes on from JARHVA010006432.1 coordinate 317,436, forward strand.
GCATTAGGGTGTTTACATGTCCCCCACTTTCATTCTAACATAATCTTATGTTTGATTCTATGTATCTTTCTAAAAATAGTAAAAACTGAGTGAAATGGACTTATATGGATAGGAATAGAGTCTTTCCTAGATCTTAATATTGGAGACAAAATAGTAGATAGAAAGCAATATTTGATCTATACATTATTTTTTTAATCTATCTTAGGATAGTATCACCCCCCCTTAGGGCAATATCATCATGTAGTAGTAATGTATAAATTTTGTTCTAGTGTCTCTCCTGTAGTGACTATGTATAACTTTTAGGGGAGATACGAGAGTTATTAAGGGTTATGTAGGTGATTTAATATTGTTTGGAGGTTAGTCTAAGTCACTATTTAGGATGATCATTATTTAAATCACTAATTAATACCTACACACATGAAATAATTAAATAATCAAATTTAAAAGGAAATGAAAAACTAGGTTATGGGATGTTATAATCATGAAGAGAAGAAACCCTATTTTCCTAAGAATTGCCTACATTAACCCTAATGATAAGGGTATTAAATCATATGTATTTCACCCTTAGGTAATGTGAACCATAAACATTCATGATATGCTAAGATAAAATTTACCTAGGCCCTTATTTGATCAAGCATGTAAATGTCTAGATGGGAATGTTGAGTAGTATTCATAGTATTTGAGCTGTACTTTTGATTGATTATATATAATAAGTGAAAAAATAGTTTGTGTTAGATTTAAAACTCCTTGTTTGGATATTTATATAGGAAGATATTTATTATGAATACAATACCTTGTTTGATGGCTGACATGTCATGAAAACTATAAGAAAACATAAGAAAAGGGTCACGGAGGGGTCAAGACTAAAATATAGGTGAAAGGGCTTCTTTGACACTATAATAAAAAGTGTAAAATAGTTCCATGTAGTTTTACTATCCTCAAAATGGCACTAATGTCTAAGGTCTCAAAATTGAGTAAAAGTCAAGGCTAATAGGATAAGGACCCTTGAGACTAGGAAAATGTGACCAGTAATTGATATGGGTGATAAAATAGGTAGGAAAATGTAAAATAAAGATCAGAAGACTCAAAGTGTCCGAGAGAACAAGGAATATAAACATCACTAAATTCCTTTGTGTGAAAGAGAAATAAAGACATAGTACTTATAGTTTCTTGACCAATTTAGGGCGTTGACATTTTGCCCCCTTTTATTATAGTAATGAAATGAAATGGAAGTACTATAGTATAAGAAAATAGAAATGCGTACCTATAATTAATTGTGTGAATGTAGTCTATATTTTTACCTCTTATTAGCTATAGAAGTGGATGTGAATTGGAGTGAAATATATGCAAGGAACCATGTGCTATAAATGCCCTTGTAATTAAATTGAGTGTGTAATCTGAGTACATGGAGAAATAAGTCTCACTTGTCCCCAATATAAATTTGAGTAATATAAGTTAAAGGTGTGGAGGAATAAGGATTGCTTTCCCTTACTCTAAATCTGAATACTATAAAATGAAAGTGTGGATAAACAAGGCATGCTTTTACCTACTCTACATTTGAATAATGTGAATTGAAGATGTGGAGAAACAAGGCTTGCGTTCCTCCACTCTAAATTTGAGTATTGTGAATTCAGTCTGGTGTAATGCTATGGATCATCAACTAAAGGTGGATATGTGATCCAAGTTGGTGAATACCTTGTGGTGATATTAGTGAATTTGAAAATGGGAACCAAGAACATGTGATATGCATCTTGTCTCATAATCCTGATATATAAGTGATATATCTATGTATTTGAATATATAAATGAGTTGGTATATACATTTTATTTCTATATATCTATGTTCAGTGTAGATCTAAATGCCTGTGTAGACCTTTGTGTCTTTATATCTAATTTTTTTAAACTTTAAATGCCTATATAAACCTATGTAGACATATGTGTCTGAATATTTGAACAAATAATGGACCTAAATGCCTATTTAAACCTATGTATAACTATATGTCTATATATATAAATAAGTTAAAAACCTAAATGTCTATGCAAAGCTATATATACCTATATATCTATATATCTAAATAAAATATTCATCTAAATGCTTGTGTAATCTTTTGTAGACCTGTATGTTTGTATCTCTAAATAGACCATCCATTTGAATGTCTATGTAAACCTATGTAGAGATGTATGTTTGTATCTTTGAATATAAATGTGAATCTAGATGCCTATTTAATCTTGTGTATACCTATATGTGTTTATCTATGAATAAACTATGCATATGAATGATTTGCAATCCTATATAGACTTGTATGCCTATATCTATGAATAAATTATGCATCTGGATGTTTGTTTATACCTTTGTAGACCTACATGTATGCATCTCTAAATAAACTATGAATTTAAATGCCTATGCAATCCTATGTAGACCTATATGTTTATATATATGAATAAACTATGTATCCGAATGCCTATGTAATCCTACGTAGACCTATATGTTTGTATCTCTAAATAGGTTGTGCATCTAAATGTTTGTGTAATCATGTGTAGATCTATATGTCTGTATCTTTGAATGTCTATAACTCTAGATACCCATATGTCTTGAAAAATATGAATATAAATTTATGTATCTAAAGCAATCTATGCATATTTACCCCATTTTAGTGAGAAATACAAGAATGTGATGAGGATATGTTACCAAAAGTAGTAATTATCAATTGTGCTAGTGTTTATGTTGTATCAGTTTTGAACTATATATTGATTGTGTAAAAGTTTGATAACAAAGTGTGTAGTTGTATAGGTACTTTATTTATTGTATGGTTAATAAAATTTATTTTTCCATTTTTTAGGTTTAAATATAATGACGATTGGTTTTACCAATATGAGATATGATATGATATATTAGTATCAAGTCCCATGTGTAAGAAATGGTTCATGAATCAAAGCAATGGTTCTTGAGATATGGCAATAGCAAGATGGTTACATTAATTATCAAAATTGGTGTGGAATGGAAACCTTAATAGGGTGGCATTGACTAAGTGATTACTTAAATAGGTCATTTTGAATTATTGCCAATTCATTTACATCATTAGAGTGAGAATAATCTTAATTCTAAGAGAGAAAAACATGCCAAAGAGAATGGATGCAAGGTTATCATGCTATGAGGAGGTTGAGGCACTTATTTAGGATAGGGAGGAGGTGAACCTAGTATAGGATCCTAACTATTTCTAACATTTTGTCATTTTAGTTATTTTTATTACTTATTTTTCTTGGGAAAGTTTATTTATGGCTATTTTTGAAAAAGGTGGTACTATGCACTACTACCTAGTTTCTAGCACTACTATCCAGAGTGTGGTGCTAGTGTCCTTTGACATTGATCTCTAGGTAGATATAGTGTCATGTAGGCCTTAGATATGGTGCTTAAAATTTATAACTAGTTTTTGAATTCTATTGTTGTTTGTTAGTATTAATTGTTGTTTGACTAATGTTGTATTTGATTCAAAATTTTGCAAGTTTATGCTTGCATAAAGGAGTTCCATTATGTACAGATGATGGAGACTAACTGAGGATTTCCCTTGTCTAAGGTAGAGATAAATCTAGGTGATAGAGCAGGGTTACAACATGTGGATTTCTTGGAGCCTATTCTTTGTGATAAGCATATGATCATTACACTATGTGAGAGATGAAATGTAGATACCTATACATTCTCACTACCCACAGGTGAGTTAATCATGACATTGGAGGATATTTATAGGATCTTATTATTGTTGATATCTATATAATGCACTAAATTATAGGAGGTGACTGATGTGCAGGGTATACATAAAGCATTTACATAATTTTATGCTATGGCTATGAGTACTCATAGTATAGGTAGTCTAAATGACATACTATTGACCCTAATTATTATGGTTAATGTTCTACATTTTTGGAAGTTTCTAGTGGTTTTATTATCATTATTTATTTTAGTGTATGGATGTAGTGTCTCCATTTCATACAAGATGCATATGATATTGTATGACATTGAGCATCATGGTACAATATATTCTTGGGGTCATACTATGATGGATCATATATACAAGGGCCTATATTTTTTACTCAAGAGAATAATGGTAGAGGTATTGGTGCATCAAAATTATTTCATTGTTGGGCATGAAATAATATAGTAGTGAGGACTCCAATGCCACATTCATGGGATGGATGGCTTTACCCACATGTATTTATAGTTAGATGTATTAGGATAGGGCATGCTTTAAGGATGGATACTACCTAATTTCAATGGTTAATAGATAATCTAAGAGTATGGGATATTATATGGAGACCCTATAGAAGATATCAAGGATGGCTTGAGGAGAACATTAAGTTGAGGTAGATTCAAGTGAGTTGTTGGATACATGATCAGTGGAATAATGTATATGATTAGTTCTAATATGAGATGGTTAATCGATAATTAAGTGTTTTACAAGATATACCCCTAATACCAGTAATTTGGTTGAGTATTTATTGATATCCTACAAGTTTGGGGAGTAGGCCTATGCCATTGATTATAGAGTGAGCTCCTATGTTGGTGACAATGAGATCTAGAGATCAAGGTACCATATTTGGATGATACTAGGGTGACTAAGGCCTATTCATCCTATTGGAGTAAGCATAGGTTAGCGCCTCTATTCTCAAGACATGGGATGGTCATAGAGGTAGTATTGGATATAGAACCCCTGAGGGTTGTGGATGGTAACTTAGATAGACTATTTGTATGGTATGCATAATGTTTAATCATGTGTTCTAAGTTAAAATGATTCCTATTATTTTTATGGAAACTGACAGGTGTAGGAGATGATTATTATTTAGAGGTGACCATTGATTTGGTGCTCTATGAATTAAAACATCATATTTTATATGATGTCATGGATGATGGATTGGTGGTGTGCCACCAATGTAGCTAGAGTACATGTTCATTTTTTTTATCATGCAATGATACTGATTGTGAAATATAGGTGAACAATAGTATGTAAAGATGATCTACATGAAAAACTATGAGGTAGATGATGCCCTCTCTTAATGCTCAAAGTGGGGTGATTAGTCATATAATAGATGATTATATACAAGTTTAATGAGAGTATGTTGAGTGTAGGTATGAGTTTGCTATGTACCAAGAGAGAGTGAGAGTAGGAATAATTTTAGATTGAGATCTCACATAGATAGTTAGGCCTCTCTTTCTAGTGCTGATGTATCTAAGAGTGAGAATGAGGGAGTTCATCATATCAATCATGTTTGCATCATTGAGTGATACATCACATTTGTATTTGAAATAATGTTATGAGTTATGTATATGGATATGGTTGTTGTGAAATTTGGCATTTGTTTATTAGTATTTGGATCTGGTTTATATTATGTAATATGTTATGTATTTTCACTAATTTTTTGAATAATTTCAATTCGCTTAATTTGTGTATTATGAATGCTATAGTCATATGTGTATGATATTAGAGTTTTTTATATTGGTATATAGTTATTTTTATTAATTTTTTATACCTCATAATATGTCTACATGTATACCCTATGATGAAAAGATGCTCTATATAAACCCTAATCAAATGGAGAACAAATGGCCATACTGCTCATGTTGTGTTGGTATAGATGTATACTATGATAGTGGAGCTTCCTATGATGCACTTCTAGTGGAAAAATGTGTGGACCTTGATGCAAAAATATTGATTGGTTGTCACTATAAAACTTAACTATGAGTTGTGTGATTTATTAAAAATATTTTAATCAGTATCTGAATTGAAGTTAGATTCTAATATCTATATTGATTGCCATAAATATTTATCATATTTTGAACTAAAATTGTATCCTTGGGTTATAGTTATTCCTAAATATCTTAATTGGTTGATGTATGGGAGGTTCATTATGAATTTTGTAATTATATCCAAATATTTTGATTAGTTTCTATACTATAATTATGCCTTTGGGACTATAGTTTTTTATAAACACTAGAGGTGACTTTTAAACTCTGTAAACTGGCTTCCATCACTGTTGAGGCTATGCCGTAGGAGAATATTGATAAATAACCATCCTAGAAGTAACAAGTATCATATGATGAGTAACTCATGGTTATTTAGAAGGAACACCCTAGGATAACTCTATCATAGAGGAGTGTGATCTATGGGAGTATGATGAATGAGGTGATAATGCCACCTATGTGAACTCTATGATGACTCTGATAACATACTAACTAATGCATACTCTGAGTGTATATAAATGATCATTTGAATGTCTATTAATCAAGTTAAAATGGTAATAATGCTTATGTGGTACATGGTGTAAATGGTGAGGTGGATAATGAGTAGTTGAAGGAAGTGTAATCATCTCCTTATCTAATAGTGTAAGAAAAATGTCATGATGTCCAACCTTATATGAAAAATATATAACTCCTCTACATATATCCTATGTGATACTCACTATAGGTTGTACGGTATAAATTAGATCTTTACCCTTACTGAGTATCTTTACTGGTTATTCGATTTCAACTAATTTCTAAGTTATAACTATAGTAGGATATTATACCCAATTTGATGACTGAGGTTGTAAAGGATGTAAAGCCAAATCTACCTCTAACTATGTAATAATGTATCCCAATTTTGCCTCTAATGAGATAGTTGTATTTCATATATGTGTAAATGATTTACATGTTTGATATATCAATATGTTCTTGAGATGAGAAATTAAACCTGTATCAAAGATTTAGTGAAATTATAAATCCATTGGTTGATAAATTGTCTAATGTAAACAAGCCTTAAACCATAGAATGTACTCTAAGGTAGGGTTTATCTCACCCTGATGTAGTAAAGGTAATATCTCATTTGTGACTAGAGGTCCCTTATTCTATATGTAATGCCTAAGAAAAACTATCTTGAGCTCCCCATATGTGTGTAGAGAACCACTATGGATCATATGATTGAACCAATTTAGTGATTCTCCTTGTAAAGAATTTGGAAATAATTGTATTAGATTTAACTTATTTGTAATATGGGCCATGTCTTTCTCATAAGTATGAAGGTTAAAGTATGGATCTCCGTGCCCATCAAATATAGGTAATACTAGTATCTAAAATTTATGTGGCAACCTTGTAGTTTAGATTCTCAATGGAATAGGGATGTCATATATTACATTATCATCAGCTTGAGATTGGTTTGCTTTGTTCTCCAAAGTGAGATGGTGTACCTAGTTTTGTAAAATAACCACAACATGCATTATATAAATTAACACTTATGAAGGTATATTATTATTATTATTATTATTATTATTATTATTATTATTATTATTATCATCATCAATGTCGTAATTTAATGCTCAATTTTTTTAATTTCTCCTAGCCATTGATATATAACATTGTAAACCTTATTTATGGGTTGGTATTCTCTCAATCACCTTTGGAGGTATGATATCTTGGACCTAATCAGAGGTAAATATATTATCACCCTAATTTGGGTTTGTTTAAGGACTAGGTGCTACTGTAGTAAGGGGGGTTGAAGGGGATTCAATGGTATCCTTTGTATTATTGTTTTGAATAGAAGGTACTCTATTTTATAGTGAATGAAAATTATAAAAATAGTAATAACTATGTGTGGGTATTTTAACATGCGATCTAATGTATGGTTAAAAAAGATAAATATGTAATGTAAGAGAAGAAATAAAAGTTGTAGATTCTATTTCATCATCATCATAATCACAATAAGCATCAATATCCCATTGTTCCTCAAAATCAGAATTTAATTCACTTGAGGAGGTAAGAGTAGAAGAAGTATCATTCAAATATTTATTAAAATAAGTAGAAGGAGAATATTTTAACTTTTCACTACTATGCAATGTATCATGTTGTGTAAGTGTAATGCAAGGTATTTGTACACTAGTCATTTTTAAAATATAAGCATGATTGTCATTTTTGATTTTAGTATCAATCAAAGGAGTATATATCATGCTTTATTTTTCTACATTGTGATATATACGAGAAGATTTAGAAACATGTGAGTTATCTATTTGTGGTAAATATTCAATGCATTTATCATGAAATCTGAATTAAGGTGATAAAGTATTTCCATCTACCTTAGTTTGTGCACTATGAAAAGGTGTAGCATTCCTTGTACTTGTATTTTTAAATGTCACTAATAAGGGTTAAAAACATGCATTATTTTGATATACTTTATTTGAATTATGTAAAAGTGATTTTCATATAGTGCACTTACATTCATTTATTTTGAATAATGAAGTAGAAAAAGTAGTTGAAAAACTAGGATCACATTATAATAAATCACTACCAACAAGAGGTTCTTTTGATAATATTTTGTTAATTTTAGTTTTAGGAATAATATAAGAGGAAGAGGAAAGATAAGATGATGTATCTAATATATCTTCATGCTCATTTGTATTATCATATGCATAATAATACTCATATCCATCATTATAAAAAAATTCATCATCATCATCATCATTGTAAATCAAATCTTTATCATGCTCTAATGTAAAATCATGAAATTTTTTCCATTCATTATTATAATCATGAAAAAAATTAAAGATTACATCAAGTGGATGAAGGGTAGAAAACTTTGTAGATGCCATTTTAAACTTTCCAAAGAAGATAATGTAAAGAATGAATAATAAAAACATGAGGTGTAATTTAATCTATCATAAGTATGTTATGAAAATGTGTGAATTTATTGAATAAAGATTATAGAAAAACTAGGGTTATTTTGGAAACCCTACTTGCTAATTTTTTGTGTATAAAGAACTAGTATGTTGATCTAGGATTTGAAGTGAGGATTGTGTTGTAAGTATTTAAATTAAATTAAATAAATAAAATGCTAGTATTGAATGAACCAAATTATCTAGGTTAATAAAAAAAATTAACCCTAACTTAATGTGAAAAATTTAGAAGGTAAACCCTAATGAAAAATTAAGATCTACGAAGCTATGTTAAAAGTAATATGGGTTCACCAAATGATTTAACCATTTATGGTTTTACTATGTAAATCTTATGTTTGGTTAATGGGATAGGTCTATTGTATATCTGGAATAAACTTGGAGTTAATTAATTCTATGCATATTTATAAAAATAACAAATACTAGGAGAAATGGACTTATCTGGATACGAACAAAGTTTTTCACATATATAAATACTAGAGATGGCTGAGCAAACAAAGAGGAATATTTAAGACGTACACTATTTTTTATGATACAAATTAGGATAATAGTTCCCCCTTTAGGATAGTAACACCATGTGGTGCTAATGTCCAAATATGGCACTGGGGTCTCTCATGTAGTGACTATATGTAACTTTTAGTCAAGCTACAAGAGTACTTGAGGGTCCTTTAGGTGATTTAATATCATGAAAAGGTTCATCTATGTCACTATTTGGGCTTATTGTTCTTCAAAACCCTAATGAATACCTGCACACATGAAACAATGAAATAATCAAATTTAAAAGGTAAGGAAAAAGTAGATTATAGGATGTTAAAATTGTGTAGAGCATAACCCCTATTGTCTTAACCATTTCCTACATTAAACCAAATGATAATGGTATGAGATCACATGTATTTATCCCTTAGGGAATTTGCACCATCAACTTTCATTATATGCTAGGATATGTTTAGCCTAGGCCCTTTTTTGATCAAGAAAACAAATGTCTAGGTGAGAATGTTGAGTAGTATGTAGAGTATTTGATTTGTACTATTTACTGATTTTATGTAATAAGTTCCAAAATAGTTCATGCTAGATGTAAAATGACTTATGTGGCTCCTTATATAGGAGGATCTTTGTGTTGGAACAAAACTATCTACTGAGATGAGGGTGAATTAATATATTGACTAAATTAGTCCTTTTTTAGATCTTGTAATGTAGACTAAACCATACATGTAGAGATCATAGATACAAAAACATATAACACTAGATATATCATGGAAGACCCAATAAGGGAAAAACCACCATGATAATAGCTTCTAGAATCTACTATTCTTATCCAACCTCACAATCAAGAGCCTCATTAGTTATAATGTTTAATGGCACCAACCCTAATGAGACACCAATCCCTTGATTTAATATTAGATACTCTAGAGAAAAACCAACTCCCTAACTAAGCACCAAATCAACTTATCTGATAGCACCTACCAATAAAATCTATATGAAGCTAAATCTCTAGATTACAATGTTGGTTCATAAATGAATCCAATTCAATTCTTTGTTATAGGTCTAGTTTATAAATTCTCATGCTATGCACTTGATCTCTCTTTTTCTCTTATCTTCTCTTCTCGGCCCCTTTGTCTTTGTCTCTATTTTTCTATATTTGACACAATTGAATCATACTAGTAACTATTACATGTATCTTGGATGACACATATATAAGCATTTGATCTAGGTTTTCACTTCATCTTTGTGTTCACACTTGGAATATAACACATCACATTTATGCAAGTTTCTCACATATTTAACTCAAGATATATTATCTTAATTCTTGGTCATTTAATATATTTAGTAAATATTAATCTTTATTTATTATGCACATGCCTTGTTACACAAATTTGATCATTCACAACAATCAATTTCATTGTCTGTGTTGTAATTTATGGCTTAAATGTAAGTTCCTACATGTTTCATGGATTTATAATTGGTATGAACATATATTTAAATAATGAATGTCTATCTCAAGTTTCATTCCATGATCTGATGCTCTTTATTTATATTGATCAACTTTAAAACATGTCCATTAGATCAAGTTCTAATAGGCTTATGCTCTCCATTGAATCCTTCTACACTTTTAGACTTTAACGTTTTAACTTTAAAATGCATCTATTAGATATTTTGATCCAAGCTCCCACATCATTGTATCTCCAAAGAAGCACAAAATTTATTTTTGTCTAGTTGTTAAACCTTGAGTAGTTGGTCTAATATCGATGCTCCTTGAGTCTTTGGAATGAATACACTTAATCAATTTTGTCAAACTAGCTCAGTCCTTAACTCACCTCTATCTCATTAAACATTAATCACTTTATTATATTGATTTAACTCACTCTATTATATCTCAATTTCATAATCAACCACTCTCTATTATATCTTCTAATAATCTCAAATGTTATCTTTGATAAGCTCCCATGAGTGTAACACTTGTCACTAACACGTGCCTTCTACACCTTTATTGTTAGTTCCCACTATTATAACACTTATCATTAGCATGTTCCTTCTACATTTTTTTAGTTCCTAAACTTGAAACACTTGGAAGTCACACGTTCACTCAGAGGTACCTTTGATAATTTGACTTTGCTTTGCTTCACTATATCTTCAACATAAAGTTAAGTGATAATTATTAGATCTTCTGACAAGCTTGATCTATATCTCTGCTTAAAATTAAACTTAGATCACTTATCCTAATCTCATTTAATCTTGACATCTTGGATCAAATGTGCTCCATTTATCTCTTTAATATTTTCTCAAACTTTACATTGTGCAAATTTAACTATGTGAACCATCTCAATACGCCTGGAAGGCTAACATTGTACCTTCATATCTTTTTCTTTGCTCATCTACCTATTCTAAAATTTTGACCATATAAATTAGATATGATAATGAACAAACCCATATTAATATATATTCTTCAATCCTTTACACATGATATATATAATTCCATTAATCTTCTCACTCAGATTATTCTACCACAAATCTAACTATTCTTAAAAACTACCTAGAAGGCTAACTTTATTCTTGTATAACTTTTGTTGTACTTAGTTGCATGACCTAAAATTTAGTACATAATATCCTGTTACATATGATATTCCATCCATATATAAATATACTATTTAAACCTTTATATGTAAAAGTTATGACATCATCAAAATGCCTACTTAGATTTTCTTGCAACCTACAAATTTGGCTATGGAAAAACACTGTAAAAATGTGTGGAAGCCCAACTTTGCTCATCAATATATTTTATCATGCTATATCACATGACCTAAGATTTATCTTATATAAATTACGCATATAAATTAATAAACCCATATGATCATTTTCTACTTACACCTCCATGTGTGTAAATTTTGACCTCATCAACATGCTTACTTGGCTCTTCTTGAACCCTTTTACAAATTTGTCTAAGTATAAAAACTTAGTGAATTTTGTCTGAGTGGAAAAATTTACATCCTTATATATTTAACCACCCATCATTTCATGAATTCAAATCTAGAACATATCAATTAGGAACTAATGGTATCAAAACCATATTACCAACACTGCCATACTCATCCACACATGTTAATGGTGATGTCATTAAACCACCTCATATTTTTTACCACTGGACCTAAAATGTCTATATGAAACAAAGAGCTACTCGATGAGATTCACTCACTTTAATACTCATTCTAAGAAATCTTGACACTCCATAGGGACTCTCTAACATGTCCATACCAATAATATAATCCATGAAATGCCTCACTCAGGTAAACACTAAAGAATCATGTAGGAACATTAAGGCTCATTTAAGAACACTTAGTCATTATCATTATATTAAACATGACACCTTATCAACATTTTTGGACACCTTAAATACATCATTGAAAAAGTTATAACAATCTCCACCTTTTTTAATGATGTCAAACACCAATACAAATTTTATGCATAGATGTTATCCCTCTCTTCAGGTACTTTATCCCCCTTTGACATAGTGACAAAGTGGGATAAAATTCTTATCTTAAAGACCTAAAAAGGCTTCAAAGATGAATAATATAAAGAGACCATCTCTAAGAGATGATATAGTCTGCCCTTAACATTGATCAAAGCTCTTCACACCTTGATCTTCTCAAACATGATCCATGAATGTACTCTTTTTGATCATACAAGGCTTCGATGAAGAGAAAAAGTATTCATGAACAATAAAAACTAGATAAAAATACCTTGAAAACATGAAGAGGGACTCTCCCTAAGTTACTTGAGTTTCCTTATCTATCTTCTTCTAGGGATTTATAAAAAATTCTATGATACTCCCCCTGGACTCATGTCCTATCACTAAGATCTAGTGATGTGTTGTAGGATCTACCACTCCCAATTTCTATCATAGATACTAAAATTGTTCCTTGGGAAGAGGTTTAGTGAATATGTCTACAATTTTGTCTTGAAATGGCACATACTCCATTATGATCTCTTGATATGCAACCCTTTATCTCAAGAAGTGATACTTGATTGATATATGCTTAGTTTTATAATGCATTACTATATTCTTTGATATGTTAATAGCTCTTTAATCATCACAAAATATAGAGATAGGTGATTTGTACTCTACCTTGATGTCTTTCAGTGTTTGATTCATCCACAAGACATGAGTGAAACATGCCACTATTGCCACATATTTTGTTTTTATTATAGAAAGAATAACTAGATCTTGATTTTTAATAAGCCATGAAATAAGTTTATCTCCAAGGAAAAATGAACCACCATTAGTGCTTCTTATATCATCCACACTTCTCACCCAATTGACTAAATGTTGTCAAAGTGAAATATTTTCTTTGAGGATACCATATTCCATAGTCAATTGTGATCTCGATATATCTAAAGATAATTTTCACTGTATTGACATGTGACACTTTAGGATCAACTTGAAATATTATAACCATCTATATTGCTTGCATGATATCTTATCTTGATGTAGTTAGGTATAACAAGCTACCTATCATTGATCTATACGTAGTCTAATTTACATCAAGGGACTCATCCTTTTTACTCAACTTACATCCAACTATCATGGGGGTACTAATCAGTTTGTTATATTCCATACCAAACTTATTGATGATTTCCTTAGAATACATGGTTTTAGATATAAATATCCCTTCATTAGTTTGTGTTATTTATAGACCTAGGAAAAAATAAAGTTCTCTAAGCATAGACATCTCAAACTCATTTTGCATTTTTTTAGAAAATTATTTGCACATTTTGTTATTATTACCACCAAATATGACATCATCTACATATACAAAAACAACCGACATATGTTCACCTTCTGATTAAGTACAAATTATTGTCTACACATCCTTTATTGAATCCTTGCTTTTTTAAGTACTGGCTAATCTAGAATACCATGCTCTAGGTGCCTATTTTAGAGTATATAGAGATTTGTTTAGTTTTTAAACATAATCCTCTTCCTCTGATAGCTGAAAACCTTCACGTTGTTCTATATATCCTTCCTCTTCTAGTTTCTCATTCAATAAATCAAACATAACATCCATTTGATAGACTTTGAATTTCTAGTAAGCAAAGAATGCTAGAAACATTCTTATAGCTTCCAATCTGGCAAATAGAGAAAATGTCTCCTCAAAATCTATGCCCTAAACTTGTGCATATCCTTTGCACATCAATATCAACTTATTCATTATAATAATTCCATCCTCATTGATATTATTTTTAAAGACCCATTTGGTACCTATTACATTCTTGTTTGAAGGTCTTAGAACTAATTCCCAAGTTTGATTCTTTTAAATTTGGATCAGTTCTTATTTCATGGATTTTATCCAATTTTCATCCTTGCTACCTTCAACATAGATCTTAGGTTTAGTTTCAAACATTAGATCAAAACTTACTTGTTCCTTATTTTGTGTAACTCTTCTCCTTGTTTGAATTCCTTCATTTTTATTGTCAATGATATACTCTAGAGGATGATCCTTTTGAATAAATATTGGATGTGTCTTTTCATTTTCTTCCTCATACTCTTTATTAGCTTCTTCCTCTTCAGAACTTTTCTTCTTCATAGATGTCTTTTTTAGGTTTAACATGCTTCAAGACTTCTTCAACCTTGACATTAAATCTCTCTAGGATATTATGTAGCCTTTTGTTGTAACATATGTGGGCTTTGTTTTGGCTGGAATAACTAATAAATATTCCTTCATTACATCTTGATTCAAAGATTCCAAATTTGTCCTCTTTTATCTTGAGGTAACATTTGTTACCAAATACTCCAAAATACTTAACAGAGGTAGGTTTTCCATACCATAGTTCATAGGGAGTTTTGTCACTATTTACCCTTAGTTAAACTTTGTCCAAGATATATACTAATGTTTGGACTAATTATCTCTATTATGTATCATGTAACTTGGCCTCTTTTAACATAATTTTGTCCATCTCCTTGACTATCATGTTCTTTCTCTTAACAACTCCATTTTTCTATGGAGTCCTTGTTATAGTGTAATGCCTTTGATTCCATTCTTCTCATATTACTCTATGAACTCATTTGAGATGAATTCTCCACCTTTATCATATCTTAAACATTTTATTTTTCTTCCTTTCTCATTATATACCATGGCCCTAAAGATCTTGAATCTCTAAAATGCCTATGACTTGTCCTTAAAAAATTAGTACATGTACTTCTTGAGTAACCATTTATAAATAACATGAAGTATTTATCCTCCTTTATATCCTCTTATCTTTGTAGGAGCATAATTATTAGTTTGAACTAATTCAAGAGGATTTGTAGTTGAATACTCCTTTGTGTGAAATCTAACGCTTATCTACTTGCCTTGTTGACATTCCTTACAAGTAGTGCCTGGAGGTTTAGTTATCTTAGGCATGTGTCTAACACACATATGTTATCTCACCTTTACCAGGTTGTCAAAATTGGCATGGCCCATTCTTCTATGCTATAACCAACTCCCATAAATATTTCCTATCATGTAACTATTACGATTCACTTTAACAAGATTATAGATACTACTTTTAGTTATTTTCCCTTCTATAAATAATTTTCGATATATCTTTAACTTACAAGCTTCTACATTAAATGTGACCTTATATTCATTATCACACATTTGACTGACACTTAGTAAATTGTGTTTATATCCTTCATCATAAAGGACATCACGTGTAATTATTTTTACATCTATGTTCAAAGTTCATTTACATCATACATTTTATGCAGTGTTGTCTCCCAAGCTAGCAGATCCTTCATTACATTTACCCAATTTGATGAACTTGATCTTGTCACTAGTTATGTGTTTTGAACAACCACTATCTATTACCCATATATTTTTCTCCTTAGAATGGAGTGAAGTTTGAGAAATAATATGTTGATATTTCACTTTATACACATCCTCTAGTTTCTTCTTTCGATTATTTTTCTATATTTTAGAGACTTGTGAACCTTTGTTCACACTAGGAGGCATGTCATTCTTCTTAATTTGTATTTTTGATCTTAAAAATATTGTTCTACATTGTTTAGCTATGTGACCAAAATTATTGTAATTATATCATATTACAGTTGTATCTAACAAGGGTAAAAATGAATTTATACTTAAAAATTTTATTTCCCTTTTAGACAACTCTACAATCAATACCCTATGATAAAATTGATTATAGGTATAAAAATAACCATAGAAATATGAGGAATACCTGGTAATAACATTTATTTATGCAGGATAGGGAGATCTTCTAAATTCTAGCTTCTTCAAGTCTCTTACTCTTGTGTAACCATCTACATTAGCTACCTCAATCTTATTCTTTTCTTCAGTCTTCTTTTTTTCTTTCTACTCATCAACAATGTTTGTGTCTATCTTTGTATCTTTGCAAGCTTTTACTCCTTATTCTCTTTCTACTTTGAAGTTGTCATATAGGTTAGCATATGTACTATTTATGTAACTTTTTATTTTTTTATAGAAAAGACTAGATCTCTCTTTTGAAGGACTTTGATAGTTGATCAAATAATCAAGCATGTATGATCATATTTTTAGCTTCAAACCTCTATCTATTTGATCTTTATCTTTCTCAAGTTCTTTTTTCAAAGCCACTGTTTCTAATTCTAACTTCACCAACTCATCATATTTATATTATAGTTTAAGTCTAACTATATCTTCTATTCTTTTGGCCTCTTCAACTTGTGTCTTTATACTAACCACCATTTGATCAAAAAAATTAATACTTTTTAAAAAAATTCAATATCCTTTTGTCCAAGATTATTTTATTTTGAGTTATTTTTTCTTTGCTTGTTATTTTTTTCTAGAGCACAAATGAGTTCACACTCTAGATCCACTTCTCCTTCTTCTTCATTTGAGTCAACTTCTTCTTGATTTATAGAAGTTGATCCTATTATAATGAATAGGACTTCCTTTTCCTCAGCCACAAAAGCATAGTCATGGTCATCATTATAACTATATTGTCATCCAATGAATGATTGTCTTATTTTTTGTACAAGCCTTTCTTGCTTTTAAAGAAGTTCTTCTTGGAATAGTGAGGTTTCATCTTTTTACTATTATCTTCTTGCTTAGAGTTATCCTTTTTGTTATAAGAGCATTTAGATTTAAAATTGTCTACTTTACCATAGTTAGAGAATTTAAAGGGTAACTTACCTTTGTACTTTCTAGACCCTCTTTTTAATCTTCTAGAAAAGTTAGCTTCTTCTTCATCAATCTCCTCATATCTAGATGCAGCTACTTCTACCTTAACTTGTTTGGATATTTTGAATGCAACTTCTCTTTTTAAGGTATTTACTTCTCCCATTCTCATCTCATAGGAATTGAAGGTTCTATGCAAATCATCAAAAGTGAGTTTATCAATATCTCTTTCTTCCTCTATTACAAATATTTTAGAGTCATACCTTGAAGGTAGATATATTAGGACCTTTTTGACAATGACTGATTCTTTCATATCTTCTTGAAGGCCTCTGATTACATTGACTATTTCATCTAATTTGAGGAGGTATTCTCTAATTTTATCTTATTCATTCATTTTAAGGCTTCAAAAATTTCCTTTGAATGTTTTTAGATTGGCCTATTTTACCTTGTCATCACTTTCATAGATGCTCTTCAGTTTGTTCTAGATATATTATGCATTTTGACAATGCATCACTTTGACAAACTTTGAATTAGACAATCAACATATAATAACATTCTTATCCTTAGAATTTTTTTCATATTCTTTCTTAGGAGTCTGACCATTAGGATTTATAGTATAGGTTATATGTCCATTTACAATAGACATCCATACATCAAACCCTAATGAAGATAGATACGATTCCATTCTAATGCTCAAAATTGCATAGTTTGATCAATAAAAGAGAGATGATTTGTTTTATGAAGAGCCTTCTTGACTAGCCATTTGTGTTCACTATCTAAGATCTACCTAATTTTATTAAGATTCTTCTATGAAACTAGGGATTTGATATGAATTATTGAAACATAACTATCTACTGAGAGGGGGGTGAATCAATAGATTGACTAAATTAGTCTTTTTCAAATATTTTAATGTAGACTAAAACATATATGTAGATATCACACATAAAAAAACACATAACACTAGATATACCATGAAAAACCCAATAAGATAAAAACCACCATGATAATAGCTGCTAGAATATACTATTCTAATACAGCTTCACAATCAAGAACCTTACTAGTTATAATGTTTAAATTCACCAAAACTAAGGAGACACCAATCCCATGATTTAAGATTACATAATCTAAAGAAGCACCAACTCCCTAACTGAGCACCTACTCAACTTATTTGATGGCACCTATCAATCAGATCTATATGGAACTACAACTCTAGATTACAATGCTGGTTCATAAATGAATCCAATTTAATTCTCTGTTATGGGTCTAGTTAATTTCTCAGGATCAACACTTCATATCCCTTATTCTATTCTATTCTCTTCTCTTCTTTCTCCCTCTATGTATCTATTTTCTATATTTGAAACAATTCAATCATACCAGTAACTATTACATGTATCTTAGATGACACACATATAAGCATTTGATATAGGTTTTCACTTTATCTCTATGTTCATACTTAGACTGTAACACATCATGTTTATGCAACTTTCTTTCATCTGGAACTCAAGCTCCACTACCATGATTCTTGGTCATTTACTATATTTAATAAATATCAAGCTCTAGTTATGATGCACCTACCTTGATACACAAATTTAATCTTTCAAAATAATCAATTTTGTTGTCTATGTCATAATTTATGGCTTAATTGCAATTTCTTACATGTTTTATGGCTTAATCATTGGGATGAACACATCTTTACATATTGACTATAGATCTCAAGTTTCACACCATGATCTATTGGTATTTATTCAAATTGATCAACCCTAAAATGCATCCATTGGATCATGTTTTGATAGGATCATGATCTTCGTTGGATGCTAATATGCTTTTAGACTTTAACATTTCAACATTA
The DNA here is from genome assembly GCA_037957365.1 of Torreya grandis. Taxonomy (NCBI): domain Eukaryota; kingdom Viridiplantae; phylum Streptophyta; class Pinopsida; order Cupressales; family Taxaceae; genus Torreya; species Torreya grandis. The sequence continues at coordinate 336,626 of JARHVA010006432.1, forward strand.
AAACATGTCCATTAGATCTATTGATCAGAGCTCCCATGTGCCATTGGATCTCCAAAGATGCATAAAATTTACTTCTATCTAGTCATTAAACCTTGAGCACTTTATCTTATCTCATTCCTCCCTAAGTCTTTGGAATGAATACAATTCATCAATCTCACCACACTAGCTCAGTATTTAACTCACCTCTATCTCATTAAACATTAAAATCATTATTACATTAAATCTACTCACTCTATTAAATATTCATTACATGATCAACCTCTCTCCATTTTATTTTCTAACAAGCTCAAATGTTATCTCTAATGAGCTCATATGAATGTGACAGTAGATAGTAGTGCATGCCTTTTGAACCTTTGCTATCAGTTCTTGTTATTATGATAATTGTCACTAGCATGTTCCTTTTGAAAATTGTTAGTCCCTAATATTATGGCAGTTGGCACTCACATGTTTACTCAAAGGTACCTTTGATAATTTGAATTTCCTTCACTTCATTGGATCTTTAAAGTATGATTAAGTGCTAGCTGTTAGATCTTTTGAAAAGCTTGATCTATATCTTTGCTTAACATTAAAACTAGACCCCTTGTCCTCATCTCATTACATCCTAACATATTAGAGAAAATGTGTCCCATTTATCTGTTCAAGAGTTGATCAAAATTTACTTTGTGAAAATTTTACTAAGGGAACCATCTAAATATGTCTCGAAGGTTAACTCTTTACCTTCTTATCTTTTGCTTCACTCATCTTCCTCTTTTAGAATTTGGACCATATAAAATAAGCACGATAATGAATAAAACTATATGATCATATCTTCCTATATACACTATGCATGGTAGATATAATTCTGTTAATATTCTCACTCAAATTCTTCTACCACAAAGCTAACTATGCTTAAAAACTACCTAGAAGGCCAACTTTGTTCTTGTATAACTTTTGTTGTGCTTAGTCGCATGACCTAAAATTTAGTGCATAAGATATTATTGCATAGAGTATTTCATCCATATATCCATATTCTCTTAAAAAATTCATAAATTTAATATATTACACCATTAAAATGCCTACTCATATTTTCGTGTGACCTACATATTTGGCTATGGAAAAACACTACCAAAATGCTTGGGAGCCCAACTTTGCTCATACATATATTTTATCATGCTAAATTACATGACATAAGATTTAGTGCTTATAAATTAGGCATAAAAATTAATAAACCCATATGATCACTTTTTCCTTACACCTCCATGTGTGTAAATGTTGACCTCATCAACATGTTTATTTAGGTATGCTTGAAACCTTTTGTAAATTTGGCTAAATTTAAAAACATAGTGAATTCTATTTGAGTAACCAAATTTTCACCCTCATATCTTTGAATATTTTTCATTATATGAATTAAAATATGGTGCATAGAAACTAGGGACTAATGTGATCACAACCATATGACCAACTCCATCATATTCATTCACACATGGTAATTTTGATGTCATCAAAATGCCTTCTCAGATTTTATACAACTAGACCCAAAATGTCTAGATGAAACAAAGAGATACCAAATGGGATCCACTCACATTCATACTCATTATAAGAACCCTTGACACCCTATAGGTAATATACAACATGTCCATACCATTAATATCATCTATCAAATGCCTCACTTGGGTAAACAATTAATAATCATGTAATAACACTAAGGATCATTGAAGCACGCTTTGTAATTGTCATTATAGCACATGTGACACCTTACCAAGATCATGTACACCTTATAGAAATAATTGAAAAAATTATAACACATTATTACTAATATAATACCTTGTTCATTAGCTAACATGTGAAAACATATTAAAATCATAAGAGAAGGGTAATATAGGGGTCAAGACTCAAACACATGTGAAAGGTCTAGTTCAAAACTAAAGGAAAAAGTGGATCACTACCATGTGCAATTAATGTCATAAAAATGGTGATAATGTCAAATGGATCAAAACTGAGTAAAAATCAAGGATGATAGGCTAGGGGTAGTTGGGACTAGGGAATGGTGACCAATGACTGTTGAGGGTGATAAAATAGTGATAAAAAGGCCTAAGAATGATCAAAAGACTCAAAGTGACCAAGTTTACATGGAATTTAAACATCACTAAGACCCTTTGTGTGAAATAACAACAAAACACATAGTACTTATGGTTGTTTGACCAAATTAGGGTGTTTACAACCTTTTACTATATAGTCATGCTTTTTAAATTAAAGAATGCAGGATCAAGATGCCAATGAACTATGACCCATATTTTTAATGTCCACATTCATAATATAGTTAAATACTATGTTGATACCTCACTTGACAAACCAAAAAAGAAACAACACCATGTAATAAATTTACGATAGATTTTTTAAGGTTGAGACAATATGATATATGACTAAATCAAAAGAAATGATCTTTGGGGTTTCATTTGGTAGACTTGTAGGATTAATAATATCCTAAGACAGCTTTGAGTTCAATCCAAAAATATCAAAGCTATAATGGACATGCCACCTCATACAAATGTAAAGTAACTTTAATATTTACAAGGTAAATCTAGGTAATACACCACTTTTTAGTTTAACTAGTAGATAAGACTTAGTCATTATCCTGATTACTTAAGAAGGATAACAAATTTGAATAATATATCACATTTAAATATATATTTACACACTCAAATAATACTTTTTGAACCCACCTATAATGGTAGTACCAACACCTGATAAGCTACTTCTCCTCTACCTCTCACTAGTAGATCATGCACTCCATGCAATCTTGGCACAACATGATAATTATCATAAGGAAAAAGTTTTTTAATACATAATTGATACACTTTTTTATTATTAATGAAAATATTTTTCAATATAAAAAATATGTTTCACACTTATATTTGCTACCTAAAAACTATGACACTATATGGTTAACAATGACACATAGGTGACTACAAGATTATATCCTCTAAATTTTCTTATGTCTAAGCTTCCTCTATTAGGATGTATCACGAAATGGGTAATGTTACTAAAGTAATTTGACCTAAATATTTTGTTAAAAAAAGGGTCTAGATAATTATAGATCAACTAGTAGGAACACCATTATTATATACCAATCCTATCAAAGATAACTTTTTAGATGAATTCACAGCTTACAATACCACTTTTGAACTTGGAAAATGTTTTTTGACAATTATATATGTGCATCTGGTATCAAAGTAGGAAATATTTTTATCAACCCACTTGAACAAACAATACCACTAATTTATTGATTGTGGTTTTCCTATATAAACAATATCACAAAATACAAGGCCCTTATCCTCAGCTTCAAATAGCTTAGGTTCTCCAAATTAAATATTCTAACAAGTGTTGAACTATTAGTGAAGGCATAATGGGTATATGGATATTGATATGTAGAGTGAGGCATCAAGACCATAACATTTTGGAGGCCATATAATGAAGTAAACCATAAAAATATGAGGCTTGATTAAACAATAGTCCTATCAGTTGGTGCTTACAAGTATTAAAGTATTATTTAATGTTAGGTACAAGGTAAAATGTTGATCCTATTCAATAAACATAAGTAATTATATGAGGGATGTGATGGTTGGGAATTACAAAAGGGATTTGGACCTAGATAGACTTTAACAAATGCTTGCACATGGCTCTCCTTAGTAAATCTTAGAACCTGCATATTTAAATGAAAATGACTGAGTAAAAGAAGAAACTCATAAATGGAAAAGCTAATAGGAAATAAATTTTCCAAAAGGGAAAGAATAAAATAAAAAAATTATATGTTAAAATAAGCCATTTCAATATATCAATTATACATAAAATATACCACATGGCATCACATTATTTATTTTGTAAACTCCCCTTTGATAGCTTATTGATGTGTAGACATGAATCAAATTTAAGTTTGTCCCTATTACCATGTGATATTCTCTCATTAGTTATAATACCCAAGTATTAATAATCTAATAATGGCTAGATGTTTATAAAATTTATTTTGGGGGACTTTGATGATGCAATCATGTTCATGTGATGGTATTCATTCCCTTGGTCTAGTGAGAAGGTGCCATGTGGTATCATCCTTGCCCTTATGGGTTTAAATTAATAAAACATGATAAATGGGATCCTAGGTTGTATAAGTACTTTAATCTCTTAAATGTCTTGGCCCCCCATGAGTCATTAATATGTTAGATTAGATAACTAGCATTGATTCAAGGGTCAAGACATCCTTTGTGAAAATTCTCATTCCTTGTGTTTTAATATGGTGATATGCATCTCAATATTGGGAATTCATGACACTCCTTGGCATATAATATTTTTTATGATGAGGCCCTAATTTAACATGATGTATTTGATGGAAATTTAAATAGTAAACGATGAGTCAAGAGGGTTTAAACTATTGAATGCTACTTTTATTAGGTCTATGTTCTTGTGAAGGTGACATTCCTCAAAATATTTATATGTATAAGGTCAAAAATACTTAGAAACTTTTCTAAATGTTAACATATTTTATCGCTTAGATGAATAATGACCATCTGATGGAAGATCAGATGATTTAAAAGGCTTTTACATAGCACTACCAATGGTCATAGCTAATTCTTTGACATTATAAACTTCACGATTAAATGTGATATCGATATGTGGAATCTTTGCATCAGACCTTGGATGAGAAGGGTTGAAATTATGAAAACATAAGGAAAACCTCCAAGAAAATGAATAACAATTTATTTAGGAGATAAAAATTTAATACACATGAAGGGAAATTTATTTTTCACAAATAATAATGCATCTTCCTATTAGAATAATACATTTTTATTGATTAAACCTAGATAATAGAACATTTAGACATAGATATAATGATTTTTAACATAGGTTTAATTGAGACCAAAGGCAATTGTAAAAATATTTAAACCGTTTAGAAGGATCATTAGCCCAATTATTTCATGACATTGACCAAAGTTCAATATAATGAATTATTTAAAAGGCCTAGTTAAATCAATGGTTAATCAAAATTTATAATGCAATGAATTATTTAAAATACCCAATTAGACCTAAATATATTACTCAACCAAGGTAGAGACTAAGTCAATTATTTTAATCATAAATGCTTCACACAAGACTTTCAAATGAATGAGAAGCAATTACAAGCTAGTTCCAACATTTATAGATCAATGTTCTTAGTGAAAGAAAACTAATAATAAAAGGGATAGATTTGATGAATAATTCTCTCAAGTGTTTTTCTTAGAATAAGCATAGAACACATATACATAAAATATCACACCCCAACTACTTAAATAATTTCTTGAGTAAACATAATGAGAAAATATACCAAATAAAAATTTAAAGTCTAAAGATAAATGAGAAATTAAACAAGGAAAGAGGAATGATGTAATTATGATAAATAAATCAAGTCCCCATTTAAATAAATGAGGCTACGGCATGTTGGACACAACACTTTAGATCATTGATATCCTAACACATGGAATTAACTCAAGGACTCAATCAATATCCCCTTTATCCACATATTCTAATTTATCTAGGATCTCAAGGAAGTGGGATAATTCCACATAGAATTATCCCATTCACCTAGAGGGTGGATTACCTACATATCATGTACCGACCACACTAGAGGCCTAGGGAAATATGATCGCACCGTGTAGTGGAATCTTGGGAATTAAGAGGATACTTTGGTGGGTTTTTTCTCAAGGCACTATTAATAAGTGGAGTAAAGTCTACAAACCTATTAGTTCTTCATCCACACTAAATCTATATGAAATAAATATCCTTTAGACTTTTGAAAAGATAGAGTAACCACAAGTTTATGAATTTTTAATTTAAATAAAAATTTGTAAGGAAAAATCTACCAAATAAAATGAAAATCCCCAAATTAGTGAAATAAAGAGGGAGTATTTATACCAAATATTCATCCAATTTAGTCCATTAATTATAAAAATTGATTGTCTCAAAATAAATAAATATAATAATATTAACACACAATCATTTTGATTCAATTGAAAGTAAAAGTAAACTAAATTCAAATAAGATGAACAAATATCATTGAAAATAATTAGGAACCCTATGAAGATACATGTCTTTATTTCTCAAAATAAAGATTTAAAAATTTTAAAACAAGATTTTAAATGACCTAAAAACCATGTACTTAAGCATATTTAAACATTTGTCCCAATAGAAAAGTGTCCTAGACTTTTATAGTCCTTATGAGTCATATGAACATAAAAAATAAGCTCATTTATTGTTAACATGGATTCTAGCATGACCTCTAGGTAGTAGGTTCATTCCATGTACATGTCACCCACCATCTAGATATTGATTGGGGTCCTAAATATTATTTTTTATTCAATGTTTAAGGTGAGGTGAGATCTTGACACATGTCAATATATTTTTTATTGGGGCTTCATTCAAGGTTTACAATTATACAAACTCCCCTGAGGGCTTGTGGAACATGATCATTCCATGTGACATGATACTAGAAATACAAGATCTTAGGTTTTGATTAAAAGTATAAAGATAGTCTCAGGGATATGACAAAGTAATTTTATTTCACATGGAATGATATCTTGTATCCAAAATCTTGAAGGCCTAGTTTTGAAATTGAGAGGGATAAAGGAATCGAGTAAGTAGGATCATGCCATGTGGCATAATCTTAGGAACTTAAAAGTTTTTGGCAAAGCAACTAAATCATAAAGAAGCTCAATAAAGTGATTGACTGATAAGTGATAATTCCTCACTCACCCAAGGCTCTTAGAGAAAGAGTGATTCTTGGCATGTGATAAAATAGCATAGACATTAAAATTAAAAAGGTTAAATTTCACATAAATGACTAAGGAAAATCCAAAGAGAAAGGTAACATGTATTAAGATAAAAAATGAAAAATATTATTTCAATAAATTTGAATCTAGCGAGTCTAATATGAGTATATTACTAAGCCTAAAAATGGAAACCACATGAAAATTAAGCCATTCAACCTTGAGAAGGAGAAAATATGGACCAGATTACTAAAAAAAAGAGTGTAAAAATTATGGGATAATTAAAAAATTTGAGTAAATATAAGGCAAAATGGTATAAAAGATTGAAATTATAATTTAATTTGAAACACATTCTATAATATAACAAGACTTGTCAGGTTCATGCAAATTTAAATATCCATAATAATACATCCCTAATTGCAAACACTTCTAGACTATGTGGATATGATGGAAAACTTAATTTTAGACTTTTTTCAAATATAGAATACAACATTAAATTAATATAACAAAATCTTCTTGACCAATTTCACTAATATTAATAAATAAAATAGGCCCAAACTTGACTACAATGAAAAATGAGGTTTCATTATGTTTGTGATGAAATTAGGGTGTGTTGTGCAAGAAAAACACCCATAATATTAACCCATCAACAAACTAAAGATAAGTGTTCCCAAGGGTTATGTTTTAGATATGATGTAAAGTGGAGAAAATGGATATAAATTTTCCAAAAATAAGTTATTTTACATTAATGGTGACAATGAATATGAACATGATGATGAATCTCCATGTGAGGGTATGGAAGAACCATAGGAGGAATCTAATGATGGTCACCCTACCATTTCATGTCATGCCATTTTAGGTATAAGTACTCATCAAACTTATCAAGTAGTGGTATTAATTAATAAATATAAGGTGAAATTTTTTATTAGCTCAGGAAGTAGACATAACAACATCAATAGTAAGTTTGGTACTCATTTAAATTATTTTATTTGTATAGCTCAAAAATTTCAAGTACTAATTTTAGATGGTGGCACAATCAACTATTACAATTTTTTTGTAGTATTAATATTACTATGGGGACCACCTGATTAATTCTTCTATGTTTTTTATTCCCATGGGTCAGGATAACATTTTTTTAAAAGTATAATGCCTCACAACTTTGGGCACAATAGAGTTAAATTTCTAGGAATTATTCATGATCCTTAATTTTGAGTGTAGACCTTTTGAACTAAATATATTATGATAAAAGTCTCCCCAATTGGTTAGTTTGCATCATATGACAAATATTCTTAAAAAAAACGTTTAGGTTGATTTGTAGCACATTTTTTTATTTATAAGTTTAGACAACTTGTGTCTACACACCTTGACTTAAAAATGATTATGATCACCATATAATTATTTTTAGTGCAATTCGAAAATGCCTACCACCCAATATATAACATGATCATTCCATATAACTAATTCAATATAGCACACCACCAAACATCAGAACATACAAGTATATATATATATATATATATTATATATATATATATATTATATATATATATATATATATATATATATATATATATATTATATATATATATATATATACTTAGGAAAGTGAAATTAAAAAAATGCTACATGAGATGTTGGAGGTAGGTATTATCTAACATAGCCAAATTGAATATTCTTCCTTAATGATAATGGTTTCGAAGAAACATTACACTTAGAGGATGTTCCTTGATTAAATATAAATCAATAAGTATGGCATGAGATATAATTTCCCTATTCTAGTTGTTGATTATTTTTAGATGAATTACACGATGCTGTTTATTTTACGAAACTAAATATTTATTATTGGTATAATCAAATAAGAGGATATCCATAAAATAGATTTTTAATCTAATAAAGGCCATTATGAGTTTATGCTCATGCCTTTTGGTCTAAAAAAAACATGATATACATTTCAAAGTTTGATGAATACATTATTAGGACTTTTTTTAATGAAATTTGTGTTTTTTTATGACATTCTAATCTACATCAAAATATGGGAATAACATTTTAAGCATGTGAAACAAGTATTGTTACTTTTGTAACAATTCCATTTTTAAAACAATATCCAATTCTTCTCTTTGTGTCCAACAATTGGAGTACTTGGGTCATATTTTTTCACATGAATGATTTAAAGTCAACCCTAGAATATCAAAGCTATTATAAATTTTCAAGTTGAAAGATACTCAAGAACCTTCATGGAGTTTTGGGGATAACAAGGTACTATCATTTATTTATAAAAAAAATGGTAGCATAGTATCTCCAATAAAAACCTTGTTTAAGAAGGATTCCTTCCATTGGAATGAACTAACTACTAATAAAATTGAGAAATTAAAAGAGGATATGTGAACCACTATAGTTATGGTGAGACCTAATTTTATAAAACATTTTTTATTAAATGTAATGCATCAGGATATGGTACAGAAGTAGTAATCATGAAGGAATAAAGACCCATTTCATTTGAGAGTCGATAACTCAAGGGAAAAAACAACCTAAAACCAATATATGAGAAAGATTTGATTCCTATTATTCGTGTAGATAATAAATTTAAACTTTTTATATTGGGTAGACACTCCTAGGTAGATAATGATAATGATAGTATAAATTAATTTTGGTAATAATTTTTTTCATCATAATTAAAACAAAAAAAGGGTGAGAAAAATTTTAGGTTATGACTTTGAAATAATATATAAGAGAGCAAAATATAGTTTGGTAACATATGCACTTTCTGGGAGGGGTAAATCAATTGATGCACTAGTATGTGTATAGCTCCAAGAATATAAACAAAATATCCAATGTTTGGGAGGGTGATAAATTAAACCACTAAGAGGATAGAAGGATTAGTGGTTCTATGGGCTATGGGAGGTCTATAGTGGCTATCTAGTTTTCCAGCTTGCACTAAGCTATAGACAAATTCACAAACTAGGTTGGGGCTAGCATGAAAAAACACACAAAGTCTGTAATTTACTCTAATAGGTATAACCATAGTAAAGAAAGTAGATAAGACTAAAGTAATGATTGTATAAACAAAGTGAGAATAATAATACCAAATATAGGGAGATAACAACTGAAATGAAAATTTAGAAGCTAAAGAAATTTGAGGGTAAATGAAAGACTTTTTAATCAATAAATACATTTTCAAATAAGGGTTCAAAAGAATGCTATTCTAGGTTTGAGTTATCTTTCCAAATCAATACTATTATTTTCTAACAATACAACATTCTAGTTTAGAGAGAGAGAGAGAGAGAGAGAGAGAGAGAGAGAGAGAGAGAGAGAGAGAGAGAGAGAGAGAGAAATATACCATCTACACATCATATGGCCTACTAGAATGTAGATTTCTCACATAAAGGCAAGAGAGAGAGAGAGAGAGAGAGAGAGAGAGAGAGAGAGAGAGAGAGAGAGAGAGAGAGAGAGAGAGAGAGAGAGAGAGAGAGAGAGAGAGAGAGAGAGAGAGAGAGAGAGAGAGAGATTGAGCAAGTTTTATAATTTATATTGAGCATGTATATCCTATATTATGTATTGAGAAATATTTATAAATAGATCAATGATATGAAATAAAGGAATATTTCAAGTAATGAAAGTACTCTTTACTCATATGTAAATGCAAGAACATTAGAAACTACTCTAAGTAATACACAAAATAACTATTTCACTAAAATAATTCAAACCCTAAAATATATACTACACAAAATAGTGGAGTTTAAATTTGATTAGAAAAGTTCCCTTAGATCAAGATCAAAGATGAAGTTTAGATGTTCTACTAACTAGGAATACAAGATAGGAAGTAATGTAGGGGGAAGACCAAGCTATTTGCAACTTGAAGTCCAAACTTAAACCCAAGAGCAAAGAAGGAGCTAAAGTGATAAATTTTAATGGTGTAAGAGATCCAAAAAAATGCAAAAATTAGGTTCAATTCAAAATTTATAAGCTTGAGAACAAGCCACAAGGAAGCAAGAACAAATTAGAGGAGTAATGTAGTCTCCAAATAAGTGTGTAGCAACATATGGGATCCTCTATCACCAATCAAGCTCAAGAGTGCCAAGAATGAATCAAGATATTCAAGAAGGCATGAGAGTAAAAAGAGGGAAGAAGAATCAAGAGAGAGTGTGGAAAGAGAAGATAAAAACCTTAAGTGAATGACAAAGAGGCATATATCCCAATCCCAAATTTCTAAATGACCTAAAACTAGCCATTTTTGGTCATTTGACTTCATGTTGACATTTTTGGGCATGTTATGCTTAGGCCACATCCTAGGTCATAGATTTGGTGAAGTAAAATTTTAGCCTAAGTCATGAGCTTCCTTCAGACAAGCCATGCCTAGGTCAAATGGGGTCATGTGTTGGTCAACAGGCTCTCAAAAGGCCCTGGAGGGTCTCTAGGAAGCCTGTCTTATGTGTAAAAGGGCCAATACAGACTAGAGATATATAAAGGGTAAGAATATGATGTAGGAAAGGTCTAAGTAGGTGAAATATGTCTTAAAGTAGGATGACTAGGGTCATTATTTTACACATGATCTGATGTGTAATCATAGTGAGGAGTAGGGTAATGGTAAGTATGATTACATATGCCCTTAAGGTATAAGGAACTAGTGTTCAAATGAATGAGTGTTGTATAGTACCCATAAGCCACACCAATACAAAATAAATTAAGAACTAAAAAGGATAGAAGGAAACATTACCTATACTTATTAGATAAGGATGTTGGCATAACAAGTTGATGGTGTGATCCATAGGTTAGAGTACAAATTTTGTGTAATCAAAAATCCAATTCCATCTCTAGCTTTAGCTCCAACTCTAGCTCATGTCAAGAAGGTAGATAAATGATATCATATCAAAAAATATTGTCCAAAATCACATTCACTAGGGTGTCAACCCTATTATTCTCCCTAAGAGGGATATGGGTGAATTGGACATCCTTGAAGAAAGAGAGCAAATTATGTACCACTTCAAAGAGGGGGAGAAACTCAAAGCTAAGGACAACCCAAACACTGGTGAGTTGAGATAGGATAATAGTGAGTTAGATAAAAAATGATATATCACATTCCTAACTCATGTTCATTGGTCAAGGTGCTAGTGATTATGTGATACTTGGTAGCATTATTTGTCTCACTAGGAAGGAAGAAACTATCTATAATAAGCTCATGGCCTCACTGATCATCAATAACCCAAGATACAGTTACTAGTCTTAGGTTGCCCTATCTAATATCATTGGTGTGAATTACCATCGAGAAGTGAACCATAGTGGGGGTCAATGATGAAAGACTAATGACTATATAAATTTGATCTCAAATTGAAGTAGTGTTATCAAGTTATATGAGGGAAATAAATAATGAAATCAAACCACAATCATAATGGTTGACCAACACTAGCCATGGTGAGAGGTAACAAGGGAAAGTGAGGGGAAGTTTGAAGAAGATGAAGACTAGTTAATAAGAATAGAATAAGTCTCAAACCATTGTAGTAAGATCAAAACCCTACCTCCAAATATGATGAATAAGAGAGATAGAGTTAGAATGGATAGACTACAAAAAAGTATATAAATGACTAACTAAAAGAATCACAATAAGTAATTCCTATCCATGGGTGACCATGAGATGGCACATAAGCCTAAAGGGTTAATGAGGGCTTGGGAGGGGTCTTGAAAACCAAAATGGGGGAAAAAAATCCCAAGGAAACCGTGGATATAAAAATGAAGGCTATCAATATGCTCAGAATGTGCCAAAATCTATAATATGGAGGTTTCATGATATAAAATGCAAAATGGATAAAACACCCAAAAAGGGACCATGAAAAGCAATAAAAAGGGATTGAAAGGAGGAAAAGAAAGAGAAAAGAGGCCATTTTCACTCTTATTTTCACTCTAAGAGAATTACAGGAGAGCCCATGAGTAACCAAATCCTAACTTGGGAAAACAAGGACATGAGAGAGCATTATAAAAGTGTAGGATGGTCTGGATAATTCTTATGAATTAATTTTGTCAATTTTATTCATTTATTTAGAGTTTAGAAGGCCCTAAACACACTTTGACTCATTTAGGATGATTAAACAAACAAATAAAATTAAATAAGCACTCAAAATGGTAGGTTAGGTGAGCTAGATGAAATGAGACTAATGGGGGCTCAAACCATGGCCTGTAGATAGAAAAGGAGGAGTCTTAGTGCTCCTTAAGACATCCAAACATAGGCTACAGTCTTACTAAACCAAGCCATGGATTTTCCTAGAAAGTCATGGCCTTGGGTAGAGAGCCCTTAAAATAGGCCTTAAAAAGCTTGATATATCTTGGGATGTCCTAGAATGGACCAAAAGAGGAAGGAGAAAAAAATATAGATAAAATACATGTTTTTTTACTTCTCTTCTTCATTTTTTAGCTAGTAGACTAATACATTTTCCTATTTGCTTACTTGTACAGAAATGTAGAGGAGTTAGCCTACCAAAGGAGAGAGGTCCTTCATAGGTGAGAGAGAGGTCAACACAACGAGATGGGTCATGTGAGGTGAGCAATTAGGATAGAATTATATCATGCTTGGTTGAGGAATCATATAATCTAGCATTGGTAGACTAGGATGGCCAGTGGAGTGCAAGACTTTGGCAACTAGTACATGTACCCTCACTACATTACTCTAGAGACCTATTGAATTCACTAATGACTATATGGGTACCCAATAGGCATGTGTTCTAGAGATATAGATATACCATCGATGTAGAACATAGCATCAATAAAGATCTTCTTGGTGGGACCCCATCCATAGTAGAAAAACCATGGAGCGAAGATCACATAGTTTTTATTAGGGGTACCCACTATCAAGATAGTGATAACATGGACTATGGTCAAGATGATCTACATTGGCTAGAGTAAAGGATGATTACCACTCTTATACATAGGAGTTTTCTAATGTAATGAGGGAGGATAGATATTTTACTAAGACTAGTATATCCTAGGTGGATTTTACCAATATCTAGATCATATATAGCACATAGGTTTAGGTGGATTGACATGACCCAATCTACTCATGTCTTGGTCTTATGAGAGGCTCACATTAACATGGTAATATACACCATATGGAAATAAGTCATATGTTACATTATAGGAGGGCATGACATGGGATACATAATTCTTAGATAGGTTAGGGCTCATGTGAATCACCTTAGATCTACATGTATTGTCTAGCTACATCCAATATCCTTACAAGTCTATATATTGGCTAGAAGATGTTGGGGTAGATCCCTAAATGGGATGGGATGAGATCCAAGGTCCATAAGGATCATACCATCACCCATTGAGATAGGCACTGGTGGGGCAAGGGAGATGAGCATAACCTAAGCTAGCTAGAGTTGAGCTTGATAGGTATTCAAGGTAGAGTTAGGGTTGATAGTGGAGAGAGGCAACCATAATGGGGACACCACAACCAATAGGAGCATGACCTATAGGAGGGCCACATAGGCCATCAACATTGTAAGGTAAGATAAGTGTATTTGATATTATGACTTCATTTTGGTACTCATCCTTAGTAAGAGCTAATATGTGACTAACATATATGCTCTATGTGTGTGTAAGAGACCAACCTAGATGGACTGGGATTTAGGTAGACTTACTAATGAGGGAGTTATTCCTTGATGTTCCAATAACACCAATGATTGAGTGGGTGCTACATCTATTAACTAGAGCATAGCCACATATTGAATTCTAGTGGGTGGGTACATGAGCCTCACTTGAGTTGGTGACGGCATAACATAGGATTCCACATCTAGAAGATAAGTCATAATTACACAAGGCATATATGGAAAACCATAGGGTAAATGAAATAGATATCAAGGTGATATTAGTAAGAGTAGAGGCCAAGATTGATCAGCTATAGGTTGAGCTAGCCTAAGAGTATACTAAAAGAGTTGAGGCATGTAAAGCAAGGGAAAAATAGGTGGTTATACTAGAGGAGACTATAGCTTGACTAGTCAAGAGGAAGAGATTGATATCTCCACCTAGAGCGTGACTATTATAGATATTTCCTAGTCATGTCTAATTGGCTATGTCTATGTAGTTACACAAATAGTAGTTTATAGGGATGATGATCCAATGTGCTTTACCTAGAGAGAAACATGTATTTTTTGCAATATATATAGTGGTTTTCTCATTATTATAACATATGCATATATGATTTTGTGTGTGATGTGTATGCTTCATCTTATATAAACTACTATATACATGTGATTAGGCATTATGAACTACTAATAAAGAACCCACATGCATACACATATACTAGTGGCATGAAGGTTAGTGGTGATAAAATAGAGTAAAATCTCACCTTACCACCATAGACAACTTTCTTGGAAGGCCATACATGACTTAGACATGAAATGTCTTGAGGTGGAACTCATTGATCATTTTTCATAGGGGCTTACCTTCAAGGGTCAAAAGAAGAGAGGCCCCATTCTCTAAAGAGGCAATGATGATAAAAGGGTCAAACCACTTGTGTGCAAGTTTATCCTTCTTATGGTGTTCCTTATAAAAAATAATGACCATATCACTTACCTTGAACTAATGAGGGCACACAAATTTCTCAAATTGGTGGCACTAAAGGTGTTGGTAAGTATGAATGTACTCAAGAGAAGATAGGAATTTCTTATCTAATTGCTCAAGATTAGTGATGCAAGAGGCACATTCTTCCTCATTAGAAAGAGAACCAAACATCTTAACCCAAAACAAAGGAATTAATAACTCTAAGGGAAGAAAAACCTAAAACCCATATATAAGAGAGTATGGGGTTACCCCATGGTCATTCAGAAGCTAGTCTGATAAACCTAAACGTTAGGATAGATCATGAGATGCCATTATCTCTTTAATTAGGCAATGGTATAGAGAAAAATCTTCTTCAAAGTTTTATTTGAAGACTCTTCTTACCCATTTTTTTATGGGTAATTGGTAGAGGATAAATAGAGATTGAATCCAAAGCATTTAATGAGCTCACACATCTTAGGGATTTGGAAGCCCAGACTATTATCTACCATAATAATAGTGGGATCCTTGAACCTACAAATTAGTTATTTCAGAATAAACTTGGTGATGGTATTCCCACACATGCCTCTAAGAGGCATGACCTTAACCCAATTCATAAAATAGTCAGTGGTGATGATGAAACAATGATGGTGATTAGAAGAGGCAGGTTTGAACTCACTGAGAAAGTTGATAAACAAAACTAATAAGGGTTAAGTAGCCAAAATAAAGTATAGGAGGTCAATCGAGGCTTTAATAGCATCCCCTATGACTTTATACATCCTACACTTCTTGGTGTACTAGATGGTTTTATTAATAATAGTAGGCAAATAGTATTCCATCTTGATAATACATTGAGTATTTTCTTGCCCTCCTAAGTGTCCACCACAAATGTTCCCATGAGACTCCACAAGCATGAGAGGGATATCCTCAAGGGTGAGGCACTGCATCATCATACCATCAAGACCCCTACTGAATAAGATGATGTTCATAATGACATAGTGGAAAATGAGATTATGGGTCCAATATAATTCCTATAAATACATGGTGGTAAGATAATACTAGTATCCAAGGTAATAGACAATGTCTTGATACCAATCATAGTCAAAGACTATAACCAGATCGAATGAGTAGACCATCTCATCAAAAAAGACATCATCAACTAGATCTACATTAGGTTTGGGTAGTGGGAATTATATTAGTTCATCATCCATATACAAGCCCTTAATGGAGTTTTGGTTAATGAAATAGAGGTCAAACTCCTAAAGAAGCATGATCTACCTAGTAATCCTACTAGTAAGATGTATCTTATTGAGCAAGTAATAAAGTGGATCAGATTAGATAATCATGTTAGTAGTCTAGCCCAATATGTAATGTCATAACTTTTTCATAGTGAAGATGAGAGAGAGGAAATGATGATCAATAATATAATAGTTGATTTTAGGTCCAACAAATGTGTGAGAGATGTAAACAACTATTTTTCTATTAGTGTCATCCTTTTGGCATAACATGACCCTGAAGGAAAGATTAATGAAATAGGTATATAAGATGAACTTGTACCCCTTAATAGGTGCCATCAAGATATGATGACTATAAATAATACACTTCAATTCCTCAAAATCTACTTGGACTTTATCAGACCACCAAAAATGCAGTGTCCTTGCACAAGAGACATGTGAGTGGTATGGATTTGAAAGCATACTCCTCAAGGAAACATCTAGAAAAGTTGAGTCTTCCTAGGAAGGAATGAAAGTAGATGAGGTTAGGTGGGGGAGGCATCTCAAAGATCACCTTGATCTTGTTGAGATCCACCTCAGTTCCCACCTATAAGATGACGAAGATGAGAAGCTGTTTAGTAGAAACATTGAAAATTCACTTCTCAGGGTTGAGACTGATGAGATAATCTTAGAGAAGTTAAAAGATGATTTTGAGGTCTCATACATGCTCATCCCACTTGAAATATTTTCCAATGAGATCATGGACATATCACTCAAGTATCTTGTGGATAAGGTCATATAAAATGTGGGTCATGGCATACTGATATGTGTCCCAAACATTATTTAGACCAAAAGTCATAATTGCATAGTAGAAGGTACCCCTTTGAGTAGTGAATTTCATCTTGTGTTGGTCTTCATGTGCAATTTGAACTTGGTTGTACGTAGAGAAACCATCCATAAGGGACAAGATATCAAAACTAGTAGTGGAATATACAATTTGATCTATTAAAGGAGTAGGAAATTTGTCCTTTGCATAGGCCATATTGAGATCTTTAAAGTTGATGCAAATCTAAATATCCCCATTATTTTTGAGAATGGGGACAATGTTGGAAATCCATTAGGGATAGTCAAAAACTTGGATAAAGCCAATTTGAATGAGTTTATTGATCTTTGATTTGACTCATTTGGAGACTTTAAGAGCTATGGGCCATTTCTTTTAGCAAATGGGTTGTGTCCCATTAGCCATAAGAAGGTTATGGATGACTATGTCAGGATCTATGCCATTCATATTAGCATACTCCCAAGTGAATATGTCTAAAATTTTATGCAAGAAGGTGACCACAACAGCTCATTCCTCAGGAGTAAGGATGACACTAATCTTAATGACCTTAGGCCGTGATGAAGTGCCAAGGTTGATATCTATGGATCCTTAAACATCCATATCATTACCTTCCTTGAAACACTCAGGCATGGGAGGGAGTGACTCATTTAACACTTTAAGGATAATTTCCAAGACATTCACCATATGAAGACTTGGGTTTTGTCTATCTATAAGAAAAACATCCAAACCAAGATGATCAAGGGGATAATGATACTTACAAAAAACTTGCATGAGCTTGGTGTAAGACTTTATCTCCTTAAATAGGTTGCATGTCATAGCATGAATGAAACAACAACTTGAGATCAGACTCAACCACTCTAGTAGTCTCAATAAGAGATTCATGGAGAGATCTTACACTCTAATGTGCAAAGTGTAACACAAGAGGGAGCTCAACATCTAAAGAGATATCTTGGAAGATATCTTAGAAAATAAATGGGATGGTTTGGTGTCACAAAGAAGAAGAGGGAGCCAATGGATGCATGCTATATTTTGAAGCAATAAATAATGATCGATACTTAGCCAAATCAAAATGTTCATCCTTGAAGAAATGAGACTCAAAAATAGGGGGTGTAGGATAGTCTATACACCCCCATGAGGAGACAACCAAAACCTTGCCAAAGGGATTTGTCTTTACATAGAGCAATGCCTAAGCATCTTGGTCAACCTCCAAGGTGTGAACCTCACCTTTATGCACAATCTACACCATGTGAAATATGGTTGATACAATGGCCTACATGGCAATAATATAAATATGAACAAGAATCATGTTGTATGAATGATCAATATCTAACACACAAAACTCAATTTTGAATATCTTGGGGCCAAACATGACCTAGAGATTCATGTTCCCCATTAGCATAATTGTGTCATTATTGAAACCAACATAGTTATGGCAAGAATAAAAGAGCTTCTTATGACTGATCTTGATCTCATTAAATACATATAGCTTCATGATATTCAATGCATCTTCTTCATTGATAATACACCACTTAACATGGAAATCATCAATAAAATTCTTGATTTAGAGAGGGAAACATGACCTCTTCCAATAATTTAAGCTTATTACAAAGAGGTTAGGTCTAAAGTTAAGATAGAAAGATGATGGTGCTCATGTGAATTAGAGTTGAATAATAACTAGAAATAATGACATAATGGATCCTCATAAGAGAGACCAATCTCATCAAGGATGAGGCCCCTTTGCTTAGGGTAAAGGTAAAGAAGGTCCAAAACGGAGATCTCAGTTGAGAGGCCCTGAAACACCTCTATGATGGTATAAGGACATTGTCTACCCTAGGGAGGGATGTTATGCCTAAAGATAAATCTAAACATATGATTTTTGGGTTGGATAGGGGGCTCAACACCTTTAGTGTCTCTAACAAGGTTAGTGGCCCAACTAGAGTATGTGTTGATGAAACACTCATACCTAGTAGAAGCTATGTGAATAGAAACAACAACCTTGTTACTCTCATGCTTGGCTTTCCCTCTCAGTTCATCTTGGGAAGAGGAATTAGAAGAGGTGGATGGGTAAGAAGTGGAACATGGGGCCTTAGCCATTGATTTTTATTCTTCTTTTCCTTATCATGGTCATGTAGAGGATATTTTAACACATTTAACTTGCATTTAGGTTCTACAAGAGGAGACTTATGAGATGAAGTTTATGCTTGCACATCAAAATTTTGGGTGGCATAATTAGCATCAACATACCCCCTCATTTAATGGAAATTGAAAAACTTGGCATGGTCGTAAGAAAATGTCATCCATTATTTTACTATGATTTATTCAAAAACCATTTTTGAGCTAGCTTCTTAATAAAAGCATTCAGCTCATGGTTGTATTTCATATTCTTCTTTTGAGGAGTATAATTAGTGACACCATTTCTAGTCATATTATGGTTATGATTGCACAAAGAGGATGAATTTTGGGAAGGTAAAGGCTGCATGACTACATGCACTTTAAACACTATGATCTTTAGACACTCATTAAAAAATTAATCATATGAGGTAGGTTCATGCTTGATAACCTCAAGGTGAACCTCCTACCTCAATGCTCACATGAACATATCATAAAGATGGTCATTTGAGAAACTAGTCTTGCACATATGAACAACTGAATGCCATCTATGCAAAAAATCAAAGTTCAACTCACCCTTTTCATGTACCATGGAAGTGAGTGATTAGATACTGAGGTTAAATGGTCTATAAATATAAAAATATTAGAGGAAGTCATCCAAAAGGAGATGGAAACTAAAGAGAGAATCTAGCAAGAAATTTTTAAACCAGACAAGAGCTTTAGCTCATATGGAATGAGCAAAGAGATTCAAAATCATGCCTTCATCTTGTTCATAATCCATGCACACCATCATAAATTCCATGATATGATCTATGAGACTAGAGTCTTGTATCTCATTAAACTTAGGTAGTTTAAGGATAGGAGTAGGAAGGGGAATAACATACACCTAAGGGGTTAGAGGTGATGATGGAGATCCTTGTAAACATAGTTGATAGTAGGTTGGTGACAAACTCTAAGAGGGGTTATATGATGGTGATGATGTTTCGTATTCCCATAGGCATGAACATGACCATGACCATAGTAAAAATAATTAAGGGGAGGATCCTAATAGGGAGGATGCTCATAATGGAAATCATCTCTTCCACAAGGTGGAGAAAGGCCATGGGAAGTGTGATGGTCCCCATGGGGATGACGGGAAGATGTGGCATCTCATAGAAAAAGTCATGATTAATAAGATTGACATGGTTTTTTTCATGTGCCATCACACAAGGGTTAATTGGTTGCCATTGATGCTCTAGATATGCATCTCACAGATCTCTAGTTTACAATTAGTGATCAAAATTAGCATGCTCATCAAAAACTCTAAAATAAGGAATAAGAGGATGGGGTAAACCCATAGGATGTGGATACAACACTAGTTTAGATTACCTATGACCCATAGCATGTATGTGATGATGTTCTTATTCTAGAGTCTCTAACTAGGAAAGAGATAAGGAACATACACAAGAATTGGTTGAGGTACTTGACATTGAGTAGGTGCATGTTCTTTTTATAGAGGAAGCATGACATCAAGTCCTAGGGGAGAAGGAAGTAATTAAATCACATTAATATGTCTACATTAATCATTAATGATCACATGTAACTCCTCAGTCCCTAGTTGTGTAAGGAGATCTTCATCACCTCAATGGGTGAATGAGGTATGACATGAGGCTAAGACAAAACATCCTTGGATTAATGAAGCTTGGAATGGTAAAAAAGAGACCGAGTCCATTTTTTATAGTCCTACAAATATTATTCCATTTCAAACACTAGATGGTGTAGAATATTATGTTGGGTCAAGGGAAGTTCCTAGGTCTTATGGTGTCTATGGCATTCTATTGTAAGTGTGGCTAGCTTCGTGGTGAGATCAGGGATGAGACCCTAAATCCACCAGGATTGTCATCCTAAATGTGAGAGATTATCCATGGATATAATGAAGTATGAGAAACATAAAATATAAAAAAAGGCAAACCAATGAAAAATAAACTAGGAAAAAGACACAAAACCAAATAAAGAGAAAATAACCAAGGTAAGAACTCTAACAAAATTTAAAGGAAAGCCCAATAGGTAACAAAGGGGAGTTGGCTAAGAGATATATAAATGGGATAAAACTAATGTGAAACCATATATGAGATCCCACTAGGTGTGCTAGAATGTATCCCTAATAATATGAATGGAACCATCAATGTTTGTTAGGGTGCTAAAGCAAACCACTAAGAGGCTAGAAGGCTTAGTGCTTGTATGGGTTACATGAGGTTTATAATGGCTATCTAATTTTTTGACTCACACTAAGCTATAGATAGACTCACAAACTAGTTTGGGAATATCATGAAGAAGCACACAAAGTATGCAAGTTATTCTAATGGTTCTAACCATAGTAAAGAAAATAGCTAAGACTAGACTACTGATTGTATAAATAAAGTGAGAACAACAATACCAAATGGAGAGAGATAACAAGTGAAATGAAAATCTAGAATATAATGCACTTTGAGGCTAAATGAAATATGTTTTAACAAATAAATAAGTTTTCTGTAAAGGATTCAAGAGTATACTTATTTTATATTTGAGCTATCTTTCTAAATCAATACTATTGTTTTCTAATAATGCAATGTTCTAGTTTAGCAAGAGAGAGAGAGAATATTTAAGCATGTTTTCTAGTTTGTCTTGAGTATATATATCCTCTAATATGAAATGATGAAGATTCCAAAAGAGAGAAATGATATGTAGCAAAGGAATATTTAAAGTAATGAAATTGCTCTATAGTCATATACAAATGCAAGAAACTTTAGAAAGTACTCTAAGAAATGTACAAAATAACTATTTCACTAAGATAATTCAAACCCTAGCATATACACTACAAAAAATAATGGAGTTTCACTTTTCATAACGAAGTGCCCTTAGATCAAGCTCAAAGATTAAGTGCCAAAATTTTACCAACCAAGAATCTGAGTTAAGAAGCAATGTATGAGGAAGACCAATCTATGTGCAAGATGAAGTCTAAACCAAAATCTAAGACCAAAAGAGGAAATGAAGTGAGAAATTCCAATGGTGTATAATCTCCAAGCAAGTGAATAAATTAGGTGTAATTCCAAATGTATAAAATTGAGAGTAAGACATAAGGAAGAAGGAATAACTGAGAGTAGTAATGGAGTTTTCAATTAAGTGTGTAGTAGCATATGGGATCCTCTATCACCAATCAAGCTTAGTGTTTTTCTCAATTTCTACTCATTTCTTAATTTTATCAAAAGATACGAAACTAGTAATAATGGTATGGTATAAATACCTATTTATTATATGTGCATGATCCAGACAAATGTAGATATCTCATTTTTGTCTTGGAAGGATTAATTTTAGATTAAAAAATCACTAACAAAAGGGATTGTTAGGAAGATAGTTAGGTGGATTGCCTATCATGAGCTAGATCCAAGAAGAATGATCTTGTTAGGAGGATATCAATCCACTCTTTGATAAAAATTTAATTTAAAGAGATAAAAGTAAGATACTTGCATAAAATAATAGGAAGTAACTAAAATGAAATTTAAGAAGTAGATGAATGCTTGGTAGAGATATTGTCTAAATATAACAAAAGTAGAATCAATACTAGTGCTAAAGGAGATCAAGTTAGGTTCATAAAAGGAGGTAGGGGTTACGAATAGGTAGGGATATAGAAAGTTATGTTTGGTTGAGGATAAGGGGTTAGAAATAACTTGTTATTTCTTACCGTAGTTACCATTGGTAGTCAAGGTGATCGTCGATGGTTATGGGGTGACTGTTGATAGTTTATGCTAACTATTAATGGTTGTCTATGGATTTTTGGAAGTGTTCAAAAAAAGAGTTATAGATTAGATTAGTAATTAGGTGAGGGTGTATTTAAGGGTCTAGTCAAAAATGCGAGGTTGGAAGATAGGTGTAGAAATTTTTGATGTGGAAGAGAGGTAAGAATTCAAAATAATAATACTAAAGTATAAATGTACTTGTTGCTTGCTAAATGGATGATGGTTGACGGATGGAGAAATTTTGGAAGAGTAATGGTACTTTAACACAAGAGTAATTTGGGTAGAGGTTTGTGTCTCTATTGCTATTATTGAGTTAATAGAAGAAGATTAGTTGGTTGGCTAGAAGCTTGAATACCTATTTGTAAGAATATTTGTGATGATGGATCCTTTCACCTCATACTCCCCTCCTTTTATAGGGAAAGAGAGATGGAGGTTAGAAGTTTCCCTAGTAGGATGGCATTTTGATTTCAATTCTTGGGAGTTTTTTGACACTATAAAAGGTAAATATATTAAATTTTTCCTCATTAGCTCACACATAGCTGGTAATGGGTTAAGAAGGTGGTGACCTGACTGTCAATAATCAGGATAACTATTGATGGTTAAGCTGACCATCGATAGTCAAGTGCTTAGAGGAAAAGGGGTTAAGGTAAGTTAAAAGGGTTGTGTTAATGTTGAAGTTAGTGATTTAATGAGCTTAGTTAGCTAAATAACTAACTAGACTCAAGGTTTGATTATAGGTCAAGAAGGGTTAGGTGGTCCCTAAGGTATCCTAAGGTATTTTGATATCTAGTATGGTTTTCTAATGTCTACCTTTTACCTCTTTTTGCTATGAAAATATAAATTAAAATGATATATAATAAAAATGGATTGAGTGGTTGAAGGTCTAGTCACTCCTAGTATGGGAGGAGGTGTTCTCCCTCAAACCCAAAGTTGAAGAGGTCAAACCAAAATCAACTCAGGGTTTGATAA
This sequence comes from Torreya grandis, assembly GCA_037957365.1. Classification (NCBI taxonomy): domain Eukaryota; kingdom Viridiplantae; phylum Streptophyta; class Pinopsida; order Cupressales; family Taxaceae; genus Torreya; species Torreya grandis. Next base: position 360,813 of record JARHVA010006432.1, read on the forward strand.
GTGGTGTATGGTGAGTCACGAGGTAGGCGATAGAAAGGGTGGTTGGTAATTTGAAGTGAACTTGTGCATAAAATGAGACTAAGTGTGATAGTTAAGATCATATAAAGACTAAGGTTGCCAATGTTGGTAAAAATAAGGTTAGTTCTAAAAGGATGGGTGATTTAATAACTAGGCCATAACATTGGTCATAGCTGATCAGATCATTCCTATTAAGACCCCTAAATAGGGTTAGTGTTTTTGTAGGTATCAAAGGTAGGAAATATTCCCTGTAAAAATAATAGTGGTTTGGTTTTGTATGAGGTTGTACAAATTAAAATGTTCAACATGCCAAGGTTGGTTGGTGTGGTCCAAAAAGACCAAAGTAAGATCATCATAAAATATGTGATAGTTTGGGATAAAAATGGCCAATGTTAAGGTAGACATGGTCTAGTTGTGTGTTGGATAAGGGTAATATCCAAATTTTTAGGTGGTATAAAGGTGATTTCCAAAAATTTAGCACTTAGGTTGGGTGCCTAATTTTTTTTAAATGTAGGTTTCCCTGACTATCAATACTTAGGGATCTCAAGGTCGATTGTCGACAGTCACCTTGACCATTGATGGTTAGTGGGAAACCCTAAAAATATATGGATAAAAATTGAAAATGAAATTTAGTTTTCACTTTTAACTTGTTGACACTGAGCTTTTTTTATTATCTAGTAAGTTATTGTTTTGGTATTTTGCTGAGAGTTTTTATTGAGCATTAACTGATGAGGTGATTATTGATTAGGTGAATGAATGTATTTGAGGTGATCTATCTTAGATCAAGATTCAAGGTGCATAAGGATGTGGTTGAGTAACTAGACATGGGATCCATCCTGGATAGTGGTCAAGGAATGAGGTAGGTGATGTTTTAAATTTGTAGACTAATTGATTAGGTTAGTGGTTAGTTTGAATTTGATTATTTTTGTGGTATTTTATAGATGGTTTTGTAGGGTTGTGCCCTAGTTTACATTTTGGGTAAATTTGGGAAAATTAGTGTGTGAAATTTAATTTTGAAGGAGGTTTTGGGTTGGAGGTATAGTAGAGAGTAGGGGTAGGTGATTTAAATGTTAATTTTTGATGTTTGGTTGATTTTTTAGGAAGGTAGGGTAGGTGGTTTACCTTCAATAGTTAGACATAATAACCATCTATGGTTAGACATAATCATCAATGGTCAAAAATGATCATCAGTATTAAACCACCAAAGGATAAAGTAAACTTGAGCTTTGGTGATCATAGTGACCATCGATAGTTGAGTGTCTGGGGAAGGTATATTTTAATAAAAAGTTGTAGAAATATGTTTATTTAAAATGTTTCTAAAGGGTTTGGGGTAGTCAAAATGTCAAGATAAAATTAGGATAGATGTTGAGATGGGTGAGAGAGTGAGTTTGATGTTTTGAGATGGTTGTTGGTTAGGTGATGGGTTGATATTAGATTAGGTAGGGTGTTGAAATTTTTTCTAGTTAGGGTAGATGTTTTTGATAGTTGCATCAGGTGTTGGTTTAATAGATTAAGGTAGATGTTAAAATATTTATTGGTTAGGGAAGTAATGGAATATGATAGATTAGGTGGGTTTAGGTTAATAAAGAGTTCTATGTAGGTGTTTAATGGCAATGGAAAACTAAGAATACATACTAACTTGATCTTATTGTAGGCGCAAGACCAGATCCAAAAGAGGGATTAAATTCTTAGGATCTAAATGGATATCCATAGAGGGATAATTTGGGATGATTGGAAACACATGGAGGAGGTTGATATCAAATATATGATACATTATTAGTTCTTACCATGAGATATGGTGATGATTATGGCCCTTATCAAGAGATGGGATCTAGCTATGAACACCTTCTTGCTATTGACATGAGAGATGAACATATTGTTGGAGGATGTTCATAGGATTACATGGCTACCTATTCAAGGGGAACCTATTTATCATATAAAGTGTGAGGATAGTGATGATCAGATGGAGCTCATGTATTGTGAGTATTAAGTCCATACAAGGTGACATTTAGGTGGTTTTGGTTATGAGCCACTATACCAGAGGGAACTAAATGATAGTCATTTGATGATGATGATGATGATGATGATGATGATGATGATGATGATGATGATGATGATGATGATGATGATGATGATGATGATGGTAATGTCTTATTTCATGTTGCTCGATTTGAGAAGTGGATAATTTCCTTATCTATTTTTTGGGTGTGTTGGTAGAGGTGTTTCTTGGTAAGATGGTGTTTAGGTGGGCACCAATTTTGTTAGTCTATATTTATAAGTAACTCTAGGAATTTCAAGATCATAGATTATATGGCATCAATGTGGGGTTTGTGCTTTATTGTTGGGCATATGAGCACATTTAGGTTCTAAGACATTTGGGTCTACCATGGGATGGCTATGAATAACTAGACTATAGAGTGGGATTCCTATGATGGAGGGGATATTATGATTTGATAGGGTTTGGTAGAGGTATGAGAGACATTGACTAGTTTAGGGATACATTGGAAGGTTTGTCTATGTGTGATGTGATTTGGAGGCTGTTTATTGGCTTTCCTAAGTGGAACCTTTATGGCTATCATACATTGTCTTTGAAGAGATGGAGGTAAATATATAGGAGGAGAGAGGGTGAGACTAAACTAATGCCATTTTATAGAGTTTATAGGTAGTATGGCCTAGTGCAAGGGATTTCAAGTATTTTAATATGGTATAAGAGGGAGGATGAGTTTTGGTTACTTGAGCCATAACCAACAAACATGGTATTAGATCATAAGGATTTATTTACTAAAGCAAGGATATATGATGTTGGTTTTGTTGATGGATATGAATCATGCTACCAAGCTTAATATGTAATGACCAATTTTAGGTGGGATGATAAGGGCCAATAGGCCATGGATGTGGAACCAGTCAGTGGATAGGTATAGAGTGGTGTCCTAGATGGGTAGGTAAGAGTAGCATTAAATGCCACAAAAGGATAAATTATAGGATTAAAAGGATAGGTTTCCATGTTATAGGGTTATATTTTTACTTTATAGGGTCAGGACACCACCATTATAGCTGAGAGAGATCAGTCAAGGACATCACTAGGTTTGGTGACCCAAGAGAGGGATACCCTGAGACAGAGTGTAAGAGCAGTAATAACAATATTAGGTCTAGAAAGTACTATCCCTATGGCATGTTACTTGACCATAGTGGAGGAGTTGAGATATTATGAGGCCATAGTTATAGATCAATTCTCATTAGAGCCTTGATGGGGTGAGTACATAGTTAGTTTAGCAGGTGGGGTAGCCATGACAACTCTAAGTCAGTAGGCTATGTCAGTGAGTGCACAGGTGGGCATCTTAGGAGGACTGACACCAGATAGTAGTCATAATGTAGGTGTAAGAGGGGCTAGTGATATTGGTGCCTTAGAAGCATGATATGATATGTTTTGATATGTTTTATAGATATAAGTATACATGATTTTGATACTACCCTATGTGTTGATGCAACAAGATGTACATGTTTTGATATATACTTATAATATTACATTCACTATTTATTTTGATGGACATGATGTTTATGATTATTATCAATTATGATGTTCATGGCATAGATGTGATGGTTTATGGTTATGGTTATGATCATGGTTTATAGGTGACATGTTTTATGCTTTCTAATTATGAGATGTGGAATCCTTAGCTTAGGCATGAAATGATTATGGATGATGTTTTGTTTTATTTGTGGATATGGTTTTTATGATTATGGATGGTTTGATGATGTTATATGATGTTGATGTTAGATGGTTTGGATGATACTCATGATTGTAGATAGATATATGTTATTGGTCATGATGTTTATGATTATAGATATGATGTGGCTTATGTATATGGTTTACAATGTTATTATGTGTATGGTAAATGGTTATTGATCTTATGCTAATGATGGTTTTATTGATTGATATGATCATGGATATGTGATATGGTTATAGATTTAATGAAAGAACATCAAGTAGGTTAGATAACAAACTAAATGTGGACTAGGAGATAAGAATCATGAGACATATGTCTACATGAACCAATGATAAGAGGATAAGAAAAAAAAGGCATGATGTTTTTTCATTGGTAAAGACATAAAAAAATAAAAGTTGGATTGACTTAAGGAACATAATACTTTTGAATGCTTTGCATTAGCATGCTTTGGTTGATAAAAAAAATGTCTTGACCACAATGTGTCAAGTAAGCTCATAATCACTTGATTTATAGATAGTATAAAGGGGAGATAGGTGAAGGGTGAATGGGTGATAGGTAGGGTAACTTTATATGGGTTAGTTTACCCTTTTTATAGGTGACCTAAGAACTAATTTATACACGTCCATGTCTTAATGCTAGGTGTAGACTAATCAATTTAGGAAGTCTAATAATGCTAGATATGAAAGCCGATTGTAGTTTTTAGGAATCATTTGTTCTAATTTTTATATAAGGTCTTTTATTATTTTTGTTTTGATGTTTTATGAAGCTAATCAATGTAGGGAGATTCAAATGATTGCATTTAAATTAACTTAGTAATCCTTCAAGTAAGTGTTCTAAGTTTTGGATTTGTTTATTTTGGTAGTTGTCCTTCAAGGGAGGAGTCTATCTTTTAAGAAATTCTTGTTTTGGGTAGCTATCATTTAAGGGAGTACTCTTCCTATTAGAGATATGTGACCCAAGTGATATTTTGGTATCCTAATTTTTTTTGATACAAGGTTTAGACATGGAAAAGTCTAATTAGGCATAGAGGTTTACCTTTATGAGGGCAAAACTTTAGCACAAAAATTTAATGATAGGTGAAAAGAGTGGTTTGAGAGATAAATGATCATCAGATTCCATCTAATTAGAGATTAAAAGTATATATTAGAACCTTGCTATGGGTAGAGCCATGGTACCCATATTTAGGATTAGGCTATGAATATGGTGGTTAATTACATAATTCTATGTTGTGATTAGTTGTCCTCAAAGGGATAGTGATAGACAAGTGAAGGTGAGAATCTTGTAAATCAAGGGATGAGCTTAAGGTAGAAAAAAGGTGAGTTGATCCTTCTTTAATAAAATAAACGACATAGATGTGAATCATTGAGAGACTCAATTTTTTATTTTCCTTTGAGAGAGGAAAAATGGTAAGCACCTAATCCATACTTATTGGTTATGATGTAGAATGCAAGCCAATTGAAAGTGAACTTGCCTATTTTTCTTTTCTCCATATTGATTACATATTGGTTTTCATTTAAGATGAGGTCTCTAACATTATATTCTCATTATTTTAGGGGTTTCTTACAGGCATGCTTGATTTGTTATTGATAGACATAAATATGGTTAAGCACTACAAGGTGATGCTCATTAAGTAGTTCAAGTCATGCTATATGTTCTTGATGATAATTTCTCTTAGAAATTATGTATTGAAAGGATATGTGAAGAGAGGGAATTTTGACTTTGAGAGGTGAGACTTCCTTTAATCTAAAGACTAGAGAGAAAGGGGTACCACCCGTAGAGGTTCAAATGCTAGTGTGATATGCCCATAAAGAGAAGGGCATGTGTAAGTTCCATTCTTGACATGAAGTAATGACTAATTTGGTTAAAATTTTGTTGAGGTTTTTGTTATATACTTCTACCTATCCATTTTATTTTGGATGGTAAGGTGAGGAAAAGATTAACTTAATTCTAAATGCATTAAAAAGACCTTGGACTTGCTTTTTTTAAATATTTTCCATTATCGATGATGATCTTATGGGGAAAACTGAAGCAATAGATGATTTTACCATTGATGAAGTCAATTATCTTATCAGCTTTGGTTTAGATCAGAGGAATAACTTCCACCCACTTAGTGAAATACTCAATAGAAGTGATGATGGATTGATGTCATTGTGAAGAATGAGGATTGATTTACCTAATGAGATTGAGTCCCCATTATGATAAGGGACAATAGTCCTTAGATACTTGAAGGCCATAAGTAGGTAGATGATGTGAATTAGTGTGTTGTTGACATTTTACATACCTATTGACATAATCATATAAATCTTAGTTGAGTGTGGGCTAATAGTAGCCAAGGTGAAGGATACATTTAGCAATAGATATACCACTAAAGTGTCCCCCAGAGAATCTATCATAGATTTCTTTGATAGCATGGGAAGCTTCATGACTATGTAGATAATGGAGAAGGAGACCATCAAAACCATGTTTAGAAAGGGTTCCCCCTAGTATGGTATAATGAGATGTACTCTAAATAAAGGGTCTTTGGGAATTTTTAGATAGGTTAGGAGGAACAATGTTGAGGTTAAAGTAGTTAAAGGTTTGGTCATACCAAATGTTTGATGAATATTTCTCTAAACTATAAATGGTTTGAAGATTTGAATGGATATAAAAGGGTGTGATGAAATCATGAATGGTGAAAAATAGTTTAGACTCAATATGTTGAGATAGGATTTGGGAAGCAAGGGATGCCATTATATCTAGAAACTTATTAGTAGATCATAGAATAAACTAGATAAGGTAATGGTTGAATGATTCTAATAGTACATATATGAGTTATTTGTACTTTTACAAGACATCATTCTTATATTGGTAGGATCTATTGAATTGGTTGAGCATAAGCTAGGAATCACGAAAGACATGAATGGTCTTAATTCCCAAGGCTAATGTGGGTTGGATACCTATTACTAGGGATTTATACTCAGCCATATTGTTGGTACACTCAAAGTCAAGTTTTAAAGAAAGGGGAAGAGGTTCACTATCATTGGGAATGATAATAACTATAGAACCCCTACCATTGGTATTTAGAGCAATCAAAGAACATGGTCAATTGGTAGGAGGGGTACTCTTGAGAAAGAGTCATGATGGAATCATCTAAAAACACAAGAGGAAGAGGTTGGTTGTCTAGTATAGGGGCTTTGGCCAATTAATCAATAATAAATTACCCTTTAATCAACTTTTGCTGGAGGAACTCAAGGTCAAACTCCGCCAAGAACATGAGTCACTTATCCATATGTTGGTTTTGGTATGGTTTAGAGTGCATGTACTTGAGTGGGTAAGTGTTGGTGATGACATATGTTTTATGATTGATGATGTAATGAAAAAGTTTGAAAGCCACAAAGATTAAGGTGAGGCAAAGTTTCTCAAAATGGGTGTGTTGAGTCTCTTACACTATAATACTTCAACTTATGTATTAGATAGCTTGCTCTTTATTTTTTTTATCATGATGAGTGAGAATTGAACCTAAGGAATGGTTAGTGGAGGAAATATAAAGGTAGAAGGGTTTGTATTATTTAAGAGTGGTAAGAATGGGTGGAAAAAGAAGGTATTCTTTGAGTAAATCAAAGGCTTCTTGGTAATCTTTAGTCCACTTAAAAGAAGTGTCTTTTTAAAGAATATGGTGAAAGGGTTCACATCTATCTGATTCCTTAAAGAGAGATAATAAATCAAAGAAGATTTCATGATAGGACCTCGAAATACATTTATTAGGGTCGAGTTAGACATGGAAATGAATAAAGAATTCAAAGAAGATTATGAAAATCACTAGGTGATCCTTGTGATATTTATATTTCCTAAAGAGGTCATCTACATAGTCCTCTATGATTTATGCATGAGATCATGGATGATATAGGTCATCATATGCTATTAGGTTGATCTAGCATTATTCATACCAAATGGCATGACCCTATAACATAAGGTTACCCAAGCGGTGATAAAAGAGGTTTTATGCTGATATTTGGGACAATTAATAATTTATTATATCCCAAGAAACTACACATGAGAGATAACATCTCATATCTAGCTATAAGATCAATAAGTTGGTTGATGCTAGGTAAAGGAAAGTCATCCTTTGGGAAAGCAAGGTTGACGTCACAAAAGTCAATATAGTGGTGAAGTCCCCCTATGGGTTTAGTGATGTGAATGATGTTAGAAACCCATTGAGGATAATCTATAGGTTGAATCAAGTTGATAGATAAGAGATGTTGAAGCTCTTCTTTAACTAGAAGGGCGATACAAGGGTGTATCCTACAAAACTTTTTCTGAACATGCTTAGCATTAGGATGGGTGATAATGTTGTGGATGGATATATAAGGTTAGATTATAGGCATATATTTATAGTAACAATTAAATTATATGCTTTAATCATGAAGAAAAGAAGGGTACTCTTGTTGTTCTATAAAATATAAGGATTGACCAATATTGATAATGTGTGGGTTATCCAAAGTCCCCAAGATGACATTGATAGAGGATTCATTCAACATAGTTTAGTTTTAAAGGGGAAGAGATTACTGGATAATATAATTCCCCACACCAAGGTAGGTTAGAATGGAATAATTATCCTAATGTTGGATAATGTTAATGGTAGGAGAATCATTTTCTACCATTTTAGGATGAATGAGAGGAAGGATTTTAGTTTGGCTACACTTTTGATAGGTTAAAGGACCTAAACTAATAGTCTTGACCAAAAACAGTTAGGAAGAATGATGTTGAAACACTAATAATTTGAAGGATATTGGGTTGATGAGAATGGGATGTCTTTTTCCATGGTGGTAATGGGTTAGGGTGAATTAGTGGGTTCTTCTGATGGTATGAACCCAAGGCTAGATAACTCATGAGGTTTTTGGTTTTTGATGGTTTGTAACTTGTCAGGTCCATGTTTGAAAACACTGAGGCCAAATCCCTTCTAAGCACATGTGTGAAGGTAAAATTTTGGAAATGTGAATTTTTCCAAGTAAGAAAATTTAGAAGTAAAATCTTGGATAGAAGAGGTAGTGGTAGAAATGAGGAGTGGTTGATCAAGTCCCCTATATATTAAATTGTTTTGATGGTTAGGGAGGCTAAAAGGGATTATGTTTTTAATGTTAGGGTCATAAATAAGATCATGGTAAAGGTTCCCATACTCTTTAGGATTAAAAAAGGTATCCAAGGTCAAAATATGACACTCTCCTAGTGACAGATGTTGGAACATGGGTTCTAAGGGGTCCTCTATAGGGATCTAAGAAGAAGGGATATGTGAGCTAGTTCAAGCTTAATTAATGATAAGGGTGGATTTATTATTAGTTGGTGGTGAGGTAGTGTTGTTTTTAGTTAGTAGTGAGGTGGATTAGGGAGGAATAAGGATTGCATTGGGTTGATATGGCATGTTTCAAGATGCGAAGGGAGTTGAGTCAACTTTTATGGTAACAACTTGACCTTCTTGTTTGAACTTGACACATCAATGTAAGGTGGAAAAGACACAACTCATGGCATGGATCCATGCATGTACAAGTAAGATGTTGTATTGGAACTCACCTTATATAATGTAAAATAGTTATATAATTATGTGAGGTCCTAAGCAGATGTGGAGGAAAACTATCCCCATGGTAGTGGCCATAGTATCATTGAAGGAGAGAAGGACCAGTATAGTTTTTGACATGATATTCTTAGGTAGTTGGATTTTTTCATAAGCATGAGAGGATATAATGTTAATATTATATCCTCCATCAATATTTAACCTTTTTATGTGGGTTTGACTGATGTATATAGTGATGAAGAGGGGAGGATCGAGATCCTCATAATGGACAAAAGGTATTTCTTAATCCTAAAAGGTGATAAAGGTAGAAAGTTGAAGGGCTCCAATAAAAGATTAAAGAGTTTGGGGGTCTTTTGTTTCAACCTCTATAGATTTAAAGGCCTATATCAGTGCTTAATAGTGATGGGGAAAGGTGTTGTTTTGTTCATAAAGGCTCATCTTCATTGGTGTTTGGTGAATTTAATTTAGAACCGCTCATTAGATGGATTCAAAAGGGTTAGAGGGAGAGGAACCCAAAATGGATATTTTAGGTTTTGGTGAAGGTGAAGGTGAGGGTGAAGGTTATTGTGTTTGCTTGAAAGGTTAAGGGGTGGAAGGATATATCCATGGTATGGACACTTTTGCTTTTCCCTTATCCTTTTGTTGGGCCCTAGATTAGGTAACCATATGTATTTTATGGATTAAGGGAGGTGTTTGACTAGATGGTTGCTTCAATTCCTCCTCACTTTCAGATGAGAGTAGAGGAGTATGCAAGTGTTGGATGGGTTGAGTTGGTGGTTGGGTTAGTAATGGGTTCAAGGCAGGTTCATCTGATAATAGATCATATTTATCCCATAAGTTATGGATTAGTGTTTGGAGAGCTTTGTAATTATCTATTTCATGTCCAAGTGTCATATGTTATAAATAAATCAAATTGTCATTAAACCATGATGGTTTGGGTTTTGATGGTCTGATAGGTGGTAGGCTTAAGGAAGAGGTTCGCAATAACCTTTGTAAAATTGTTGAATAATATTTGAGAAAAGGTATTAAAGGTGATGGGTTTTATTTTTATGGGTAGGAGCCTTATTAGAAGCAGGATTCACCATCGAAGTTATAGGTGGGCAGAATGGTTTTGGTAGGTGGTTTTGGTTGATATCACTTGGTTATGGTTATTATTGATGTAGAAGTTTTAGGGGTAGAATATTCAGATGATGAAGGTTATGATATAGGTGGGAAGGTAGAGGTGGATTGGTTAGTTAAGAATGATGGGGAGTTTGATGATTTGGTGGGTATAGGCAAAGGCAAAATGAAAGGAAAAGGTTTAATAGATGAGTAATAGGTAGTTAGGGGAAGGATCATCTTATTGGTAGAAGGATGTGGTCCTAAGATATAAATTAAATATGATAGGGGTGGTATGGATCTAGTTAGAGGTGGGAGGCTAGGTGGCTTGACCTTATTAATTAGTTTGGTTAAGGTTTTCTTTGGTAGACTAGAAGGGGTTATGTCCAACTTCAAAGATGGGTGAGCAAGACTAGGTGTAGTAAGTATTCCTAACTTCTTGATAGGTTTGGTTAATGAGGTATAAGGTAATTTGACAAATTTAGATGGAGGTGGGTTGATGGTTCCCCTAAAATTTTGGATGGATAAGTGTTTGATGAAGGTATTGAGGTGATGATGGGTTTGATGGTGGATGCAAGTGAGGTTTAAGGTTTAGGTTTGTTGATAGGGTAGACCAAGATGATGCTAAAAAATGGATCTATCAAGGTTGAGTTAAGAAGTGAACTCTAGACTTTAGACTAATCCATAAAAAGGATTGTAAATGGGTTTTATTCCTTCATCATTAGTCTCAAAGGTTAAGCCCATAGATGAGGTGAAGCAATGGTTTCCTCACCTTTATTATTGGTAGAAGGTTCTAAGATTTGGGAAGATGGATCCCTCATGGAAAGAGTAGGTAAAGTGATATGTTCCTTTGGTATGGTTCCCAAAGAGAGAATGGGTGATTCTATGATAGGGTAAGAAGGTACAATGTCCTCAAGTCAAGGAATAGAGGTATTTGTTTCCTTTATTTGGGTATCTAAAGGAATGGTGGAAAATTCCACCAATTTAATAAGTGGAGTGGGGGAAGAGGTATTTTAGGTAATGGTTTCCTCTTTTTCTATTTCTATCAAAGGAGATGTGGATAAGTCAATGGTCTCCCAAAGTGGAGAAGAGGAGGTAGTTATTTCCTCTATTTAGGTGTCCAAAGGAATAAAAGGTGAGTCCACCACTTTAATAAGTGGAATGGAGGAAGAGGTAGCTAAGGTAATGGTCTCCTCAATGATAGGTTCATTGATAATGACATTAACTATATGGACCTCACGAGCATGAGATGATTCCTATTTATTATCATCATAATTGGTAGAAGGGGCATGGTTGGGAAAATGTTTACAAAAGATATCAAGGGAATGATATGAGGGTGTATTAGTATTATCAAATACAAGTTTTCCCTTATCAATCATGTTTTGGATAATGGTTTTAAAAGTGTTTCACCTACTAACATCATGTCTAATGATGTGGTGGAAAACACATAGATCATTCTCATTGTACCAACCAAGTGTAGGGAGAGATGCATCAAATTTTTGGGGAGGTTTGATGGGAGGAAGTTTTATGATGTTTTATTTGAGAAATTTGTCCAAGATTAAAACATAAGACTCCCCTATTGGAGTGTATTACTTTGGAGCATCTTGGTTTTGATTTCAATTTGGTTGGTTAGAAGAGTTAGAGGAATTAGTTTGGCTAGGTTAGTTGATAGTTGGTGGTAGAGAGGTTTTAAGGACAATTAAGTTGGTGGATGCCATTGGTTTGGTGTTTGGATGGTTAGACTGGTTGGTGGTTCTGTTTAAGTGTCATTGGATTTAAAGCTAGAAATTTTATTTCATAATTTGAATTTCCCCTCATCAATGGCTCAAATTTCTAATTTGCATGCCATGATGAAATCCTCATCAAAAGTTATAAAAGTTTAAATTTGAATAGTAGGGGCAATATGTTTGGTATAACACTGAGAGAAGAGTTCAATCAAATCATTTTGGAGTAAAGATAAAGAGAGTTAGTTAATAAGACCTCTCTATCTAGCTAAAAAATCATAAATAGATTCATCATCAAATTACCAAATAGAGTAGAGGTCGATAATAAAAACCTTTTTAGATATATTGACTAATAAATTATTTAAAAATATTTGGTCAAGTTGGCAGAAGGAAAATTTGAAGTGTTTAGTGAGAGAACTATACCAATCTAAGGTTGGTCTAGATAAATACATGGGGAAGGTATGAAGGATAAAAGCATCATCATATGAAATCAAATAGCAAGAATGGGGAAATTATTTTAAATGTTGTTAGGGGTCCTCATTGCCTTAGAATTTGGAAAACCTAAGTAGTTCCCACTAAGGAGGATAGTCTTGGATAGTGATGGATGGGTGAATAGGTTCATTATAGATTTGATCATAAGACAAGAGGTTATGAGCCCCTAATATAGATGACTCTAGGCTGGTTATTTTGTCCATTAACATTTTAACCAAATCTATTTGAGGTTGGGAAGTTCCATAATTGGGTGGTAAGTTTTGTTGAGGTTGAGTGGAAATAATTTATGGATAAGTGATAGAAGGTTGAGAAGATGCCACATAAGGGTTAACGGGAAAAAAATTTGGGTGGAAGGTGCTATGTATCCTTGTGTATTAGGAACATATTGGTGATATGTCATTGGTATTTGTTGAGGGATTTATATGGGTTGGTTTAGAGCTATGGATGGGTTGTTAGTTGGTTGGGGTTGCGTGGTAACCCTTGAGCTAATAGGTAGAAGGGTATTAATTATAAAAAACACCAAATTTTGAATTCAATTGGAAATTAGTGTGTTGGTAGTAATAAGGGTCATGGTAGAGATCGGGGTAGAACATACCCCCATGGTGGATGAGTTATATGTAACAAGAGGTGAGGTTGCCCCTATGTTGAAGGTGTTGGTTGGTGTAAAGGGTGTTTGGATATTGGTTGGGATGTTGGATTGAGTTTGGGTGGTGGTACTGGATGAGATATTGGTGGAAGAAGATGATTGGGTTATAAAAGGTTGGGTGGAGGTAAAACCAACCATAAATTGGGAGACATGCCATAAGGTGGATCCATAGGAAGAACTTAAGTAATAGGGGTATGGTGAGATAAGGTGTTGAGGTAATGTTGGAGGGCCATGGGGTTATTATCAAGGAAGGTAGCGAAATCTGTATCACCCTCAATAACTATCCAAGGCATGGTAAGAGGAGGAGAATAATAAGGAGATCCCTCAACATCTAAAGTATACTCCATGGAGGAGGAGGAAGAGGAAGGTGGTTTTTGGTTGGTTTTATTCCTCAATTATTGTCTAGTAAAGACAATGTGAGGAATAGAAAATAACTGATGAAAATATCACAACTCAAACATAAATAAAGGAAAAGGAAAAGATCTCAAGGAAATCAAATATACACTAAAGTGCATTTAACAATTTAGGATTCTTTTTAGATTGTTTTTGGTTTACACCTTAGAAAGCATGAAGAGGAAATTTGGTTTGTAGATTAGGTACCAAAGAGGAAATATAAGGTTGGTCTTAGGTATTAAAGGCTCTCAAAAAGAATCTATATTGAATGTCAGTACATGGCTTGATAATGGGGGCTACCTCCTCACTTCAAACACCATAATGATAAGGGTTTTAGGTGCTTAGCCAAGATATATTGAATTTCAATGTTTATACTCAACCAAAGAGTTGAGGTTATTCTCCCATTGGTAATGACCTCCAAGTGGGATTGTTGGGAAAGGGTAAGGTTTACCACTAGGTGATGAAATCATAGTCAGACCTTGTTTTTAGTTTGTTTTGATCTATTGATTGATTATGTGGTTTGATAAAGTGTGTGATAACAAAATTTAAACTATGATTAATTACTTTTGTCTTTAAATTAACTAGATGAAATAATACAAACAAGAAATCAATGTATGCAAGGTTTATTATAAGTCCAAAATGAATTTTATATTTCTTTCTATGAGCATAGAATAAAGGAAGAAAGGGGTACCCAGATGATTTTAAGGTCCCACTAGGTGTGCCAAAATGTTTCTCTCAATTTTTGCACATTTCTTAATTTTAGAAGACAAAAAACTAGTAATAAGGGCATGGTAAAAGTACTTAGTTGTTATGCATGCATGATCTAGATAAACGTAGAGAGGTATTTTTTATCTTAGAAGGACTACCTATAGAGAATAAAATTACTAACAAAAAGGGTTGTTAGAAAGATAGGTGAACTACTTAGCGTGATCTAGATCTAAGAAGTGTGAACTTACTAGGAGCTTGTCAATCCACTCTTTGATAAAACTTAAGTTTAAAGAGATAAAAGTAAGATACTTGCATCAAATAAGAGAAAATAGCTAAAATTAAATACAAGAAGTAAATGAATATTTGATAGAGAAAATAACCAAGTATAACAAAATTGGGCCAATACTAGTGATAAAGTAGATCAAGTTAGGTTCATAAAATTAGGTAGAGGTTTGTGAATAGATAGGGACACAAAATGTTGGGTTTGGTTGAGGGTAAGGAGTTATAAATAACTTGTTATTTCTTACCACTGTGACCATTAGTGGTTAGGGTGATCATCGATGGTTGTGCTAACCATCGGTATTTAGGTAACCATCAATGGTTGAAAGATAGATGTAGAAAGGTCTAATGGGGAAGAGAGGTTAAAAAATTGAATAATAATATCAAAGTAAAAATATACATGTTTCTTAATAAATGGTTGATGGTTGATGACTGGATCAATTTGGTAGAATAACGATACTTTGCCTCAAGAGCAATTTAGGTAGAGGTTTAGGTCTCTATTACTATTGTTGAAATAATAAAAGAAGACTATCTATATGGTTGGAATCTTGAATACCTATGTGAAATAATTTTTGTGATGATGTATCCTTTCACCTCATACTCCTCTCCTTTTATAGGTAAAGAGAGATAGAGGATAGAAGGTTCCCTAGTAGGTTGGCATGCTGATTTCAATGCTTGGGAGTTTGTTAACACTACATAAGTGAACATATTAAATTTTGCCTCATTAGCTCTCACATAGTTGGTGATGGCTTAAGAGGGTGAGGGTGTGATCGTTGACCATTAGACTAACCATCAATAGTTAAGCTGACTGTCAGAAGTCAAGTTTCTAAAGGAAAATGGGTCAAGTTAAGTTAAAAGGGTTGGGTTAATGTTCAAGTTAGTAAGTTAATTAGTTTAGTTATCTAAATATCTAATTAGAATAAAATTATAGTAGTATGGTCAATGGGTTAATAAGGGTTAGGTGGTCCCTATGGTATCCAAATGCATGTCGATATCTAGTATGGTTTTCTAGTGTCTACACTTAGGAGTGATAAGAATGAATCAAGAGAGATTCAAGAAGGAACGAGATTCAAGAGAGAGAAAAATAATCAAGAGAGAGAAGAATAATCAAGAGAGTGTGTGGAATGAGAAGAGAATAATATCAAATTAATGAGAAAAGGCATATATCCCAACCATAATCTACCAAATGACCTAAAACTAGCTATTTTTGATTATTTGACTTCATTTTCGCACTTTTGGGCACATTTTACCTAGTTTGTGGCCTAGGTTATGGCTTTGGTGAAGGAAATATATGGCCTAGGCTATAGGTTTCCTTCACACAAGCCATAACCATAGTCAAATAGGGTATTGGATTGGTCAATAGGCTCAATAAAATCCATGGGGTGTCTTTAGGAGGCTTGCCTTAATGTAAAAGGGTCAATATGGACTAGGGATGTAAAAAGGGTAAGAATATGATGCAAGAGAGGTCTAAGTAGGTGGAAGATGTCTCAAATTAAGATGACCATGGTTTTTAGTCTACATGTGAGTTAAATTATAATCATAGGTAGAAGTAAGGTCATGAAAAGTATGATTACAATGTGTAATGAGCATTTATAAAGTATAATGGGTGGAACAATAAAGATTAGAATGGGTGAATGAAATGGATACATAGGTATTGATTCATAATATTTATCATGGTTTATTTATTTCTAACAAATATGAGTGAAATATATATAAGGATTTTGTCCTCAAACACAAAATCATTCTTGAGATTCATGTATCTATAATAGGGTAATTCAAGATATTTGAAGACATATAATTGCATCAAGAAATGTTTTTTTGGGCAAATCAAGGGGAAAACACACATTTTTTTGGTCAAAATGCATGGTTTTTCAATTTATAAAAGGGGTAACAATTAATACACTAGATATTTGATAGCCATAATCCATCTCTAGCCTAGGAAGGGAAGTGGTTTTCATGGATTTCACTATAGAATTGTTGAGATCTACAGGTAAAATTGTCACTGTGGTAGTTACATAAAAGCTCACAAAATATTGTAATTTTTCAGTATCACAACCATTTTAATCTAGTATAATAGTTTTTGATTTTCTTAATAAAGTTAAAAAGTTATATGGTACCTTAAATATCATTGTAAGCATTCATATTCTTATATTTACTAGTAACTTTTGGATTTAGTTATTCAAAAGTTTGGGAATCCAATTGGCTCATATATCATCTTATCATCCTTAATCTTAAGGGAAAATAGATGTTGTGAGAAATTTATTAGAAGGGTAACTTAATTGTTTTCCATCAGATAAACATGAACATTTGGTGCATTGGATACCACTACTAGAATGGTGGTACAACACCTCATTCAATATTACTTCTAAAATGTCTCCTTTTGTGGAGCTTTGTTTTTATTAACCACCATCCATTTTATCTTTGAAGATGAAACCAACACTTGATCTACTATGTAACACATTAAATATCAACAAGAGGTACTAGTTAGTTTAAGGGAGAATTTGGCAATAGCAATAAATATAATGAAGAAAAAAATTGGTCAACAACTTAGTAAGAGGTATTTTTATATCAGTGACTAGGTATTTATTTTATTGCATCCATATAAGTACATGTTTTTAAAGAAACATGAAAATTTTAAAAACATTCTCCTAACTAATATGTCCCTTATTATATTTTAAATAAAATTAATAGTGTGGAATACTATATGGAGCTACGCAAATCCACTCACATACAATTATCTTTCATGTATATTGCCTTATTAAGGTCATAAAACAAAGTGTTTATATATAGACCAAGTTACTTGAATTAGATGAAAAATTTAGATCTATTTTGGAACCTAAGGATATCCTTTAGACATGCACAAAAATTCTACAAACAAGATATATTAAGGAGTATTTGATTAAGTGGAATAATTTGAATCATGAATATGCAACATGACAGGATGAAGCTTCCTTATAATAGGATCTAAAGTTGATTAAATTTTGAGTTAAATGTTGTTTTGAAGGTAATGAGCATGCTACATCCTTAACCTATAGTGAATGTATGGACATATGTGGTTTACATGTGGATTGCATACATTTCATATTATATTATTACATTTCTCTATGTTCTTAACATGGTAATATTATGAAATAACCTAGGCTAAGTTGATTATATATAGAAGGTAGTGGTTAGTCTTTTATTATCATGTTACAAATTCTTGTCTTATTGCATTGTTGTGGAGGTTCCCCCCTCAAAGTGACTAAGTCATTATTATCAAGTATTATACTCTTCAATTAATTAATTTTGTGGATCTAATTATTTTACTCTTATTTATTCAATATATTATTTGATTATTATGACCATCTTAGTAATTTCATTATAATTAATATATTAAATAATTTCTTTGGCATAAATTATGGTGATTGTTTTAGTTGACTGAGAAAGGCTTGGAAAGGTTATAATTCTAGAAGGTATGCATGTGTGAGATAATTTCTAATAATAGTAATATTTGTATGCACAAATCATGAGGAGTGATGGTAAGCCACAAATAAAATTTCTAAGTATCAAATGAAATATTTTAGTATCTAAAAATTCCCCTCCTTTGTTCTATTATTGATATGAAATACAAATATTATAGTAAAATGATAAATATATGTACCTAAGTGTGCAATTTCACTTTTGGAGATGCTCCAAATATATTTACCTAAGTGTGTAATTTCACTTTGGGAGATGCTCCAAACATGAAACCTTCTCTAATAAAACCTACAATGAAATTTCAATAGTCAAAGTCCACAAAATGAAATTTGATAATTTATAAATTTAAACTTGAAATCAAGGATAAATGAAAGATTACACTTATATGTGGGTTACCATGTTTCCATATAGCTTATTAAATATTATGCTTCCTTATTCAATAATTGGGTAATTATTCTACTTCTAAACCTTTTGGATAATTGGTGGTGTTGAATCAACAATTTTCTTATAAATAATGCAATACAACTAATTATGAAGGAACATTATCCAATGTTCACTAAAAAAATGGAATAGTTTCAAGGATATTGAGTATCATAATAACCTCAATTAAACTAATCCATGTAAATAGTATTTCATTAATATTTAAATAATTTTGTAACCCAAATATTAAAAGTGTGAGCCACATATTGGGATCACAAGGTAATTCCAATGTATTTAATGGAAATGAATATCAATAATATAACACTTTTAAACATAAATCACACATTTCATGTGTAATTATAATTTGAAGGGTGTTCACTTCTTCATAGCATTAGAATGTGTTTTGAAAATAGAAATTTAAATAGTATAAAATTTCATGAAAAATCTTAATTTCCCATAATTAGTGTTAACATTATAAATTATGAGAATGACTATGCATGATGTATATTTCATCACCATGATATTAACTACTTAGTTTAAATATTATATATAATTCCATACCTTTATATTTTATACATTTTATAGATCTAAGAATATATATCTCATGTCCTAAAACATCATTACATATGCCTTGTATTTTCCCCCATATGTATATGAACAAGTTAATTTATAATAAACCTACAACTAATGGATATTAAATTTGTGCATATTCCTTCCATACGAGATGAAAAATTATATGAAACATGTCAATAAATAACTCATTATTATATTTGAATAACTCATAAATATTTGTAATCTATATAATTTATGCCAAAATATGCAATTATTTCTAATTAATGATTAAGTATCTATGAAAATCACAATAATAAGCCCATAATTTGAGGTTATGGATGTATCATGTGATACACTCATGTAAAAAAAGAGTTTGAAATATTATGATATATATAAATATGTACATGTGTTTAATCATGCCAACATGTGGATAACATGTCATTATGGTAATGAATATATCATCAAAGAATATATGTTACATGTATAGTGAAATGCATATATCATTCATTTATTATACATGTTATATGAATCATAAATAATAAATTTACTCGATAATACTATGTAATAAATGTGAATGATACGAATCATAAAACCACATATAATCAAGATGCACATGATATGGATCATGCCACTCCCAAACTTATAAAACACAACAAACTCAACTATAAATGGCATGTTATGATCCACATAATGAATTCAATGAAATAACACACAATTCACACATGAATACAAGGGGCCACATATAAGGGAAAATGAGCGTTGCACATTCAATGCTAATAGGATACATGTAAGGGATAATTAATTTCACACACACAAGGCTAATGACTCACAAACAAGTAACTATAATTTTTTCACAGACATGGCTTAGGATCCATAATCAATATAAAATAATATAGACCACACAAGACCAAGGGCATAATTATAATAGATAAGTAATGACAAACTTATTGTAGAAGGAAAAATTTATGGAGTATAAAGCATATAAGGTAGTCTACTAAGGAGTATAGAGCATATAAAGTAGTCTAAAAACATATAAGTATATAAATTTAACACTACATAAAAAATAAAATATTCATGTAATGCATTTAAATTATGATAAATAACAAAGAATATTTAATAAATTAGGGTAGCCCAACAAGGTAAATGGAAATGTCATATAAAATTATAACTATAAATAGTGTAACTTGTGGAATAAGATGCTTCCAACACTAGCATGTCATCAAGGGATAGGAAGGGACCATGATACACACACACATTTATAAAGATATATACATATATATATATATATATATACATATATATATATATACATATATATATATATACATATATATACACACACACACACACACACACACACACACATACATATATACATATGCATATGTTTATATATGGATGTGTGTGTGTGTGTGTCTATATATATATACATGCATACATATATACATACATACATACATACATACATACAGACACGCACACAAATATATATATATATATATATATGTATATATGTATTTATATATATAAAAATATATATAAATATATCTATGTATATATATACGTATATATATTTATGTATATATTTGTATACACATATATGTATATGCGTGCGCACACACACACATACATATATGTATATATACACATATATATGTATGTATATATACACACATATATGTATGTATATATATACATCAATTATTTATACCAATAAAATCATGTGTATATAAATAAAATATCTAATTAAAAAATATGTGATAGATAACTTATGCAAATGATATAAAATAGAAAGAATGTAATACTCATGTATTGAATTTTTAATGTTATTAATTTAATAAAATATTTTAAATATTTTTATTTTTTTAATAAGTGTTCAAGGAATATTATAATAAATAAACAAATATAGGGTATGGTCATGACAAGGTATTTTATTAAACATTGGAAGGGTTATCTTATAATTAAAAAGTAGACTAAAGCATAATTAGATGTGAATTTGAATCAAAATATATACAATTATGCTCTGTTGAACTATAAAATTCATCATCATCACTGATAATTCCCTATGTATGATGATTAAATCAAAGGTGCAATGTATCATGGGAAATTTCATGTATAAGAGAACAACCATGTACTTGTGTTCACTATGCAATAACATGAAATGTGAACAATTTTAATTTAGGAATTTGAGTAAATATTGGTTGTCATGTGCCTCAAATGAACATATTATTTAAATAAAAATTTAATAGTGTTAATTTATTTAATTTTAATACTATCATTTTGATTGTCTACATAGAATAAACCTGACTAGGATGTGTAAATGACAACATAGAAAGACATGGTATATCTGGTGTAGTTTCCCTAGTAAAATCATATTAAATAGGTGTCATAACTAAATATATATAATGATCTTGAAAATATGTAACTATTAACCATTTTTGACCCCCCATGTCAAAAATTTCAGCCCTTATTATTTTAAATTATGTTCATAGGGATTCCCATGTTTGTATATGGTCACCTTGGTCTTGTAATGTTCTTCAAGTGTTCAATTGAACCATGCTTTAGCATTACTTAAGGTTTTTATCTCTTCATGTACTTATATAGTTTTAAAGGTCATTCATGAAAAAATGTAGATTGCCCATGTGTGTTCACGGTTATGTCATTGTGATGAATCACCATATGAGTTTTAGTCATGCCTTTGAGGTCATCAAACCATGTGTTATTCTTCCACCATATTTGTCAATGCACTTTAAAGTCTATTAAGTGACTTCTTAATGCAAATTTGAAGAATTGTACATAATTTTCAAAAGGACAAACACTTAAAGATATTTATTAAAGTACATGGTGTTAAAAGGTGGTCATAAAATAGTTAGAGTCAAAGAAACTTGTAGTCTAACATAAAAATATAGAGCATTATTCAAAATAAATAAATTTTAAGTCACTTGTATGAACACAAGAATCCACCTTAAAGTGAAAATTCATATAAGAGTGTATTTTGAACTTATTCAATACATTTAAATGAAAAATAAGCTCACATAGGTGTAAATAGGTCAACAAATGTAGAAAACCAATAAAAATCTTAGTCGATCTCTTCATAAGCTCAAGAAGGCTAGATTTTTATGCTTGGTTCATAAACATGTAGAATAATTGCATCAAATTCTCTTAGGCATAATAAGGGACCCTCATGGGATTAATATTTATGAAAAGAGTTCAAGGATCAGGGGGTTGAGTTATATGAATGAATGTTAATAAGATAGATAATGAAAAACCCATAGTAAACCTCATAGTCTAAGCTTTTTTTATAAATTTCAAGTATTTTAGAGATCAGTAAATCATGATGAATAATATTGAAAGTCTGTACAATCTTGTATATCCATATTGTTATGGTGTGGAGCTAAAAGCTTCAACTGTTTGCAGACACAAGAGGAAGGATGCTGAAGAACCAGAGCCACCAGCGTCGGTAGTATGACCGACGTCGGTCAAGTGCAGTGGAGAAGGAGACCGGCGACGGTAGGGAGTCGGCCGACGTCGGCAACACTAGACAAACAGGGACTGGCATTGGTCACCTATGCGGTCTAGAACTGTTCATTGCACGAATAGTTAGTTAGTTGAACCGAGTGTTTGCATGCTAAGGGGCTAATTTAAGTCGTAGGCTATGTGTCTAATTTTAGTAGTTAGAGTTATATTTTTGTAAGCATGGGATCTTATTTATAGACCCATAAGGCATGTATTGTAATTAATTCTAAGGCAAGTAAAAGCATTGAAGCAAGCAAGGTCAAGGAGATCTACAGGTGTAAGGTCAAGGAGATTAGCTGAAGCATTCAAGGAGGGATAGCAACTCAGGTTTTAGAGTTGTTGTGTTGAGCAAGAGAGAAAGGGAAGAAGGTCTTGAGGTGTGGCAAGCCTTTGAGGTGGAGGAAGAAGTGGCATCTTCCTTATTGTATTTTCTTCTAGTAGTATTTAATACAAGAGTGTGTATTGTCTCTCAAATTCTTTGTTGTCTCAAGTTTCTAGCTACTTTATCATTCTGGTATAATTCCGTGTTTAATTGCTTATAAGAAAGTAATCAATTGTGCTCTAATTGGTAGAGATCTACAGATCCCCTGACAAGTGGTATCAGAGCTACGGTTTGCAGGAAGCAGGGTATTGTTTTTGATTATAGGTCATTCACAGGGTTTTTTGATTGAGTGGGATTTCAACAATGGCAGAAGAAAGTAGACTACGAATGGAGAAGTTTAACAGCAAGAATTATCAACACTGGAGGATGCAGATTGAGGACTATCTATATCAGAAGGATTTGTACTTACCATTGGGTGGAGTTGCATGCAAGCCCACAGATATGAAGGATGAAGAATGGAACGTTCTTGATTGGAAGGCTCTCGGTTCCATAAGGTTGAGCCTTGCATCGTCTGTGATTTCCAACTTATCACAGTGCAAGACAACGGAAGAGTTGATAAAGTCCTTGGCAAATTTATACGAAAAGCCCTCGGCTTCTAACAAGGTATACCTTATGAAGCAGCTATTTACTTTGCAAATGCAGGAAGGTGGATCGGTACATACTCATCTTAGTGATTTCCATGGTTTGGTAAACCAATTAGCTTCAGTCAATATTGTTTTTGATGATGAGGTAAAGGCTCTCTTGATTTTATGTTCTTTGCCTGAAAGTTGGGATGATATGGTTATGGCAGTAAGTAATTCTGCATCTGCTTCTAAAATCTTAAAAGTTGATGATGTTGTGAGTGTGATCTTGAATGAGTAAATACGCAGGAGAAGCACAGGTGAATCATCAGGGAATGCTCTAAGTGTAAAAAGCAGGGAAAGGCAAAGGGAGAAGGTTGAGCAAGGGAAATCAAGGTCGGGAAGGAGATATGAGTCCAAAGGTATTACCTGTTGGTTTTGTGGAAAGAAAGGACATACAAAGGAGTGTTGGTTGAGAGATAAAGAGAATCAACATGCAGGTATGGAAGAAGAAAAGGATGCAAATATTGTGATGCAGGATGCTCTCATACTTTCTTTAGATAGTCAGGTAGGATCATGGATTTTAGATTTTGGTTCATCTTTTCATGCATCCCCAAATAGAGATTTGTTCTACGAGTATGAACAGGGAGACTTTGGAGTTCTTTATTTAGGGGATGGTATGCCTTGTCAGATAGTTGACAAAGGGAAAGTGCAGCTGAGATTGCAGATTGACAACATGTGGGTGTTGAAAGAGGTCATGCATGTTCCAATTCTGAAGCAGAGTCTAATTTATATAGGAAGGTTGGGAGATGAGGGATGCACAATAACCCTCACAGCAGATTCTTGGAAGGTTACCAAGGGAGCACTTGTTCTAGCAAGAGGTAAGAAAGTAGATACTCTTTATCTGTCTACTTGTATTACTAATTCTACTTCTGGTGTAGATTCGAAGATGTGACCTAATAGGCTTGGTCACAAGAATAGGAAGGGAATGGAAGTTCTTGATTCAAAAGGTATGCATTCAAATTTGGAAAGTATAAATACAGTTCATTGTAGAAAGAGGAAATTTGATGCTTTTGACAGGAACAAAGAAGCCTTGGTGTTTTTGGAGGAGATGAAGGACAAAGATCAGTCACAGGGGCTAAATAAGTCTAAGCAAGGCAGCATGGACAGAGGTTTGATCCAAGAAGAGCTAGCAGATGAAAATTTCATCACTTACAGGAACACACAGACACTGATGTCGGTAGCTTGGCACCGATGTCAGTCATCCAGATACCGACATCGATCATGTGCAGACTAGCAGGGTCGGTAGGTTGGACAGGAGAAGTCTGACGTTGGTCATAAGGACCGATGTCGATAGGAGGGACACTGGCGTCAGCCAGGGAAATGACGTCGGTAGTGAGGATCACTGCAAGGAACTGACATCGATCAGAAGCAGACTGGGAGATGGCCTAGATCAGTCACTAGAACGGATGTTGGGTGAATTACTAAGTCTCAAACACCCATGTGGAGGTCAAGAAAGGTATGTGAACCTCATATTCATTGTTCACCTTCTTTATATTGCTTACTGATAGTCATGAACTAGGAAGATGGAAGAAGCAATGCAGGTAGAATCTAGAAACAGTGGGAGCTTGGCATGGATGAGGAGTGTGAGTCCTTGGAGAACCAAACAGGTATTTGTTGGTAGTGTTGTCAGCTGGAAAGAAGCACTGGATAGAGGGATGGATTCCCATTTTAGAGAAGAGAGTGGATGGACACATGAGATAGAAGGCTATGGTATATGGTCTTGATTATGCTGCAGAATAATCGGGGTTTGACCATTGTATTTTATCTTTACCAGGTTGGATAATATTAGCTACATTATCCTATTACTGTATTGTGTTACTTGTTGCAGGGTTTCATATATAGGGATTTTTCTGAGCTAAGGGTAGAGTTGGTTTAGAAGTATGTCATGGAGAATTTGGGAGTAGCAAAATTCTTATGGCATAAGATACAGGTATTGCATCACAGGTTCGCGTGGTGGATGGTCTTCAAGAGTGACATTGAAGAGGGATACAGAGCCTAAGGAACAAAATAGATGGTGTATAGGTATAGGTACAAGTTGCAGCTATTTATCTCCAAGTGGGAGATTATTGTGGTGTGGAGTTAAAAGCTTCAACTATTTGTAGACACAAGAGGAAGGATGCTGAAGAACCAGAGCCACCGGCATCAGTAGTATGACCAACGTCGATAAAGTGCAGTGGAGAAGGAGACCGGCGATGGCAGGGAGTCGACCAACGTCGGCAGCACCAGACAAACAGGGACCGGCGTCGGTCACCTGTGCGGTCCAGAACTGTTCATTGCATGAACAGTTAGTTAGTTAAACTAAGTGTTTGCATGCTAAGGGGCTAATTTAAGTCACGAGCTATGTGTCTAATTTTAGTAGTTAGAGTTCTATTTTTGTAAGCATGGGATCTTATTTATAGACCCATAAGGCATGTATTGTAATTAATTCTAAGGCAAGTAAAAGCATTGAAGCAAGCAATGTCAAGGAGATCTATAGGTGTAAGGTCAAGGAGATCAACTGAAGCATTCAAGGAGGGATAGCAACTCAGGCTTTAGAGTTGTGTTGAGCAAGAGAGAGAGGGAAGAAGGTCTTGAGGTGTGGCAAGCCTTTGAGGTGGAGGAAGAAGTGGCATCTTCCTTATTGTATTTTCTTCTAGTAGTATTTAATAAAAGAGTGTGTATTGTCTCTCAAATTCTTTGTTGTCTCAATTTTCTAGCTACTTTATCATTCTAGTATAATTTCATGTTTAATTGCATATAAGAAAGTAATCAATTGTGCTCTAATTGGTAGAGATCTACAGATCCCCTGACACATATCACATTTGTTTTCATTAGATTCTATAACGGGCACCCTGATTGCACCCAAAACTAACCCAACAGGGAGTCTTATGACATATAGTATATTTGTTGGTATTGATTTCATGTTTTACAAAGACTATTGCATGTAACATAAATATAGAATTGTAAGCATAGATACACATAGCTGAAATAACCAACACACTATGTTTGTATTAATTGTAAAATGAGTAAATGAGTACAATGCTAGTCATGTGGTGACTCACTAATTCCCTTAGTGATCATATGAACATTATTTCAAGTGAATATCCTAGCAAATGTTGAAGGTGCTTCATTTGTTCTCTGACCCATAGAACTACAAACTCTATAGGCTGGGTTTTATATGGACTCCACAGACTAGATCTACGGACTCTATAGGCCACTTTTACAGACTCTACAGCTAAATCTACAAACTTTGCAAGAGCTTCTATAGACTCTATAGCCAAATATATGGACTCTGTAAGAGCTTCTATAGACTCTATAGGCTAAAATCTATGGACTTTTTAGGCTGAGATATACGAACTCCATAGGCTAGAAAACTATGGACTCTGTAGGTTGAAATCTATGGAGTCTATAGGCTGAAAACTATGGACTCTGTAGGCTGAAATCTATGGACTCTGCAAGTAAAAAACTATGGACTCTACAGGCAGAGAACTATGGACTTAGTACGTAGAAAATTATAGAATCTGTAGGTAGGAAACTATAGACTATGTAGGCAAAAACTATGGACTCTGTAGAAAACTATGGACTCTGAAGGCAGGAAACTATAGACATTACAGATAGAAACTATAGACTCTACAGAGAATTACAGACTCACCTGGCTACATATAGATGCTACAATGATGGAGCTGCTATAATGACATGATGCTATAGTGGTACAACTACTATAGTGGTAAGGCTACTATAGTGGCACAACTGCTACAGTGGCATAACTGCTATAGTGGAGTAGCTACTACAGTGTCTGAGAGCACAAACTCTAAAGACCAATCCCAAGGATTGACATCTAGAGTGTTATAGATGAGAAGGACATTCTCAAATGCCTAAATAAGTTGCAAGTGTAACAATTCTTTTCTTATTATCCAACATGCCCAAAGAAGCCACAAGCACTTCCCTTTATCCTTTCTCCAAGGGGCAACTGAACTCACTTGAGAAATGTGGGATAAAGGATGTGCAATAGTCCCTCATAAAGTAAATGTTTAAAGTGACACTCAATGTCTTTTAGCTATGTTAAATGTTACCTTTTTACAGTGCTTCAGTCCCAAAAATACTAGCAACCAGACTCCAAATTGTGCAAGTGATAGCTTGCCAGAAAACTCTCAACAAGGAGCATCAAATCCAATCATCAAAACTGGCCTCCATTACATCCTATTAACTTACTAAAAATAGTAAGTGTATTAGAAATTGAGTAAGCCAATTGTTAAAATGGGGACATTACAGTCTACCCCCTTGAAATTGCTTGTCCTCAAGCAATCTTAGCCCAGCCTACTGAATAACTTGCTCACTTTCCCATGTAGCATCCTCCTCTCATAGGTCTTTCCATCTAACCAAATATTCCTTCACTATCCTTTTTCTGAGTTTCCTCTCTCTAGTGTCCAAAATAGCCTCGAGTTCTAACATGAGCCTCCCTTCCTCATCCAAATGGGGTAAATCTATAGTAGACACTACACCCTGACCAATGGCCCTCTTAAACCTAGACACATGAAATACATTGTGCACTCAACTACCCTCTAAAAGCTCAAGTTAATAGGTGACTTCACCCACTCTTTGAATCACCTTGTAGGGGTCATAAAATCTAGGATTAAGCTTCTTTGCTCCTCTCTTTTTGAGTGATGATTGCCTATATGTCTGTAGCCTCAAATACACCATGTCCCCTACCTCAAAATTATGCTCTACCCTATGATGATCAACATACAACTTCTACTAATTCTGAGCCTACCATATATTCTCTTTGAGTGCTCTCAAGATATCTTGACTATCCTTTTATAGGTCTTTAGCTTTGGGCACTCTGCTATCCCCCAAAGCCATATCCATGAAGCTTGGAGCTTCATACCCATACAATGCCATAAATGGAGTCATCTTGATGGTAATGTGATGCTTGGTATTGTAACAATACTCCCCCATTTGTAACCACTTAACCCAGGCTCTCTGTTGTGCAGTCACATAGTTTTGCAAATAACCTTCCACCCATTTATTTACTATCTCCATTTGCCTATCTATCTAGGGATGGTAGCTCATACTAGGTGTAAGGTTTGTATTGCACATCCTAAACAACTCCCACTAAAAATTTCTAATGAACTTGTTATCCCTGTCACTAACAATAAATCTTGGTAACCCATGCAGCCTAAAAACCTCATTGAAGAACACATCTACCACCTGAGATACTGTATAAGTAAAGGGGATAGCAAAGAAGTGAGCAAACCTCATCAATCTATCTACCACCACATAAATTCAATCTCTTCCATGCACTCAGGGTAGTCTAGTGATGAAGTCCATAGAAATGCTTTCCCACTTCTAGTCTAGAATGGGTAAGGGCTATAGTAAACCATTAGGAAATGTGTGCTCTTCCTTATTCTATTCACAAACTACACGCTCCCTGACATGCCTCTGAACATCATCCTTGAGCCCTCTCCATGAGAACCACTCTCAGATCTGCTTGTAGGTCTTGAAAACCCCCAGATGCCTATATGTAGGTGCATCATGAAATTCCCTCAGTATCATCTCTCTTAACGGTGATGATAGAATTAAATAAATTCTATCTTGAAACCTGATCAACCCATCTATCACCTCATAGTGATCATCCTGTATAGTGCCTAAAACTAGTCCTGATGCCCAAGCATCTATAGCATATGTTGCTATAATCTTAGCCTACCAATCTCTTGAAATCTCTGCAAGAGCATAAATGTGAAGTCTCTCAGATAAGGCATCAGCTACTACATTCTTCTTTCCTTTGAAAAACTCAATGTCAAAGTCATAAGTCTATAATTTAGTGACGCACTTCTGCTGCCTATCATTTAAACTCTCGTTAACCCATGAAATACTTTATGTTATTGTGATCTGTCTTGATCACAAACTTACCTCCAACCAAATAGGATAAAAATTTGGCCAAGGCATGCATGATGGCCAACATCTCCTGATCATAAATAGAATAGCTCCTCTCCACCCCTCATAGTTTCCTACTCTCAAAAGTAATGGGGCGTTTCTCCTACATCAATACTGCTCTAACCCTATCACTTGATGCATCATAATGAAGCTTAAAAGGCTTCGTGAAGTTGGGTAGAGCTAGAACTAGACATGAAGACATCACCTGCTTGAATTGTTTAAAACACCATTACACTACCTTTGTCCATACAATAGCACCCTTCTTGGTGAGGTTTGTTAATGGTGCTGCAGTCTGTGAAAAGCCCTTCACAAATCTCCTATAAAATCCACATAATCCAAAAAATCCTGAGTTTTTAAAAGCTGGTTGGAGTGGGCCAATCAACAACCACCTTGATCTTTTTTGGAACCACCTAATCTCTTTTAGCATTGATAATATGGTTGAGGTAGAGAAACTTGGTCATGCCAAACTCACACTTTGATTCCTTGGCATACAATGACTCCTTCTCCAAAATGACCAGCACCTCCTCTAATTGATGTAGGTGATCTTCCCACATCCTACTAAATACTAGGATGTCATCAAAGAATATCAATACAAATATTTGGAGCTACCCTCTAAACACCTAATTCATACAACTATGGAAGGTAGCTAGAGTGTTGGTTAGCCCAAACGACATAACCAAAAACTCAAAGTGCTCGTAGTGACACTGAAAAGTAGTTTTTTCTATGTCCTCCACCCACATCCTGATCTGATGGTATCCTAAACATAAGTCTATCTTAGAGAAACATCATGCTCCATTTAGCTCATCAATCAACCTATCAATCTTAGGGGTGGGGTACCTATTCTTAATTGTCTTCTTATTGAGAGCTCTATAATCAATGCACATATGCATTGTCCCATGCTTCTTCTTCACCATAACAACCACTAAAGCAAAGGGGATTTTGTTAGGCCTAATATACCCCATCTCCAATAGCTCCTTTATTAACTTCTCTATTTCATCCTTGTACTTTTTAGGATGGTGGTAGGGGGTGATGATGACTAGTTTAGCCCCCCTCCTCTAGCTCGACAACATGTTTTATACCCCTCTTAGGAGGAACCCCATATGGAATGCTACCAAACACCTTATCATGCCTAGAAATGATCTCCTATACATTTAGGTGATAGCTTTTTACCTATTTCTATAGAGGCATAGGCATGATCAAACATTTAGTTACCCAGTCAACATCATCATGTCAAAACAATTGTTCCATCCTTTTCAAGGATACCACCCTGAGCCCCCCATTAGGTAAACCTCAGAGCACCACCTTCCTACCTTAGAGCTAAAACCTCATCTCTAGCTTAGCCAAGTTGAAGGTAAACTCTACTAGAGAAGCCATCCACATCATTCTAAATATGACATCATAATCACCCATGTCAACTACATATAAATCATCTTGCAACTCATTATCTCCTCCCAATCTGATGCAAATTTTTGAATCTTCTAGGTGCATAATAACTTGTGGCCATTGTCCACCATGACTCTGAACCCTACATGCTCTTCAGTCTGAAGACCTCTCTTGGCCACTAGTTTTGCATTGATGAAATTAAGCGTTGCCCCTGTGTTGATCAAGGAAACCATGTGCTACCCCTGAATCAACCATCTTACCTTAAAGGTAATGGCCTTGTGGATGCCAGTCAATTGAGCAAGAGACTTCTCATCATCTGAACTCTCTTGAGTAGCGCTATCACCCTGACTCAATTCCAAATTTGAATGTTGCCCCTTATCTTTGAAAGGTGATTCATCTACTAAGAAATACTCCATGGGATTAGCCTTCACCTTAAGTAGATATTTGTGGGAAAGATTCCATGGCTCCCTATAATGAAAACATAGTTTTTTCTTCTTGAGTTTGTTTAGGGTATCACTGTCCAACCATTTAGTTTCCCACTTAGGCCACTGAGGCTCCTTCTAAAACATATTCCTTTCCTTATCCTTCTTAAAATGAGAGTCCTTAGAGTGAAGTTTACTCCTATAGGAAGAAGATGCTAGGTCTCTTATTTTATTAATAGCCTCTTATAGTGAAGAGGGGTTGTGTCCCTTTACCCACCCTCGTAAGGTATCAGGAAGCCCATCCATGAAAAGAAAATCCAGTCTCCTTTCTGATATATCTATCACCAATACTACCAACTTTTGGAACTCAGTGATATAGGCCTCCATAGAACCCCACTATTTAAGCTGAGCTAACTTCTTGAAATGCAATTCTGGGTCCTTAGTATCAAATCTATCAGTGAGTCTCTCAGTAAACTCTACATAAGTATCTATCTGGTTATATCCAAGCATGACCATACCATGGTGCCAACACTTATGGGCACTTCCATCCAAGTGCAATGCAACATACTTAATTGCGTCCTCCTCAAGCATGGGATTAAGATGGAAATAAGTGTCTAATTTCTAGATGCATGTTCACGCTGAAGTCTTCCCTGTGCCATCATAGTATGGAATGGACAACTTTCCCAGCTTTTTCCTCATCTCATAATTTTATTGCCTATTCCCTCTCATGGGCATATGCTTGAGTCTAACATCCATATACTCCCTAAAGGACATTTCACCCTAAAAATCTGGTCCAATATTTCTCCAATCCTCTAGTATTTGGTCATGTATCTCTTGCTGTGTAAGACCAGCATTATCTTGGTCATTCTATCTCAAAGGAAATTGTGGCATGAGTGGCCTTATAGAATAACCTACTCTAGCATATGTCTGGGCTCCTCTGTTAATCGATGCATCTCCATTACCTCCATTACCCAGTCCACCTACCTGGTTAGCATTATTACCTTGGTTAGCATTGTTGCCTTGATCTACTTTAGTCAGGTGTTGTGTAATTTCTAGAGTCATTTGCTATAATGTGGTCTATAGCTCCCTTTTCCCCCTAGCAAGATCACTAAGCATCATCTTGGGCTGGGTTCTCCCCCTTCCCCATCTTGGTCACCCATGGCTGGTGTTGAAAAGGTCTCACCCTCCTCCTCAATTTCTAAAAAACCTTGTAAGTTTGGGTTTATCTAGTTTCTCCTCAAGAAGTACTAATCTATGGGATGCATGAAACCTCATAGGATGATAGGAATAACAAGCTCTGATACCACTATAATGGGCACCCTGATTGCACCCAAAACTAACCTAGCAGGGACTCTTATGACATGTAGTAGATTTTTTGGTATTGCTTTCATGTTTTACAAAGACTAATGCATGTAACATAAATATAGAATTGCAAGCATAGATACAAACAACTGAAATAACCAACACACTATATTTGTATTAATTACAAAATGAGTAAATGAGTACAATGCTAGTTACATGGTGACTCACTAATTCCCTTAGTGATCATATGATCATTTTTTCAAGTGGATATCCCAACAAGTGTTGAAGGTGCTTCACTTGTTCTTTGACCCATGAAACTATGAACTTTGTAGGCTAGGTTTTCTATGGACTCTGTAGACTGGATCTATGGACTCTGCAGGCCACTTATACAAACTCTGCAGCCAAATCTATAGACTCTATAAGAGCTTCTATAGACTCTATAGCCAAATCTACAAACTCTGTAGGAGCTTCTATGGACTCTACAGGCTAAAATCTATGGACTGTACAAGATGAGATCTATGAACTTCCTAGGCTAGAAAACTACAGACTCTATAAGCTAAAATCTATGGACTTTGGAGGCCAAAAACTATGGACTCTACAGGATGAAATCTATGGACTCTGCAAGTAGAAAACTATGGACTCTGTAGGCAAAAAACTATGGACTCAATAGGCAGAAAACTACGGACTTGGCAGGTAGAAAACTACATACTCTATACGCAGGAAACTATGGACTCTGCAAGTAGAAACTATGAACTCTACAAAAAAGTATGGACTCTGCAGGCAGGAAACTATGGACTCTATAGGCAAAAACTATGGACTCTATAGAAAACTATGGACTCTACAGGTAGGAAACTATAGACTCTATAGGCAGAAACTATAGACTCTATAGAAAACTATAGACTCACCTAGTTATATACATATGCTACAGTGATGGAGCTAATATAGTGACATGCTGCTATAGTGGTATGGCTGCTATAGTGGTGTAGCTGCTACAGTGGCACAACTGCTATAGTAGCATAGCTACTACAGTGCACGTGGCTGCTATAATGGCTGAGAGTATAAACTCCGAAGACCAGTCCCAAAGATTGATGTCTAGAGTGCTATATATGAGAAGGACATTCTCAAATTCCCAAATAAGCTACAAGTGCAACAATTATTTTCTTCTTATCCAACATGCCTGAAGAAGCCACAAGCACTTCCATTTATCCTTTCTCCAAGGGGTGACTCAACTCACTTGAGTAGTGTGGGATAAAGTATGTGAAATAGTCCCTCATAAATTAAATGTTTAAAGTGACATTCAATGTCTTTCATTTGGGTTAAATGTTACCTTTTTTAGCACTTCAGGCCCAAAAAATACTAGCACCCAGACTCCGAATGGTGCAAGTGATAGCTTTCCAAAAAGTTCTCAGCAAGGATCATCAAATCCAATCATCAAAACTAGCCTCCATTGTGTCCTATTAACTTTATACAAATAGTAAGTGTGATGGAAACTGAGTAAGCCAACTACTAAAATGGGGACATTACAGATTCATGTGTGTGAGCAATCAGGGATTAAGAAAAGACTCATGAGGGAAATGTTATAGGTTTTCATTTAAAGTTTTGGATGATTTTAAAAGGTTAAATGCATGAAATTAATTGTTTAATTTTTTCACCATCTTCTCATCTCATTCAATTCTCTCCAACATGATAGGTCACTCTAAATTAGTCCTCAAATTACGATTCATGTTCCTAGTGAGCATACTATGTTATGAGGTTGGATGCACAAAATGGTTTAAAAATTTACTGTCTTGAATTTTCAAAGTCATATAGGTATAAATACCTAATAATAAAATTAATTAATAAATGTATAAATTTTCTTAAGATTGAGAATATCAAAACATGTATCATGCCAAGGATTAAGGCATGAAAAAGCAAACCTGTAGATCTCTTTTTCATGAGAGATGAAATAATTTGTGTATTGAGAAATTGGATTTTCAATACATAAAATTTTAGGGAAATATAGTGTCTCTACACTTGGATAATTTCAAGATCAATAGAGAAAGTGTTTCCTCAAAACCCAATGTTCAAGATACCCCAATAACACCTATAAATATAATGGTAAAACATGATCAATTTAAGGCCTTAAGTTAACATGAAGAATGTCTAAAAGTGTATATGTAATATGAAATGAAAATATAATACCTATATATTTATGTTATAAACCCCAAAATGCTCTCATTGGATGACCAAAAACATTGAGAAAAAGAATACCTAAATAGGTCAATTATGGGCAAAGTAAAGGGAAACACATTTGTATGGTCAAGTAGAGGAAAGTGTTAAAAAATTTATAGAGGAATAAGTTTGAATAATAATGAACCTTAAATGAGGTTAAAATACTATCAAGGTGTTAACAATCTAGTTGAATAATACCATATTCCAAATATTAATATTCAAGAGATATTCAACCCATCACATATAGGCGTATGTGAAAACATGAGAGAGAATTGAATGAAATGTGTGAATTGAAGTTAGGTATCAAGTGAATAATAAATTTAATGAAGTAAATAGAGGTAAAAAATACCCAAATAGGATAATAAAGAGTGATCAAGACAAATCTACCTCAAAGCCTACAATATAATCAAACTAGCTCCTATAGGATTATCTAGTCAAATGAGAGATGCCTACTGGGTTTGCAATACAAAGGTTTATGGGAAGAAAAAAATCACATGGAAATTATTTTATAATTAAATTATGACTCCATATAATCTTCAAAGTCAATAAAAATAATGTCAAGGATAATAAGTCTATTTAGGCCGAGTAAGCCTAAACCTACACACACAGGCTTATGTGTACAATTGTGAAAAGAATGGTTTAGTGAAGGTGATATTGGAACCTTAAATAAATAGTAAGTTTTATAGTGGTATAAAGGACCCTATACGGTCATACATAGGTAGATAGAGACAAAAGACATGATAATTTGGCTTATAAGGCCTTCTCAAGCCTTTATATATGTAATTTATAATTTAAGATAGATGTTTCATTTGATCAGTGTGAATCTGACCTTATGCATGGAGTCTAATGGTTTTTAGGGATGATTAATGGGTATCAATTTTCCAATCCTATTCAATTAGGCATTGGTTTATGTCCCTAGCCTATATGAACAATGGTTAAAACTATATAACACTCCCAAATGGTATATTAAAAACTTGAGGAACACTTTCTTGAGATCAAAACTATACAAAAATATATATATGAGATCCTTATAACATATGGATATTTTAAAACACTTATGTATTTTTATTTTATTCCATCATTTTTAAGGTTAAATACCTAAAGATTATGAATAATCATTAAAAACTTGAACCAATCTAAACCATAAAAAAACCCTAATACAAACCCAATGAGAGAGATTGGCTTAATAAGTGCTTTAAATAAGATATATTGATATTTAAACCACTTTAACATCATTCCTCACTCTAGGAAGCCTCTCACCATGAATTTTTCTTGTACTTGCACCTATATAAATGCATAAAATGTTGTGTTTTTTTGAGGTTTTGGGATTAAAATAGGGTGTTTAATCCCCTAGATAGAGTAAAACCATTGGTAAATATGTATTTAAGTGTTTTCTATTTCCTTAGGCTAAATAATTAATGCATTTTATCCTATAAGTCCTCATACATATTTGATAGTTGAAGGTAGTGTGAAAATGCTTGTGAAAGACTAGGTTTTTTGGCCATTACTTGGTTCATGTATCCATACAAGGATTGAAAATCCAAAATTTGTCATGGATCATGGTCAGGGGGTATTTAATGTGAATAAAACACTTATTTGGAGTTTCACATGTGTGGGATAAGTATGGAGCAAAATATCAATTTTTAGGCCTAAAGCCCTTATTAAGGCCTAATTAGAGAGAGAAATAAGGTGAATAAGTGTAATCAAACTTAATGTCTAGTCATGAATTTTGTTAAATTTAAAAGGGCATACTAGCTATTGAAAAATACTTCTATTTTTCTAATACCACGTCTAAATTACTCTATACAAGGAGCTTTGTGTGTTTTAAAAGCTACAAGGAATTGAAGACAAATGTAAGATTTGGGTGCAAGATG
>JARHVA010006432.1:402500-412500 GCA_037957365.1 Torreya grandis
TTAGATCCTAATTTTATCACTTTATGAGACTAATTGGGTGACTCTATAAGGAGGAGATTTTAAGACAAGAGTGATCACATGTCTTTAACCAAAAAACTAACTACTATAAAGAGGGTACCTCAAAAATATATATAATATTTCAATACAATATTTCAAAAGACATTGGATATTATCCCAATATTGGTGAGGCCTATACACGTCATTCATTTATATATTCTCTTAAGGCTTTCAATAGTGACATATCTATGATGTTTTAATCCATGGGAGGGGATACACTACTTAATTCCTATGAGATTGCTATCAAGGCTAAGAATTACCTTATACAATTTGGTAATATCTCTCCTATAAACCCCATGCCTTTATTTCCTAATGTGCAAACTTATATGCCCATTGTTTCTCATATCTATAGACCCAAGCATAAGCAAGTCACCTCTAATAAATCGAGTAAGTTAAATGATGATAATTGTATTAAGGATCTAAAAGAAGAGTTTTAATATATAAAATTTCAAAAACAATAGCATTAATGGATATATTATCAAGGTTCTTATCAACCACATCAGCCCTACCAATCTTATCAAGGTAATAGATTGTCTTTTCAATGCCATTCTCAAGGACAAGGATAAATAACTCAAGAAAGACAATAAAATGCTCAAAATAAAAATTTTAATTCTACATAAAAAGCTTTGGAACCTATCCAAAACAACTTTGTGTAATATAATGGAGAACATCTTCCATGGGATCATCCTCATGACTCATCCACCTAGGTAAATGAGACATTCAAACGAAGCTTTTATGGTACAATGGGGAATAATGCCTATTATGACTCAATAAGAGGTGCCTAGTGGAAGAGAAAGTATTGGGTATAATTATCAATCATAGGCTAACTTGGTTAGTTATCTTATAATAGACTCATGTGCAATCAATTATCAAGGTAAATTAAACATAGTCTCAAATCCTATAGCTACAAACACAAGGTCAAAGAGAAGAGAAATTGAATAAATACAAAGGACAAGTAATGGTCCAACCATGAACTCTCTAACATCCCAAGGGGAAAGTGTGTCAAACATAATCCCTATGGCTCATATATAGAAGATATTTTATAATGCTAAAGCTCCTCAAATGCATCAAGTAACATAAGGTCTTGGTAGTTCTATGTCTAATAAAGGGCATGACAAGGTTGGTAACTCTCTTATGAACATTTTTTTTATAAATTAATAAGGTTCATGTAAGCATCCCATTTTGGGACACATTATATACTCTTGGACAAAGATACATTCTCCAAAATGAACTATCCAAACTCAACAACACCTAGGTAACCTAGTCAAAGAGGGACAATATTTGTAAATACATTGAAGGCTAATGATGGGTAACTAACTAAAATTTAAAGAGTAGATAAACCTCCTAATTATTACCTCTATTTTATCATTATATCTTAATTGTTTCACAATTTATTTATTGATGGTGGAGTAAGTAACCTAGTCATGCCAAAACAAGTATCTAATAAGTTAAATTTGAAGTATGAACTAAATTATAAGGGTGTGTTATGATTATATGGATCAATAGACAAAATAATTAGAATCATTAAAGGTTTACAACTTACTTTACATGATTTTCATAGCTTCTCTATATATCAATATATTTTAGTTGTAGATGTACCACCTCACATTATTCTTTGTTTGCTAAGGGACTTTATTTATAAGATTGGTAGCTACTTGAATTTTGATTGGTTCTATATGGCATTTACAACAAGATATGGTGATAAAGTTTCAATCATGTTTGAACCTTTGGAAAAAAAATTTATGTGGATCCTTATGTATTAAACACATCTAATATGAATATTACTATTATTGATTGTGAAGACCATCCTAATTACCAATAACTAGTTTCACCTCTTAATGGTATACCTGACCTTTTTCAAGATAAATGAAGTACTAAGAACCATGAGTTTTATCCTTTTAGTCACATTGATGAAACTAGTCTAGGAGTCTAATCTAGGTATGAAGAAGGATCAAACATAATAGCCCTTTCAAATACCAGTGAAATTGAATAAGGAAGGTGTCAATTATTCTTTGATGGTTCAAAGAGAAAAAATGGAGTAGGGGAAGCTATAATGATTGTTTTTCCTTTAAAGGATAAATACATTTCTATAATTAGGTTTCAATTTGGTTGTTCTTCTAATGAAACAAAATCTAATTGACTTGTTCATAACCTCTAATGGGTGAGAAAGAAAGGCAGAAATCAATTGTAAGCATATAGTGATAGTTACCAAGTAGTGTAATAGGTTAGAGGGTATAATGATAAAAAAATCCATTGTTTAAGGCATGAAAGAATAGGATTAGGGACGTCATTAAAGACTTTGAGGCCTTGAAAAGGTGAAATTATTTTCAAGAGAAAAGAACCAATATGTTGATAGATTGGAAGTAGTACAGGATCATTATGACATGCCAAATGATGGGAAAAGTGGGAAATATCAACCACATGTCAAAATATTTGTTAGATAATCTATCTTAGATAATAATGAAATTTGATAAGTCTTTGATAGTAATAAGTAGATTACATGTTTTCTATGTGAAGAAGCTAGGTTCTCCTTAAAGAATCAGGCCAATATTTAACAACAATATGGTGACTAAGAAACTACATTCCAAAAATATCCCTAAAGGAATGGTGACCCTTGAAAGCATATTCAATGAAGAAAATAAAATGATAAAAGAGAAGGTAGGAATGTATACAAGTGAGGAACATTTTTAAAGAGTGGAAATCATCAAAGACAAACTCTTAAATCTGGGAAAGGTATGGATGAAGGTTCAGGGGGATGTTTTTGTTGAATTATTTAGATAATTTTTAGATGTATTTGCATGTGAATATAGTTACCTCAAGCGATTTAACCCTATTTTATCTCAAGATACCATTGATTTGGATCCAATTGAAAAATAAATGAGACAAAAACAAAGACGCAAAAATCCCAAGGTTGTAGTTTTAATGAAGAAGGAACTAATCAAGTTAATTGAATCAAACATCATTCTCCTATCAATCACTCTGCATGGGTTTCTAATCTAGTCCATGTGAGGAATAAGAGTGGGTAAATTAGATTATGTGTAGATTTTATGGACTTAAATAGGGTGTATTTGAATCATCATCATCATCATCATCATCCTTTACTTTTAATGGAGTAATAAATTCAAATGGTTTTAGGGTTTAAACATTTCTCTCTCTTAGATGGGTATTTTGGTTATAACCAAGTTATTTTGAAATAAGAGGACCAATATAAAACTAAATTTACAACCAAATCAATAATATTTTCCTAGAAGAATATGCCTTTTAGGCTATCTAATTCAAAATATACTTTTCAAAAGTCCATGGACATGGCTTTCCAAGGTTTGATTAACAAGATGGTGTTAGTGTAGCTTGATGATATAACTATTTTTTAAAAATATATTAGTGACCATTTAGCTCATCTAAGACTAAATTTTTAAAGTTTAAAGGAGTTTGGGATATCTTTAAACCCCCAAAAATGTGTTTTTTAGTCCATGAGGATAATATACAACGACACATTATGTAAAAAGAAGGGATGACCATACACCCTGAAAGGGTGAAAGCTATCTTGGCCTTGCCTCTACCATTGCATAATAAGGGAATGAAATTTTTTATTCAAAATATAAAATTCATTAAAAAGTTTATACCTAGTTTTTATAACTTTGTAAAACCTTTGATAACTATTTTAAAAAAACATTAAACATTCATCTAAACTAAAGATGGGAGAAGTAATTTTGAGTCTATAAAGAAAGATATAACATAAGAAACTCCCTTGATTAACCCTGACTTCTCAAATGACTTATTTTTGTATGTTTTTTTCTAATATTGACACCATATCCTATATGTTAATACAATAAAATAATCAAGGTGTTGACTAATCCATTGCATTCTTTAGTCAATGGATTGAAGGCTATGAATAAAAGTATAATTTTTTAGATAAAAACATCTTGGAAGTCATAATAAACTTAAAAAAATTTAAACATATGGT
The DNA here is from genome assembly GCA_037957365.1 of Torreya grandis. Classification (NCBI taxonomy): domain Eukaryota; kingdom Viridiplantae; phylum Streptophyta; class Pinopsida; order Cupressales; family Taxaceae; genus Torreya; species Torreya grandis. The sequence continues at coordinate 406,522 of JARHVA010006432.1, forward strand.
CTCAAATAATAAGATACACTTTATGGAATCCCACCCAAATGTCAAAGACTTCCTTCTCAATAGGGAATTAAATGAGAAGAGGGCACATTAGATTACCAAAGTGATGGAATATGATGTAGAGATTATGGTCACCAAATTATTAAGAGGTAAAGGCATATTTAATCACTTATCATGGGACCTTCAATGCAAAAAATAAGTAGCCTTATTACTACAAGATGATCCCAAAATAACAACACCTTCACATACTACAAGTTGGATACAAGACATGACAAGGTTCTTACAAATATGTGAGTGCCCAAATGACTTAGATAAATCAAAGAGGGGGTAATTTAAGCTTAAATTCATACCATATGTCATTGAATATGGGTTATTTTATATAAAATATCTTAATGGTATGTTTCCTAGATGTGTTGAGATCGATCAAATAGGCAAAAAATTGGATCAATTCCAAGATAAGCCTATATGAGGCCACTTTTATCCCAAAAATACAATATAAAATATAAATAGGGTAGGTTACTATTTTACCAACCTCTTCAATGACTCATATTCATGGGTAAAAAGGTATGAAAAGTGCATTTTATTCAATGGAAACTAAAACTTAGTAGCCTTGCCTCTCAATCCCATCCAAGCTGATTAACCATTCATGCAATGTGGGTTTGATTTCATAAGCATGATTAATCCTCCGTCAAGTGTAGATCAAAAATGGATACTCATAGCCACTAATAATTTTAGAATGTGGGTAGCAGAAATAGCCCTTAAACAAGCTAATGAAAAATTAGTCTTTCATTTTTATGAGATCATAATGACTAGGTTTGGATCACCATCAACCATCATATCTGATAATTAATTAGAATTCATTAGATCAAACATAAGTGAGTGGGAAAATGATCATAGTGTATACCTAAGTACCTACTCTAATTATTAACACAAAGGGAATGGACTTATAGAGTCCACAAATAAGAACTTGATGAAGATCGTTAAGAGGATGGTTGATAATAATTAGAAGACTTGGCATAGAAAATTGAAGACCAACTTATGGGATGATAGAGTCACTCATAAGAGGGATATGGTTAACTCATCATACATGATTGTATATGGAAAATAAGCAAAATTGTCTATTTCTCTACAGCTATCTACCATAGAATTGGCATATTAACTAGAACTAATAAAGAATGACCCTATGGAGGTGAGGATGGTAGAAATGATAGAACTAAAGGAGAAGAGATATAAATCCATACACACTTTGGAGTACCACCAATCCCAAATGAATAATTTTTTTGATAATCGAGATAGTGAAATAAATTTCCAAGAAGGTGATATCATTTTAAAGTGGGATGAAGATAGGGCCAAACCTAGTAAACACATAACATATGATACATTATGGAGTGGGCCTTATTTGATGATTTATTGAAAATAACACAATTCCTTACACATATAAATAATCAATAGATAATAACTAAGTATCCCATAACATGGGATAAAATTGAATCCTTAATATTTAGGTTAATTTTTTTCTACATAGTTATGTGGTGTGTTTATTTTCTAAAAGTGTTTAGCATAGTATTCTATGTGAATTTGTTGTAGTGTGGTTTTTTATAAAATCCTTTGGCATGGTCTATTGATTTTTTTGTGTGGTGTGGTTTGAGTATGAATATTATATAGGTATATCAATTTCATATAACATCATGAGAGTGAATCCATTTCCCAATGGATAATAAGGCTACTGATCTATTAGTAATGCATGTATGATATCCCTATGAAATGTTTATTTGTTGATCATTTATGAAACCCAAAGTGAAAAATTCCAACCTATATTATTTTTAAATTATTTCATAGGTCTTCCCAAGTTTGTATGTGGTCACCTTGGTCTTGTAATGTTCTTCAAGTGGTCAATTGAATCCTTGATTAGCATTGTTTAAGGATTTGATTTATTCATATACTTATATAGTTTTCAAGGTCATTCATGAACAAATGTTGATCATCCACGTGTTAAAGGACATGAAATTGTGAAGAGTCACCATATGAGTTTTATTCATGCATTTGAGTTTATATAACCATGCATTAGTCATCTACCATATTTGTCAATACACTCTAAAGTCTATTAAGTCCCTTCTTAAGTCAAATTTGAAGAATTGTACATACTTTTCAAAATTACAAGCACCTAAATAGATTTCCTAATGTACATGGTCTTAGGAGGTTCCCATAAGATAGTCAAAGTTAGATAAGCTTGTAGTCAAATGTACAAATATAGAGAATAATTCAAAATAAAGTAGTTTATAGTCATTTATACATACATGAGAGTTAACCTTTATCTGAGAATGTGTTTAAGAGTGTCTTTTAAACTTATTCAAGTCATTGACATGGAAAATAAGCTTGAAAAAGTGTAAATAGGTTAAAAAATTAAAAAAAACTAGTTATAAGATTAGTCAATCTCTTCATAAGCTCGAGAAGGCTAGAGGTTTATGCTTGGTTCATGAACATATAGAAGAATTGGGTAAAATAATTGTAGGAATAAGAGGGGTGCCTCATGGGCTTAAGATTCATGAATGGATTTTAGGAATTAAGGGGTTGAGTTATGTGCATCATCATTAACAAGATAGACAGTAAAAAACCCTTAGTAAACCGCATAGTCTTAGGTTTTGTGAAAATTTCATATAAGCTAGATATTTTGAATCATGATTAATATTTTTTAATGTATATACAATCCTACATAGCTGTATCACATTTGATTCCATCAGATTCACACATGTGATCAATTAGGGATCAAGAGGATCCTCATGAGGGAAATAGTATGGGTTTGAAATTTAAGTGTTAGAGGATTTGATAGGGTTAAATTCATACAAGTGATGGTAAATTTTTTGCACAATCTTATCATCTCATTCAAATCTCTCTAACATGATTGGGCACTCCATACTAGTCCTTTATGTATAATTCATGTTCCCAACATAAGGAGTATGTTATGAGGCTACTTACACAAAATGGTTTCAAAAGGACTTTTTTTTAAATTTTAAGATTCATATAAGTATAATGAACTAATAATAAATTTAATGAATTAATGAAGAAACATTATCAGGATTGATAATATCAAAACACGTATCATGTGAATGCTTAAGGCATGAAAATATAGACCTATATGTATCTTTTTCATGAGAGATTAAATAATCTATGTATTGAGAAATAAGAGTTTGAATAATTAAATGGTGAGGAAAATTTTATTTTCTCTACACTTGGATATGTTCATGATTATTGGAGAATGTGTGGCCTCAAAATGAAAAGATCAAGATACCCTAATGACACCTATAGGTAGAATGGCAAAATTTGAGCAATTTGAAGCCATAAGTAAAAATAGAGAATGTCTAAAAGTGTATATGTAAGATTAAATGAGAAAAGGAAACATATATATTTATATTATAAACGCAAAAATTTTACCAAATATGTTGTGAAAGTGAAAACCTAAATAGGTATGTTGTAGGAAGATTAAAGGGAAGCACACATGTATGGTCAAGTATAGGAAATTAATAAGAAGATTAGATATGGATATGTTTGAATATTAATTACACTCATATTAGGTTAAAATAATATATATCTTTAACTAATATATTTTAATAACACTAAATTAAAATGTTTAATATTCAATAGACATTTAGCCCATCACCTGAAGGCCTATGTGAGAACATGTGAGAGAATTGAATGCAATGTGTTCATTAAAGTTGGGGATAAAGTGAATAATAAATTAAATGGATTAAAAATATATTAATAATGAACAAAATATTATTATATAGAGTAATAAATACAAATCTAAATCAAATTCTGAAGTCACACAATCAAACTAGTTCCTACATTACTGCCTTGTCAAATGAGATATACCTACTTAGTTTGGAAGAAAAAGGTCTATGGGAAGAATAAAATTACATTAAAATGATTCATAATTATATTAGGAATCCATATTATGTTTATATTAAATAAAAACAATGTCTATTTTGATGTGTCTATTTAGGCTTAGTAAGCCTAAACACACACACATGCCTATGTGTATAATTGTGAAAGGAATGGTTTGTTTAAAGTGATATGGGAACTTGAAATCACTAATAAATTTTATAGTAGTGTAAAATACCCTATATGGGAATCCATAGACATAAATAGATGATAAAGGTGATTATTGAACTTATAAGACCTTCTCAAGCACTTTTATGTGTAATTTACAATTCAAGACAGATGTTTCTTTTCTTCAGTGTGACTCTAACCTTATGTATGGAGTCAACTTTTTTTTAGGGATGGAGAAGGGATATCCATACTAAAATATTATGGCATTATTTACTGGTTTAGGTCCCTAACCTTTATAAATAATGGTTAAGATTGTAGATCATTCCCAGATGGCATAGTAGAAACTTAAGGAGCACTTTCTTGATCTTAGAATCATATAGACAAACTGCACAAGATCCTAGTTACCTAGGGATAGTTTAATAAAATTATGCACTTGAATTTTTTTGCATTGGTTTAGGGGTTAACACCCTAGGTATTATGAATAATCATTAAGAACTTGAACCAATCTAACCCTCATAAGACCCTAATATGAAGTCAATGAGAGATATTGGCTTTCTAGGTTCTTTAAATGAGTTGGATTGGTCTTTAAACCATAAAAACATTATTACTCACTCCATTAAGGATCTCACTATGAATTTTTATTCTACTTTAACCTATATAGATGGATTGAATATTGTGTTTTTGTGAGGTTTTGGGATTAAAATAGGGTGTTAGATCTCCTAGATAGAGTAAAACCATTGTGGAAGATGGATTTAGGTGTGTTTTATCTACTTGGGTAAAAAAATCCATATATTTGATTGTTGAAGTGTTCCTACATGTCTGATTGTTGAAGGCAATTTGAAAATGCTTGTGAAATATGAAGGTTTTTGGACATTACTTGGTTCACCCATCCATAGAAGGTTTCAAAATACCAATTTTGGAAAGGATCATGGTTAGGGTGTATGTAAAGTGAATCAAAAACTTATTTGTATTTTCATGTGTGGGATAAGTATCAAGAAAAATCTCAATTTATAGACCTAGATACCTAATTGAACTAACTAGAGAGATAAATAAGGTGAATAAGTGTGCTCACACTTAATGGATACTAATCCAATTTGGATTAGATATGTAAGGGAATAATAGGTATTCAAAATATGCCTATTTTCTTAAAAGAATATGTTAATTATTCTACATAAGGTGATTTGTGTGTTTTAAGGGCTACAAGGAATTAAAGGCAAATGTAGACTTTGGGTACAATATTAAGCCTTGGATTGTGCTTGAGGATTCCAAATGAGTTTATTTAGGTCTATTAAGATGTATATATTACTTTCATGAAGATAAGTTTATTTCATAAATACAAAATCAATATTTGAAACTCTCAAGCAAGGAAAAGCATAGTGAGACAAATGGGCTTCAATATACCTAAAGAGTTATGTGATGATTACCATTGAAATATAAGAATAGAAGGTCCTCAAACTCATGCAAGGTGTCAAATATAAAGGTAAAATTTTTTCATGGTGTATTTTTTGATCAAGTAATGCCATTTGTCATTCCTCACAAGCCAAGATAGGAAGTTTTGAATGGATGATGAAACATTAAAGAATGAACTCTCCTATGCCAACTCTTTTGACAACCATGATTAAGAAATGAAAAACATGTCAAATAGGATCTCATAAGAAAAATGTACAACCTCCTTATTATTTTTAACTAGATGTTTCATGAGAAAAACTTGTCAATTTATCTTTTATATGTCATTTCTCTCCTCTCATTCTCATTCTCTATATATGATACCATTTTTAGAATTATAAACGATCCATAAATTGGCATGTTGAATCCATGATGACCTAAATAATGATTTTCCTTTGGAATAATTAACTCAAACTTAGTTTACCTTTATATTTAATTAAGTGTATTATGTAGTTTTATTATTTAATGATAACTCTCTCTCTCTCTCTC